>CM053031.1:277796160-278103660 GCA_028564925.1 Lithobates sylvaticus
CCTCTGTTCTGCCTCAAGTGCCCTGTCCATTATTCCATGCAGCGTATGCTCCAACAGGTGGACAAGAGGTACAGTGTCACTGATGCATGCACTGTCACTGCTCACCATCCTCGTGGCCTCCTCAAATGGTGACAGGACAGTGCATGCATCCCTGAAAATGCCCCACTGGCGTGGTGAAAAAAAACAGAGCTCCCCTGACTCTGTCCTGGTGCCGTAGTCGCACAGGTACTCATTGATGGCCCTCTGATGCGTGTGCAGCCATTGCAGCATGGCCAACATTGAGTTCCACCTGGTGGGCATGTCACATATAAGTCGGTTCTTGGGCAGGTTCAACTCCTTTTGCAGCTCAGCCAGCCGAGCACTGGCATTATATGATCGTCGGTGTCAGGGCCCCACTCGCGACGTGCGGTCGAATCAGCGTGCGCGCATGCGCACGCGCGCCGCTGATTCATCCGGGCGTCGGAACGGGGGTGCGCTCCGGTGGATTCCTCAGGCGCGCGCGCGTGCGCGGCGAGCGCGCGCTTCGCGGGCGCACACGTGACGCGCTGGCGCCAGTGGCCCTTTAAAAGAAGTGGCAGTTGCACTGAATTGGTGCTGTTCGTCTACAGTCTTACCCCTGTGAAACCTGTCTCTGCCTGAACCTTCCTGAAAACCTGACCCGGCTTCCGTTTGACTCTGCTGCTTTCTCCATCCCTGATCCCGGCTTGTTGATTCTGCTTGACTGATACTGAACGCTGACCTCCTGCCTGTCTGACCTCTCTACTGCCTGAACCCACTTACCTGCCTGCCAAGTGTATCCAGACCCGGCCTGCCTGACGACCCCTCTGCCTGTCTCTCTACATGCTGCACACCCCCAGAATCGCTGACGCCATCTCGGGGTCATCCTGTATCCGGACCCTGCTCCGCTGTCTACCAGTCTCTGCTCCTTCAGCTTCCAGGAGAGTGTTACCGGCCAGCTACATCTGCCACCGCATCCAGTCCAGGCACTCCTACCCCCCTGTGCTCACGGGACCACTGTCTCCACTTCAGTGGGCCCTGAACCAGAGCCGTAAGAGAGGCCCTCTCCCAGCAAAGTCAGGCTCTCCACTCAGGTACCTAACAGTACGAACAGCCATGACTGAGCCTGCGGGAGAAGCCTCTACCATGAGGGAGATCTGCTCCCACCTGGCAGCCCTCACCCAGGCGGTGCAATCCCTTCAAGAAGGATATACCAGACTGGAAGGACGAGTGCAGCAACTTGCTGGTCCCGACGTCGCGGCCCCTACGCCTCCTCAGCCTCCTGCACCACCTGCTACTCCTCCACCTGCAGTGGTAATGCTGCCTCCGGAACCAAGAGTGCCTGTTCCAGATCGGTTCTCCGGTGATCGCTCCAAGTTCCGGGTCTTCCGCAACGCCTGTCAGTTATATTTCTGGGCACACTCTGGGCACACCGCCTGTTGGAGGGGAATAGCATGCTAACCCAATCCCTCTCATCCTTCCTGGAGGCTATGGCGCAACTCTACGAGGACCCCCAGTTAACCACCACAGCCGAATCTGCTCTGTCTGCGCTCCAGCAGGGTCGCAGAACGGCCGAGGACTATGTGACAGACTTTAGACGCTGGAGCGCAGACACCCAATGGAACGACTCTGCATTAAGGCACCAGTTCCGCACGGGCCTCTCTGAAGGCCTAAAGGACGAACTTGCCCGCGTGGGCACCCCTGATACCCTGGAGGGCCTGATAAACCTGAGCATTCAGATTGACCGTCGGCTCCGGGAGCGCAGAGTTGAGAGATCTGCCCAAGTCCACCGCCCGGCCTGGATGACCGCAAGAGCCCCATTGCTGGCCACCCGCTACTTGCCCGCTCAACCGGTGGGCCCTACCCATTCTTCTCTTGATGCCGGCGAGCCGATGCAGCTTGGTCTCATGTGACCTACTCTGTCCCCGGAGGAACGAGCCCGACGCCGGCAACTAAACTTGTGCCTGTATTGCGGTGGGTCTGGACACTTTGTGAACCGATGCTAACAAGGCAGAACATACGGTTTTATTGGGGTCCAGAGGCTCAGGAGGCATTTGTAAAACTTAAGGGGCGATTCACATCCGCTCCCATCCTCAGTCACCCTGACCCGTCTCTTCCATACATCCTGGAAGTGGATGCCTCCGAGGTAGCAGTGGGAGCCATGGTCTCCCAACGCCAGGGCAATAACGGCCTAATGCACCCTGTGGGCTTCTTTTCCCGGAAACTTTCCCCTGCCGAAAGGAACTATGACGTGGGTGGCGCTGCTTGGCGCCAGTGGCCCTTTAGCGCTGTTCCTGTGTTCCACATTACCTACCGGCCTGGATCTAAGAACATGAAGCCTGATGCGCTCTCACGCATGTATGACTGCCCTAAGGACCCCACACCTCCAGATACCATCCTTCCTGCAAGCAGTTTCCTCTTGTTACAACCAGATTTACTGTCCCAGATCAGGGAAGCATCCCTGAACCCGCTCCTTCCCCCAGGACTGGCACTAACCCCGAGAGAAGGATTACTGTGGAAGGATAGTCAGGTGTTTGTCCCCGAACCCATCCGGGTTAAAGTATTGGCCCTCCTCCACGACCACCCACTAGCAGGACACTTTGGGGCCCGTAAAACCCTCGATCTGGTGCAGCGCACCTTCTGGTGGCCTGGTCTGAAGGAATTCTGTTCCAAGTACGTTAGCTCCTGCCCTGTATGTTCCCGAAGCAAGACCACTAGGGGCCGAGCCTGGGGCCTACTTAAGCCTCTTCCTGCACACGACCGACCCTGGCGTATGATTACGATGGACTTCATTGTCGAGTTGCCACCCTCTGAAGGTCACACGGCCATCTTTGTAGTCGTTGACCGACTCTCAAAGATGGCCCACTTCCTGCCCCTAAGGGGAACTCCATCCGCAGCAGAGAATTGGTGCTGTTCGTCTACAGTCTTACCCCTGTGAAACCTGTCTCTGCCTGAACCTTCCTGAAAACCTGACCCGGCTTCCGTTTGACTCTGCTGCTTTCTCCATCCCTGATCCCGGCTTGTTGATTCTGCTTGACTGATACTGAACGCTGACCTCCTGCCTGTCTGACCTCTCTACTGCCTGAACCCACTTACCTGCCTGCCAAGTGTATCCAGACCCGGCCTGCCTGACGACCCCTCTGCCTGTCTCTCTACATGCTGCACACCCCCAGAATCGCTGACGCCATCTCGGGGTCATCCTGTATCCGGACCCTGCTCCGCTGTCTACCAGTCTCTGCTCCTTCAGCTTCCAGGAGAGTGTTACCGGCCAGCTACATCTGCCACCGCATCCAGTCCAGGCACTCCTACCCCGCTGTGCTTACGGGACCACTGTCTCCACTTCAGTGGGCCCTGAACCAGAGCCGTAAGAGAGGCCCTCTCCCAGCAAAGTCAGGCTCTCCACTCAGGTACCTAACAGGCGGAAATGCACACAGACTTTCCTGGCCTGCCTCAGAACATCCTGTAAGCCTGGGTACCTGCCCAAGAACCGCTGCACCACCAGGCTAAGGACGTGAGCCACACAGGGCATATGGGTCAGTTGTCCCTGTCGCAGGGCAGAGAGGAGGTTGGTGCCATTGTCGCAAACCACCATTTCTGGTTTAAGCTGGCGTGGCGTCAACCACCTCTCGGCCTGCCCCTGCAGAGCTGACAGAAACTCTGCACCAGTGTGGCTCCTGTCCCCTAAACACACCAGCGCAAGCACGGCATGGCATCTTTTTGCCTGCGTACTTGCGTAGCCCCTTGAACGCCTACGAAGCACCGCTGGTTCAGAGGACAAAGCACAGGAAGAGGCCATGGAGGAAGAAGAAGAGGAGGGGGTGGAGGAGAGAGGTGTGTCACAACCTGTAGTAGCATTTTGGAGGCGTGGTGACGGAACAACCTCCAACACTACTGCACCTTGTCCTGCATCCTTCCCAGCTGCCAAAAGAGTGACCCAATGGGCCGTGAATGATAGGAAATGTCCCTGTCCATGCCTGCTGGACCATGAGTCAGCGGTAATATGCACCTTAACGCTGACCGCCCTGTCCAGCGAGGCATGGACATTGCCTTCCACATGCCGGTAGAGAGCCGGAATCGCCTTCCGTGAGAAAAAGTGGCGTTTGGGAACCTGCCACTGAGGAACCACACATTGCACAAACTCACAGAAGGGGGCCGAGTCTACCAACAGAAAAGGCAGCAGTTGAAGTGCTAGCAATTTAGCCAAGCTAGCATTCAACCGCTGGGCATGTGGATGGCTGGGAGTGAACTTCTTTTGACGGTCCAGCAGCTGGGGCAGGGAAATTTGCCTGGTACAATTGGACGTCGGTGTACTGCTAGCAGAGTGCCCGCAAGTACTTGGCTGTGACACACCTAATTCTACACCTTCATTCCTCTCAGTGCAGCTTTCAGAGAGGACTGAAAGTATAGTGGGGTTGGAGCTCCCAGCTGATGAGGAGCAAGGAGAGGTCCGCTTTGTTCTTTGGTGTGGGTCTTTAAGGTACACTTGCCAACGAGCTGCATGGCAGGTCAACATATGTCTGGTCAAGCATGTGGTGCCCAAGCGGCTGATGTTTTGGCCACGCGAGATACGCTTGAGACATATGTTGCAAATAGCAGCGGTGCGATCTGCTGCACTAGTCTCAAAAAAGGCCCACACCAAAGAACTTTTGGAATAATGCGCAGAGGCAGTGCCCTGCACAGGTGGAGCTCTGCAGTTTGATTCAGTCATGTGCTGCCCTTAAGCTGGCCCCCGGAGGGCATCCTGCCTCGTTGGAGATGTGCCTCCTCCTCCTCTCTCCTATCAGGCACCCACGTGGAGTCAGTGACCTCATCATCCTCTCCCTCTTCATCACTGGAGCAAACCTGGCAGTATGCTGCAGCTGGTGGAACCTGACTGCCAGATTGCTGTCCTTGAGCATCCCCTCTATCTGCGCTCACACTACTGCCTTCCTTTAACTGGGTATCATCATCAGAGCCTTCAAATGGCTGGGCATCCTCCTGGAGCATGTACCCAACACTGTGGTCAAACAGTTCAGGGGACTCCTCAGGAGGACATGGTGGGTCTAGGGAAGGAGTGACTGATGACATTGAGACGAGGGAAGAGGATGCATTGGCAGCTGCTTTGCCAGTACCCTGAGCCTGGGTGAGAGAGGATAAGGAGGATGAAGAGGGCTTGGTCATCCACTCTACCAAGTATTCGGCATGATGCGGCTCAACACGTTCAGCTGCCGAAAATAAGGACAAGCGTGTCCCATGGCCACGTGCTGAGGGCAATGCACCGCGTCCATGACCAGCACTATTGCCTCTAGACACAGAGCCTGCTTGCCCTCTTTTATTGGCTTGTGACTGTCTGCCTCTCCTTGTTGGCCTTCCAGACATACTAATGGCCTGCAGGGAGATGGGAAAACCAGCAATAAGGGGTAGCTTCAGGTGTATACTGTGCAGGAGGCACACAACACCAACTTTAACTGCTGCAGATGCCTGTATTACAGAACACCAGCAATAAGGGGTATCTTCAGGTGTATACTGTGCTGAAGGCACACAACACCCACTTTAACTGCTGCGGATGCCTGTATTACAGAACACCAGTAATAAAGGGTAGCTTCAGGTGTTTACTGTGCTGGAGGCACACAACACCCACTTTAACTGCTGCAGAGATGCCTGTATTACAGAACACCAGTAATAAAGGGTAGCTTCAGGTGTATACTGTGCTGGAGGCACACAACACCCACTTTAACTGCTGCAGAGATGCCTGTATTACAGAACACCAGCAATAAAGGGTAACTTCAGGTGTATACTTTGCTGGAGGCACATACCACCCACTTTAACTGCTGCAGAGATGCCTGTATTACAGAACACCAGCAATAAGGAGTATCTTCAGGTGTATACTGTGCTGGAGGCACACAACACCCACTTCAACTGCTGCAGAGATGCCTGTATTACAGAACACCCGTAATAAAGGGTAGCTTCAGGTGTATACTCTGCTGGAGGCACATACCACCCACTTTAACTGCTGCATGGATGCCTGTATTATAGAACACCAGTAATAAAGTGTAGCTTCAGGTGTATACTGTGCTGGAGGCACACAACACCCACTTTAACTGCTGCAGAGATGCCTGTATTATAGAACACCAGTAATAAAGGGTAGCTTCAGGTGTATACTGTGCTGGAGGCACACAAAACCCACTTTAACTGCTGCAGAGCAGTGGCGTCTCCAGCTTTCATATTTAGGGGGGGCACATGGGGGGACAGGGACAAAATTAGGGGGGCAACTATAAAATGCAATTTTACTACGATCCCCAGGGTGGCAGAAAACAAGAGATATATGTCACCAGCATACCAAGAAAATATAAGGGTCCAAAGCAGTGGGAGAACTATCAGGTTTGCAAAGGTTGTCTTGCCTCCGGGCCTTGGTGTTCTGCCACTGTGGTGTTCCCCAGCCTCCTCTTGCTGTCCTGCCCCTGCTATTGACAGTGTTGGTCTGGCATCTGTCTCCTTGGCAGTGGCAGCAGTCTATTAGGACCTAGGGCTGGTGACATTATGGGTGCATGCAGGGGAAGGCTGGCACTATTGGTTGTAGAGAGCCAAGCCCCCAGCTGGTCACCTAGCAGCAGTAATGCTGTATAACCTTCTCTGTTGACATGCTGATCAGGATGTGATCCAGGTGATGCTCCCAGTCAGATCTAATAAACACAGTATTTATTAGCATCAACAGTACAACCACATCCACCGTATGTTCAGCAGCCATGTGGGTTCTATGCCTGTAAGGTGTGGGCTTTGATCAATAAAATCACTATGATATTTAACACTAGGATTTAACTAGGAGAATCACCTGTATTGCATCAAGATCAGCATGTCAGAGAAGGCTGCACTGCTGCGAAGCAACCTGCAGGGAGGTCAACTGTCTACAACCATTAGAGATGGGCTTGGGTGTGTTTGAAATCCCACATGCCCGATCCCACCAGGAAGCCGACACTGCACAAGGCTAATCACAGGCAGTGAGACATTCCTGATCTGTGCAGCTAAGGACCAGGAAATGTCTCACTGCCTGTGCTTAGCGCCGTGCAGTGTGGGCTTCCTGGCGGGGTCGGGCATGTTGGATTTTGAACATGCCCTGCCCATCTCTAACAACAAATTGTGCTGGCTCTCCTGTACATTAGCCCCCATAAAGTAACCAGTACTGGGTTCCAACGTGCCGCCGCTGCCATGGAGACAGAGACCAGCGCTGTGAATAGCCAGGACAGGACAGCAACCCTGGTAGTTCACTGGTCCACACTGCAAGGATTCCCCCATCCACCTATAATGTGTAGATGGGAGAATTGGATCATTTCTTTTTTTTTTTTTAATGCAACCTACTAGTTAAATTAAAAAAGTGGGGCTGCCTAATGCCTCGTACACACGTAGGGACTTTTGCCGGCGGACCTAGTCCAGCGGACAATCCCGCGGGACTTTCCGGCTAGGTCCGCTGGACTTTCCGAGGGTGTGGACTTGCCCACACACGCACGGACTTCTCCAGCGGATAATCCGCCGGCCAAAAGTCCGCGGGACTTTTGAAAATGAACGGACTTGCCCACACACGGAGCAGTCCGTTCATTTCGAACGTAACTTCAGGTTACGTAGCTAGCGTAGGCAGTAAATGCCGCCGCACTAGCTCCGCAAGCTGGCATGGATTTAAAGGGAATCCCCACGCCGAAAAAAACGGCGTGGGGGTTCCCCCCAAATCCATGTCAGACCCTCATCCGAGCACGCAGCCTGGCAGGCCAGGAAAGGGGTGGGGACGAACGAGCGCCCCCCCCCCTCCTGAGCCGTACCAGGCCGCGTGCCCTCAACATGGGGGGTGCCCTGGGGAAAGGGGGGCCGTGCGGCCCCCCCACCCCAAAGCACCTTGTCCCCATGTTGATGAGGACAAGGGCCTCTTCCCGACAACCCTGGCCGTTGGTTGTCGGGGTCTGCGGGGCGGGGGCTTATCGGAATCTGGGAGCCCCCTTTAATAAGGGGGCCCCCAGATATCGGCCCCCCACCCTATGTGAATGAGTATGGGGTACGATGTACCCCTACCCATTCACCTAAGGTGTAAAATGTAAAGTACAAAAACACACACACACTTTTGAAAAAATATTTTATTGCACTGCTCCGGGGGTCTTCTTCCGTCTTGGGGGTCTTCTCGCCGGACTCCTCCCCTCTCTTCTGCTCTTTTACCTAGCTCTTTCACGAGGGGAGGAGTCCGGCTACCTTCTTCGTCGTCGCCGCCGTCGTCTGGGGGTCTCGATCCGCCTTCGGGGGTCTTCCGGGGGTCTCTTCTGTTCTTGCGGCGGTCGTCGTCTTCCGCGCCGCCAGCGCCTTCTTCTTCTTGTCCTTCTTGTTCTTCTTCTTCTTCCGATGTTGACCCGACGCTCTCTCTGCCCGGAATGCCTGTGCCGCTCTGCGCTCGGACTTATATAGGGAAATGGGGGACAGGGTCACATGCACATGTCACATGGTGACCCCGCCCCCTTGTGTTGTCACAGTCCCGGAGGATGCTGGGACTGTGACATCGCAAGGGGGCGGGGTCACCATGTGACATGAACATGTGACCCTGTCCCCCATGTCCCTATATAAGTCCGAGCGCAGAGCGGCACAGGCATTCCGGGCAGAGAGAGCGTCGGGTCAACATCGGAAGAAGAAGAAGAACAAGAAGGACAAGAAGAAGAAGGCGCTGGCGGCGCGGAAGACGACGACCGCCGCAAGAACAGAAGAGACCCCCGGAAGACCCCCGAAGGCGGATCGAGACCCCCAGACGACGGCGGCGACGACGAAGAAGGTAGCCGGACTCCTCCCCTCGTGAAAGAGCTAGGTAAAAGAGCAGAAGAGAGGGGAGGAGTCCGGCGAGAAGACCCCAAGACGGAAGAAGACCCCCGAAGGCGGATCGAGACCCCCAGACGGCGGCGACGACGAAGAAGGTAGCCGGACTTCCCCCGCTCGGTAAAAGAGCTTGGTAAATGGCGGGGGAGTCCGGCGAGAAGACCCCCAAGACGGAAGAAGACCCCCGGAGCAGTGCAATAAACTATTTTTTCAAAAGTGTGGGTGTTTTTTTTTACTTTACATTTTACACCTTAGGTGAATGGGTAGGGGTACATCGTACCCCATACTCATTCACATAGGGTGGGGGGCCGGGATCTGGGGGCCCCCTTATTAAAGGGGGTTCCCAGATTCCGATAAGCCCCCGCCCGCAGACCCCGACAACCAACGGCCAGGGTTGTCGGGAAGAGGCCCTTGTCCTCATCAACATGGGGACAAGGTGCTTTGGGGTGGGGGGGCCGCACGGCCCCCCTTTCCCCAGGGCACCCCCCATGTTGAGGGCACGCGGCCTGGTACGGCTCAGGAGGGGGGGGGGCGCTCGTTCGTCCCCACCCCTTTCCTGGCCTGCCAGGCTGCGTGCTCGGATGAGGGTCTGACATGGATTTGGGGGGAACCCCCACGCCGTTTTTTCGGCGTGGGAGTCCCTTTAAATCCATGCCAGGTCACGGAGCTAGCGCGGCGACAGTAACTGCCTACGCTAGCTACGTAACCTGAAGTCACGTGCTAAATGAACGGACTTGCCGATGAGCGGCAAGTCCCTTCATTTCAAAAGTCCCGCGGACTTGCCCACTAACGGCGGGATTGTCCGCTGGACTTCCAAGTCCAGCGGATAATTTGAAAACAAAACTTCAAACTTTAGTCCGCCGTACTTTGGCGCCAAAAAGTCCGCCGGCGCCCACACACGAGGGGATTATCCGCTGGACTTCAGTCCAGAGGATAATCCCGCGGGATTGTCCCTTCGTGTGTACGCGGCATAAGTGCTAAGTGCCTAAGTGCCAAGACCTGCCATAGGCAGTTTAAATCTCAGCTGGTTCATCAGGAACTGGCTGAGGTTTGAACCATTAATGAGCAGGCTGAATGTACCAAGTTGATCGATCAAATTGGGAACAACCAGCCTGCCAGATACTCTTATGATTATCACTAGTGGTTGCTATAGCCACTAGTGATAATGACTGTTTGTTGGGAGAATACAATTGCTGGGCAGGAAGGATATTCCCCTTGTCACCACTGTCTGTGTTGATGGGGGAATCATGCAAGTTTCTTTCCTGCACTCTGTGGATGCAGGAAAGAAATTGGCTTAGTCTATTACCTGCCTAACTGAAAGTAAGTTGTGAAGGTCTTGAAAGAACAGGAGAGGGGAGGGACAGATGGTGGAGAGAAGAGATGGAGATAATGCAGTTCAGTGATTACAGTGTACTGCAGTGCACACACTTACCCACGCGTCCAGGCTAGAAGAATGCTCCCCCTCTCAATAGAGACTGTGTTACTCCAGCAGCGGCCTGAGTAAGATGTGGCACATCTGCTACGAATGCAAACAAAAAGACATTGCCTTTTTGTAAAAAAAAAAAAAAAAAAATTTTTTTTTTTGATTTTTTTTTGGGGGGGCACATGGTGGGGCACAGCATCATTTTGGGGGGGTCAGGGCCCCCTCTGCCCCCCCCCCTAGGGACGCCATTGCTGCAGAGATGCCTGTATTACAGAACACCAGCAATAAGGGGTATCTTCAGGTGTATACTGTGCTGGAGGCACACAACACCCACTTTAACTGCTGCAGAGATGCCTGTATTACAGAACACCAGTAATAAAGGGTAGCTTCAGGTGTATACTGTGCTGGAGGCACACAACACCCACTTTAACTGCTGCAGAGATGCCTGTATTATAGAACACCAGTAATAAGGGGTATCTTCAGGTGTATACTGTGCTGGAGGCACACAACACCCACTTTAACTGCTGCAGAGATGCCTGTATTGCAGAACACCAGTAATAAAGGGTAGCTTCAGGTGTATACTGTGCTGGAGGCACACAACACCCACTTTAACAGCGCTAGGTTTGCAAGCCACAAAGACACTGTCCCTGCCTATCCTGCTCTTTCCCTGACCGCCGCAACACACTACACAAGGCCGCCACGCTGGCAGCCTTATATAGTGTGGGGCGTGTAATTAACCCCCCTGAGCTATAATTGGCCACAGGCATCCTGCCTGTGGCCAATTATGGCTCTTCTCGCTGCCGGCGCTGTGATTGGCCAAGCATGTGGGGTCACAGTGCATGCTTGGCCAATTATGAGCCAGCAATGCGCTGCGATGGCGCAATGCATTGTGGGGCCGCTCGTGTCACACGAATTTGGCGGGAACGGCCCACAAAGTTCTGGGTTTGCCGAACAGGCGAACGGCCGATGTTCGATTCAAACATGAATTCGAATCGAACACCGAGCTCATCCTTAGTCACGAAGATCAACATCATTTTCACAATACAGATATTTATTTACAAGATTCATCACTACTATGAACTTTTATGATTATTGTCACTAACCAATTACCACGATTTGGACTTTTTGATGTACCATATATACTCAAGTATAAGCCGACCCGAATATAAGCCGAGGCACCTAATTTTACCACAAAAAAATGGGAAAACGTATTGACTTGAGTATAAGCCTAGGGTGAGAAATGCGCAGCTACTGTAAGTGAAAAAGACAGTCAACAATGCCCATTTGCAGCCTCACTGTGCCTATTTGCAGCCATAGGTCTCCCGAACTTCAAACTCGTTAGTTAAGGGTTCCTAGATGCTCCCTAGCTGCAGCCAAAATTTGGGGTTTCTGAACCCAAAGGGTCCCAAAATGACACTGCTGCAGAAGGACACAATTGACCGAGTTTGGGGCCCCGTATCTCGGGCCGCTTAGTGCTAGGAACCCCAAATTTGGTGTACAAACCCATTGGATCTAGCACTACAACATATCCAAGCTGGGTTCCTAGCACTAAGTGGCCCCGAGATACGGGGCCCCAAAGTCGATTTGGAAAATGTCAAGCCCTTTTCTGCAGCAGAGGACATCTCGGGGCCACTTGGTGCTAGGAACCCCAGCTTTGCACACCAAATTTGGGGTTCCTAGCACCAAGTGGCCCGCGAGATACAGGGCCCCAAAGTCAGTTCGGAAAATGTCATTTTCTGCAGCAGAAAAATGCTTGACTCGAGTATAAGCCGAGGGGGGCATTTTCAGCACACAAAAAAATGTGCTGAAAAACTCGGCTTATACTCGAGTATATACAGTACACATATCATTTGTATTTCACTCATTGTGTTTACTTTTGCACATTATTGTGGATTATATCACTGTATCATTCACTAATTAGTAACCTGTGCGGATCCCTTTTATTACTATTTACTGTTTTTTGGTGTTTAGTGCACACTGTAGATCTTACAACGGTTTTATGTATCTAACATTATTAGCATTTATTAGTTCATTTATCACTTATTTAGTAGCGCAAGGGATTACACCTTAAAAAATTGCTGCATGCTTGCTCCCGAGCGTCCATAAGACACATAGAGCCTCACCCCCCCCCCCCATGCTCTCCCCTCATTGGCTCACTGACTGTGATTAACAGCAGCGGGAACCAATGGGCTACCGCTGCTGTCTCAGCCAATGAGGGCGGAGAATCCCCATACAGCCAAGCAGGGGCGTTGCTAGGTCTACAAAAGATCTGAGGCTAGAGTCCATAGCAGTGTAGTAAAGAAAGTCATACGCTTGGGCGGGCATACACATGTGTGTGTGTGTGTATGTATATATCCCCAGAGAGCCCCCACTTACATCAGGGTCCCCAGAGAGCCTGCTCCTTACATAAGGGTCCCCAGGGAGCCTCCTCCTTACATCAGGGTCCCCAGGGAGCCTCCCCCTTAAAATCAGGGTCCCCAGGGAGCCTCCCTCTTAAAATCAGGGTCCCCAGAGAGCATCTCCCTTAAAATCAGGGTCCCCAGAGAGCCTCACCTTTGCATCAGGGTCCCCAGAGAGTCCCCCAGACATCAGGGTCCCCAGAGAGCCTCCCCTCCCCTTGGGGACCCCTGCAGAGACTCTGGGCTATGGGCCCCAGATTCGGGGCTCCGCTGAAAGTCTGTCTGGAAGACCGTCGGACCTGGTTTGTACGCGGCATAACTGACACTTTGCGGGAACTAGTGACAATAATACAGTGATCAGTGCTAAAAATATACACTGTCACTGTACTAATGACACTGGCTGTGATGTGGTTAACATCCAGGGCGATCAAAGGGTTACATGTATAGCCTGTGTTTATGTGTGTGATATGTGCTGCTTTTACTAAGGGATGCACCGGTTTTAATTCCCTGCTTTGCAGGGAAACAAAAAACGTCACATCCCCGCTGACAGGACAGAGGTCTGTATGGTCTACATTGACAGGGCTCTGTCCTGTCTTCCTCCTCACTGATCAATGGGTATCGGTGGTCAATCATTGGCTGGCACCTGCTGATCGGCTTGTAATGTGACTAATCACAGCACAGACGGCACACGTGCGCGCACCCTACCTAAAAGTGCCAGATCACGTTCTAAGTACGCCGCTCTGCCACCGTACTCCTATATAAGGTGGTCGGCAAGAGGTTAAAAAAAAAGTGGAGGCAATGTTTACATAATAGATATGCATAGTCATAAAAATTCAAGGGGCTCAGATTTCTTACCCATATGACGAGGATCTGCCATCTTTGCTGACTGTATGGGTGTATTCAATGCTGTGATCACACCAGGACAGGAGATTACCCTCAATGTTGGCAGCTTTCTCAGACTCGGTTCCCTAGGCCCCGGTTCCCTAGGCGGGGGCAGAAGTTTTTTCGGTTTTGGTGGAACACAAGGGCGAATATTCGCACAAAGGGCTGACCCTAAGTAAAAAAAAATAAAAAATTCATCAAATTGATTTTCCTAAGACCATTTATTACAAAACCCTTTTTTTTTTTTAGTTGGAAAAAAAGGAAACAGAACACTTTTAAATATTTTTTGAAAATTGTAAAATTGCACATATATACTTGGAATGTATATATCTAAAAAGCGATGTGTAATTGAAAAATCAATGTGATATACTATATATATATATATATATATATACAAGTCCTGAGCTACTAGCCAGGCCTCAAGGGTTACTCGCCACCAGTTTCCCCGCCCAACACCTACCCTGCCCCGCCCCTATACCCGCCCTCATAAATTGTCTCATGAAACTTTAATGTTTTATGCAATTAAGTTTTAAAAATATTAACAACTTTATCCATGCCCGCCAATGCAGCCTGTGTCCCCCATGTGCATCCTGTGTCTCCCATGTGCAGCCTGTGTGCCATGTGCAGCCTTTGTCTCCCATATGCAGCCTGTGTGCCATGTGCAGCCTGTGTCCCAAGTGCAGCCTGTGTCCCAAGTGCAGCCTGTGTCCCAAGTGCAGCCTGTGTCCCATGTGCAGCCTGTGTCCCATGTGCAGCCTGTGTCCCATGTGCAGCCTTTGTCCCATGTGCAGCCTGTGTCCCAAGTGCAGCCTGTGTCCCATGTGCAGCCTTTGTCCCATGTGCAGCCTGTGTCCCAAGTGCAGCCTGTGTCCCATGTGCAGCCTGTGTCCCATGTGCAGCCTGTGTCCCATGTGCAGCCTTTGTCCCAAGTGCAGCCTGTGTCCCAAGTGCAGCCTGTGTCCCAAGTGCAGCCTGTGCATGTGCAGCTTCTGTCCCAAGTGCAGCCTGTGTCCCAAGTGCAGCCTCTGTCCCAAGTGCAACCTGTGTCCCAAGTGCAGCCTATGTCCCATGTGCAGCCTGTGTCCCATGTGCAGCCTGTGTCCCATGTGCAGCCTATGTCCCATGTGCAACCTGTGTCCTAAGTTCAGCCTGTGTCCCAAGTGCAGCCTGTGTCCCAAGTGCAGCCTGTGTCCCATGTGCAGCCTGTGTCCCATGTGCAGTCTGTGTCCCAAGTGCAGCTTCTGTCCCATGTGCAGCCTGTGTCCCATGTGCAGCTTGTGTCCCATGTGATGATGATGATCACAACAGGGAACATCACAGCTTTCTTTTCAATAGCTGTGTGTTCCCCGCCGCACGCCGTCACATAAGCCCCTCCCCTTGTCCTGGGAACTTTGATACATGTCACCCGTCCTAGGATTGGACGGGTGATCTGTCTATCAATGTCCCGGAAAAAAAGGAGGGGCTTATGTGACGGCGCATGGCGGGGGAACACACAGCTATTGAAACAAAAGCTGTGATGTTCCCTGCTGTGATCATCCAGAGGCGGCTCTTCTCTCTTCCCCTCTGTGATCGGCGGTGCCTGCCCCCCCGGCTCCCAGGCAGCTCTTCTCGCCAGCCCTCAAAATTCACTCGCAAAATGCGAGTGTGCGAGTGTAATTTTTGAGGGCTGTATATATATATATACTATACACCCCCATAAAGTTGGTTTATTGAAGAGAAAAATATCGTACAATCATGTAGGATATATAAAAGTGATCACAAAAATTTTTTGACAAATTTGACGAATTTTGACAAATTCGTTAATTCAGAATTTCCGAATTTTTCAATTTCTGAAAATTCAGAATTTCCGAATTTCAAAATTTGCGAAATTACGAATTTCCGAAATTTCCGAAATTGCCGAATTTCCGAAATTTCCGAAATTGCTGAATTTCCCAAATTACGAATTTCCGAATTTTCGAATTTCCGAATTTCGAATTTTCGGATTTCCGAATTTCGAATTTTCGGATTTCCGAATTTCGAATTTTCGGATTTCCGAATTTCGAATTTTCGGATTTTCGAATCTCCGAATTTCCGAATTTTCAAAATTTCCGAATTTTTAATTTCAGATTTTCGAATTTTCAAAATTTCGGAATTCCGAATTTCGGATTTTCGGAATTCCGAATTTCGGATTTTCGGAATTCCGAATTTCGGATTTTCGGAATTCCGAATTTCGGATTTTCGGAATTCCGAATTTTCGGAATTCGGAAATTCAAAAATTAGAAAAAAAGAAAGAAAATCTGTTTAATTCTAAATAACCACTTGCCTACTGTGCACTTAAACACCCTTCCTGCCCAGACCATTTTTCAGCTTTCAGCGCTCGCGCACTTTCAGTGACAATTGCGCGGTCATGCAATGCTGTAACCAAATGAATTTTTTATCATTTTGTTCGCACAAATAGAGCTTTAGTTTGGTGGTATTTATTCACGACTCCGTTTTTTATTTTTTGCGATATAAGCGAAAACATAGCGGAAATTTTGAAAAAAAACAATATTTTCTCCTTTCTTTTTTAAAAGAAATCCAATAAAATCAAATTTTGTCATAAATTTAAGCCAAAATGTATTCTGCTACTGTTTTTTGTAAAAAAAAATTCCGTTAAGTGTATAATAATTGGTTCGCGTGATCACAGACATATGTACGCAAATGATCATGTAAAAGGGGTGTGCAGGTGATCACGGACATATGTGTGCAGATAATCATTGGCACATGTGATTTTAGTGGGACATATGTGAGGGACATGTGTTTTTATTATTTAGGGACATGTGTGTTTTGGGGACATGTGTGTTTTGGGGACATGTGTGTTTTACTGTGGGGACATGTGTGTCTTACTGTGGGGACATGTGTGTCTTACTGTGGGGACGTGTGTTTTTTACTATGGGGACCCTAGACTGGTGATCAGTGAGTAAAAAAACATCTCATACTCACTGATCACCAGCCGGCTGCAGCGATCCGCTCTCCTCTCCTCACCGACGACTTTCGTGTGAGGAGAGGAGGGCCGATTGCCTAGCAACCGGCTGTTTGTTTACATCACATGACAGCCGTGATTCGTCACGGCCGTCATGTGATCAGGAGGGCCAATCACCGTGCCCTCCTGCCGATTCGAGATGCGCCGTGTCCGGGTGACACGGCCGCATCGGGATCGCGCCGCTGCGCGGGCACGCGTGCGCGCGATCCCTCTACTTCTGAAGGACGTTCCTGAACGTCCTATCAGAAGTAGATGGCTCCCACCCGGCCGTAAATCTACATTGGCCGGGTGGGAAGTGGATAACTAACTATTCAATTATAGGTATTGGGATTCCCTTTCAAATTTGTCTGTTAGTGAACGTAACGAGTACGAATTTATCCGAAGTTACAAATTATCTGAAATAACGAATGCCGCATCTAACCAAATGGAACGTAACAATCTAATAATAATAAATAGCAATAATAATAAAACCTTTTTCCATTTGTTTAGATGCGGCATTCGTTATTTCAGATAATTCGTAACTTTGGATAAATTCGTACTCGTTAATTTAATAGTTAGTAATTAATTAAACAGATTTTCTTTCTTTTTTCAGATTTTCAAATTTTGGGATTTTCAAATCTTTGAATTCCCGAATTCCCGAAAATCTGAAAATTCGGAATTCCGAAAAACCAAAAATCCAAAATTCGGAAATTCGATAATTCGGAAATCTGAAAATTCGGATTTCCGAAAATTCTAAATTCGTAAATTCGTAAATTTGTAAATCCGAAAATCCGAAATTCGGAAATTCGAAAATACGGAAATTCGGAAATCTGAAAGTTCGAAATTCGGAAATTCGGAAATCCGAAAATTCGAAATTCGGAAGTCTGAAAATCCGAAATTCGGAAATTCGAAAATCCGAAATTCGGAAATTCGAAAATTCAAATTCGGAAATTCGAAAATACGAAATTCGAAATTCGGAAATTCGGAAATACGAAAATACGAAATTCGGAAATTCGGAAAATCGGAAATCCAGGGAGATTCGGAAATTCGAAAAATAGAAATGTCAAAATTCCCGAAATTTCGGAATTCCGAATTTCCAAATTCCCAAATTTTCGATTTTCCGAATTTTCAAAAAAAGCAAAAAAACAAGTGAAACGAAAACAAAAATGAACAAATTTTTTGTCAGTGCACATGTCTAGGCGGGACAGTTATGTGTGAAGAGTCTTCTTTTACAGAAGGGTTTTGATTGATTGATTTTCCCGACACCAGAGTTGCTTTAACTCTTTCGGAGCTGCGAGCTATTTACCTGGGAACAGGCCAGACAATGCTGGGAAAGTGGGTGAGAGCTCCTGCAAATGGTTGACCAGCTTTTCACAAGCCACCACCCCTTCCTTCACATGGCCATTCAAGAACCGTTCAAGCTTCTCTTGGTAAGTATTTGCTTCCAGCACATGGAAACGATCTCTAGAACCCAGGTGACACCGAAGGCTGAGGTTACTAAGGAGATCCTCCAGGTCTTCTTCAGACAGGTCCGGTATTTTCTTCCTGAATCCATTGATAATCTCTGAAGTGTTTTTGGCCATTATGGAACACTAAAAAGTTAAACAAAACTTGGTTATCTATAGGAAAGACTAATCTTTAGAACCAACAGTAATACTTGGGGGTCGTTTTGTTAAAAAAAAGAAAAACGTCATGAATAATCCCTGTATTGTGTCTAATATATGTATTTCCTATGCTTGGCAGCTCCATCTAGTGGCCATATTATTGCCATTTTCCTGATTGTAGTATTTAAGGAAAATGCCACATTATAACCACTAGATGGAGCCGACGATCAAAGGAAATGCACATATTAGACACAATACGGGGTTTATTCGTGACAACAGTCAATCTGAGGAACTTTTTATAAAGTGTGCCTAAAGCAATAGTTTTTTTTTAGCTTAGGATATTCTCAGTCAGTTTATTTATTTATTTTGCTATGTGTGCCCGATTAGGGAGATCTACCTTAACATTTCACCCCAAAGATACAACAGGAAGTGAGAGGAAATCTCTTCAAAGTGAGGGTTATTTCCCTTTTAGAGAGTTATCATCAGAACAGGTGTCCCCCTTGCAGGGCCTAGGACAAGGGGTGGGCAGCAGTAAGGGAAGCTGCCCAGGGCACAGCAGTAGGGCAGGGCACCCCCTTACTTCATGCAAGCTCCAGATTGGTGGCTACCAACCAGAGGGTCGCAACTTCATTTCTGCTCTGACAACTGCTGCTGCCCACTTTCCACCCCACAAAAAAAAACCATGCACATGTGCAGCTACCTTCTAGCCACAAGAAAGCAAGTGATTGTCCACTCATAGGCAGTGCACACTCCATGCCAACCATGGACAGCCAAAGCAAGGCAGTGGCAGTGCTGGGATTGCCCACGCATAGGCAGTGTACACTCCGTGCCAACCATGGACAGCCAAAGCAAGGCAGTGGCAGTGCTGGGACAAGGTTATCAAGAGCCCAGGGCAAACATAACAAACCGCTCCCCCCCCCCCAAGTATGAGCATTAAGTGCATTAAGTGCCAACAAACCCCCAAAATAAAATTGAGCACTAACCCGCATGTTTACCCTCTATGAATAAATTCCCCCTCCTCCCAGAACAAATTCAGCCCCTGCTAAAATCCCCCCTCCCAGCACAAATATTTGCCCCCTCATACCCCCTCCCAGCTCCAATCCTCTCCTCAAATATTCACAGCACAACCCCCCCCCCCCAAAAAAATTCTACCACAAATCCTGTACCCCTCAGATTCCCCTCCAAGAATACAGCCCCTTTCCCGCATTCCAAATCCCCCCTCCTAGCACAAATCCCCCACACCATCATCCCTACTAGCAGAAACACCCCCGCCCCCATAAAAATTCCCCTCCTGGCACAAATTTCCTCCCACCTCTACCATATCACCTCTTCTAGCACAAATCCCCCTTCCCAATACAAATCCCCCAAAATCACCACTCTTGGCACCCCCTCATCAAATTTGCGCTCCTAGAACAATTCTTACCCCCTGCTGCATCCCAAATTCCCCCCTCCCAAAACAAATCCCCAATCGCCTTGTGGCACCCTCCCACCTCACATAATACCACAGTGCCCAGGGCAGCTGCCCCCTCCTGTCCACCCCTTGTCCCAGCCCTACGTAAAGAACCTGGTATGAATTAGGAAGGAAACACCCATTTTTTAGTGGGGATCCCCCATTAAAATCTATATGGGACCCTCATCTAGGATAAAGGTCTGGTATGGATGAATGAAATCCCCGGCCTCTTTAGTTACAAACAGATGGAAGGGGTTGGGAGCTGTTATTTTGCTGGCAATTGAAATACATTTTGATTCCTTTGTAAATATCAGTGTTTCTATAGTAGATTGAATACAACACACAAATGCATTTCTTCACAGGGAGGGTCAGGAATTCCCCGATGCTTCACTTTAATCATTATTTAAATCTTTGCTCCTGGTCAAACTGAGTTTTTAATTTTTATTTTTTTTGTTCTTTAGTGCATTTTCCCCAGGACAGTGCCCAGCCCCTCCATGCCATCGGTTTGACAATCCCTTGCCTATTAGCCTGGAATATGGACATTACTGTTTTTTTAACATTCAGATTCTGCCCCCGAACTTTAGAAATGCATTCCAAACCAAACCCAGGTACGTTCAGCTCATCAGTAATTCTAATAATAATGGCCAGAAAATAAAGTATGAACATTGCAGTGCTTCCTCACATTGGTGGTCAGCGAAGTGCCCATTTACACTGGTAGGCAGTGTAGTGCTTCCTTACATTGGAATTGAATGTAGTGCCCCCTTATACTGATGGCCAGTGAGAGAAGCCCCCTTTAGTGGTAAGTGGTAGAAGCCTCCACTTTTTTTTATAGTGTTCAGTGCGAGAAGGCGCCCCCTATCATTAGTGGTCAATGGGAGAAAACTTCCCTTTCATTAGTGGACAGTGGGAGATGACTATCTCTTACATTGGTGGTCATTGGGAAAAGACCCCCTTTCATTCGTGGTCAGTGAGAGAAGACTCCCTTTCATTAGTGGTCAGTAGGAGAAGACTTCCCCCTACATTGGTGGTCAGTAGGAGAAGGCCCCTTTTCATTCGTGGTCAGTGGGAGAAGGCCCCTTTTCATTCGTGGTCAGTGGGAGAAGGCTCCCCTTACATTGGTGGTCAGTGGGAGAAGACTTTCCTCTACATTGGTGGTCAGTAGGAGAAGGCCCCTTTTCATTCGTGGTCAGTGGGAGAAGGCTCCCCTTACATTGGTGGTCAGTGGGAGAAGACTTTCCTCTACATTGGTGGTCAGTAGGAGAAGGCTCCCCCTTACATTGGTGGTCAGTAGGAGAAGGCCCCTTTTCATTAGTGGTCAGTGGGAGAAGGCTCCCCTTACATTGGTGGTCGTGGGAGAAGACTTCCCTCTACATTGGTGATCAGTAGGAGAAGGGTCCCCCTTACATTGGTGGTCAGTAGGAGAAGGCCCCTTTTCATTAGTGGTCAGTGGGAGAAAGCTCCCCTTAGATTGGTGGTCAGTGGGAGAAGACCCCATTTTCATTATTGCTCAGTGGGAGAAGGCTCTCCTTATATTGGTGGTCAGTGGGAGAAGGCTCTTCTTACATTGGTGGTCAGTGGGAGAAGGCTCCCCCTTACATTAGTGGCCAGTGAGAGAAGACCCCCTTTCATTAGCGGTCAGTTGGAATAGACACCCTTTCATTACTGGTCAGTAAGAGACTACTTGCCTTTACATTGGTTGTCAGTGGAAGATGAATATTAGATTGGTGGTAAGTAGGAGAAGGCCCCTCTTTCATTGGTTGAAAAGGCTCCCCCTTTACATTGGTGGTCAGTAAGAGAAGGCCCCCTTTCATTAGTGATCAGCGGGAGAAGACACCCTTTTATTTGTGATCAATCGGAGGAGATCCCTATCATTAGTGGCCAGTAAGAGAAGGCTCACTCTTACATTGGTGGTCAGTTGAAGGAGGCCCCTTTCATTAGTGGTCAGTAGGAGAAGGCTCGCTCTTACATTGGTGGTCAGTTGGAGGGGACCCCTTTCATTATTGGTCAGTAGGAGAAGGCTCACTCTTACATTGGTGGTCAGTTGGAGGGGGCCCCTTTCATTAGTGGTCAGTAGGAGAAGGCTCGCTCTTACATTGGTGGTCAGTTGGAGGAGGCCCCTTTCATTAGTGGTCGGTAGGAGAAGGCTCGCTCTTACATTGGTGGTCACTTGGAGGAGGCCCCTTACATTAGTGGTCAGTAAGAGAAGGCTCGCTCTTACATTGGTGGTCAGTTGGAGGGGGCCCCTTTCATTAGTGGTCAGTAGGAGAAGGCTCGCTCTTACATTGGTGGTCAGTGGAAGATAAATGTTAGATTGGTGGTCATTAGGAGAAGGCCCCCTCTTTTATTGGTGGATAAGTATGAAAAGGCTCCCCCTTTACATTGGTGGTCAGTTGGAGAAGACTCCCCTTATCCTAGTGGTCAATAAAAAGAATTCCCCTTACACATGTGAGTCACTAAGAACAACACCCTCTTACACAGAGCTGGAAAGATTGGTATCAGTGAGAACATATGTGAGAGGCAGAAATTGCTCACAGCTCAAGGAACCCCTACCAACCCCTGGAGGAACCCTAGAGATCCACAGAACCTTGGTGGAAAACGACTGCACTAGACAAGTAAAAGATTCACATTCCAATGTGTGATATGTGTGTAACTCTCAAGGTGTTCATTCAGAAATACAAAGCGTAGAAATGTCTTGCTTACCTTACTGACCCTGGCCAGGTCTATAGCATTGTGAATTGTGTCTGAGATGAAGTCATCGGGAGTCTTCACATTGAAGGCAATGCAACATATGATTGAAAATCGAAATAATATAACTGTCCTGGCGGTGGGTTTGTCTTCTTGGTTTTCCCCTTCTCAGTTTTTCATACGAGGAAGCTCACGCAGGTGGACAGGTTCTTCTGCTATTTCCCCAAACATCTGATGTGTAGCTTTACAACATTCCTGACCCTTCACTGACTTTAAAAATAACTCCATGTCAAGTGCGTGTAATCTAACATCTTTACTGTTCCTGGTAGCAGAATATGTTTTAATGGGTTTATGTTTGTAGCGGCAACACTTTTGCAAGGTGTCCGCTATGTGTAAATTTAGTTATTTTTCTCTCAGAACAGTAATGGGGTTCGGAGGGTTAATTGTGCAGGTTTAACTTTGGCATCCGTTTGGCTGGGCTGTACTGGGGTTCTGCCTGGTCATGGGTACAGTAGGTGCACATGACAGGCTTAGAACCAGGCCTGGTTGGACGTTTTGAGTATCAGCCTTCCCCGTAGCCAATCGGCGGGTGCGTTTGGCCCCGCTGAGGAGTCTGGGGAAGGGTACTTAAGATGCTGGAGTCATATGAATTTTTTGTCCTTTTTTTCACACAAATAGAGCTTTCTTTTGGTGGTATTTAATCACCTCTGGGTTTTTAATATTTTGCGCTATAAAAGAAAAAAGACTGAAAATTCCGTAAAATTATTATTTTTTTTTTTGTTTCGGTTATAAAATTTAGCAAATTTGTAATTTTTCTTGATACATTTTTTGGCCAAAATTTATACTGCTACATATCTTTGGTAAAAATAAGTACAAATTGGGGTATATTATTTGGTCTTTGTGAAGGTTTTAGAGTCCACAAGCTATGGTGCCAATATCTGAAAATGGATCACACCTGAAGTACTGACGGCCTATCACATTTCTTGAGACCCTAACATGCCAGGAAAGTACAAATACCCCCCAAATGACACAGTTTTTGGAAAGAAGACATTACAAGGTATTTAGAAAGAGGCATGGTGAGTTTTTTGAAGTTGTCATTTTTTCCCACAATTCTTTGCAAAATCAAGATTTATTTTTTCTTTTTTTTTTTTTTCACAAAATTGTCATATTAGCAGGTTATACAGCATATGCATACCACAAATTACACCCCAAAACACATTCTGCTATTACTCCCGAGTACAGCGATACCACATGTGTGAGACTTTTACACAGCGTGGCCACATACAGAGGCCCAACATGCAGGGAGCACCATCAGGTGTTCTGGAGCACCCAGGACCAGGGGCGTAACTAGAAATCACAGGGCCCCATAGCAAAATGTTGTATGGGCCCCCCCCCCCCCACCACAAAAAAAAAATGAACTAATGCCATCAAACAACAGATTACCACACTCATGTGGCACAGTACCCAAGCAACAGCTTAATTTTGAACAACAAAGTATGCAGTATACTGTATTCAGCCCCTGAAGGACACACATGCATACCCCCAGCAGTAAAGACCCCCCAGCAGTACAGACACCCTCCTAAGTACAGACACCCCACAGCATTACAGACACCCCCCTCAGTGCAGGACCCCCCCTAGCAGTACAGACACCCCCCAGTGCAGACCACCCTCAGTACAGACACCCTCCCAGTGCAGACCTCCCCAAAATTACAGACCCCCCCCCTCAGTGCAGGACCCCCCAGCAGTGCAGACCCACCCCCCTCAGTGCAGACCCCCTCAGTAGTACAGAACCCCCCCCAGTAGTACAGACACCACCTTAGTGCAGACACCCCAGCAGTACAGACACCCCCATCAGTGCAGACACCCCCCACCTCAGTGCAGACACCCCCCCACCCAAGTGCAGACCCCCCACCTCAGTGCAGACCCCCCACCTCAGTGCAGATCCCCATCAGTACAGACCCCCGACCTCAGTGCAGACCCCATCAGTACAGACCCCCCCACCTCAGTGCAGACCCCATCAGTACAGACACCCCCCGACCTCAGTGCAGTACCCCCATCAGTACAGACACCCCCCATCCAAGTGCAGACCTCCCATCAGTACAGACCCCCCCACCTCAGTGCAGACCCCCCACTCAGTACAGACACCCACCCCCAGTACAGACCCCCGAAAAAAAGTGCAGACCCCCATCAGTACAGACGCCCCCCACCTCAGTGCAGACCCCCATAGTACAGACACCCCCCGTTACAGACCCCCCATCCAAGTGCAGACGCCCCCCCCTCAGTGCAGACCCCCCTCAGTACAGACACCCACCGACCTCAGTGCAGCCCCCCATCAGTACAGACACCCCGATCAGTCAGTGCAGACCCCCATCAGTACAGACACCCCCGACCTCAGTGCAGACACCCATCAGTACAGACACCCCCGACCTCAGTGCAGACCCCCATCGTACAGACACCCCCAGTACAGACCCCCCCCCACCTCACAGACCCCCCCACCACCCCCAGTACAGACCCCCTTCCAGTGCAGACCCCCCCCCAGTACAGACACCCCCCAAGTGCAGACCCCCATCAGTACAGACACTCCCGACCTCAGTGCAGACCCCCATCAGTACAGACACCCCCCGACCTCAGTGCAGACCCCCATCAGTACAGACACCCCCCGACCTCAGTGCAGACCCCCATCAGTACAGACACCCCCCGACCTCAGTGCAGACCCCCATCAGTACAGACACCCCCCCGACCTCAGTGCAGACCCCCATCAGTACAGACACCCCCCGACCTCAGTGCAGACCCCCATCAGTACAGACACCCCCCGACCTCAGTGCAGACCCCCATCAGTACAGACACCCCCCGACCTCAGTGCAGACCCCCATCAGTACAGACACCCCCGACCTCAGTGCAGACCCCCATCAGTACAGACACCCCGACCTCAGTGCAGACCCCCAACCTCAGTGCAGACCCCCATCAGTACAGACACCCCCCGACCTTAGTGCAGACCCCCATCAGTACAGACACCCCCCATTACAGACCCCCCATCCAAGTGCAGACCTCCCATCAGTACAGACGCCCCCCACCTCAGTGCAGACCCCCTTAGTACAGACACCCACCCCCATTACAGACCCCCCATCCAAGTGCAGACCCCCCCCATCAGTACAGACACCCCCGACCTCAGTGCAGACCCCCATCAGTACAGACACCCCCGACTTCAGTGCAGACCCCCCATCAGTACAGACACCCCCGACCTCAGTGCAGACCCCTAACAGTACAGACACCCCGACCTCAGTGCAGACCCCATCAGTACAGACACCCCCCGACCTCAGTGCAGACCCCCATCAGTACAGACACCCCTGACCTCAGTGCAGACCCCCATCAGTACAGACACCCCCGACCTCAGTGCAGACCCCCAGTACAGACACCCCCGACCTCAGTGCAGACCCCGACCTCAGTGCAGACCCCCATCAGTACAGACACCCCCCGCAGTGCAGACCCCATCAGTACAGACACCCCCGACCTCAGTGCAGACCCCCACCAGTACAGACACCCCCGACCTCAGTGCAGACCCCCATCAGTACAGACACCCCCGACCTCAGTGCAGACCCCCAGTACAGACACCCCCCATCCAAGTGCAGACCCCCATCAGTACAGACACCCCCCATCTCAGTGCAGACCCCCATAGTACAGACACCCACCCCCATTACAGACCCCCCATCCAAGTTCAGACCCCCCCATCTCAGTGCAGGCCCCCTCAGTACAGACAATCCCCCATTACAGACCCCCCCACCTCAGTGCAGACCCCCTTAGTAAAGACACCCCCATTACAGACACCCCCCACCCAAGTGCAGACCCCCTCCCCCCCACCTCAGTGCAGACCCCCCCACCCATTACAGACCCCCCCCGGGTAGTGCAGACCCAACAGCAGACGCCCCCCCCCTTTACATACCTTAGAACAGCGGCGTGTGTCCCTCGAGGCTTGAGCGCAGGCTCCTCCTCCTCTCTGGATGTAAACAGAGAGGAGGGGAGGCGGCTTCGGTCCGCGCCGCTGTTCTCCCTCCTGCGCTCAGTGCAGCATAGACGGCACGGTGAGCGGCGTGAGTGGTGCGGCTGCCGCTACCCACGGGTGTCACCCCCGCTAGCGGGTGTCACCCGGCGCGGCCCGCACCCGCCTAGCAACGCCGCTCACCGGGCCCTTGATTGGCTGCGGGCCCCATAGCGAACGCATGTGTCGCTATAGCGGTAGTTCCGCCACTGCCCAGGACAATTCGGACATTTCTCTCCTACATTAAAGCGGTTATGCACTCTGTAAAAAAATTTTTTTTTTGGACGGAATATAAAGGATGCTTACCTTTATTGGGGGACTCACCTGTTCCATCTTCCATCGCCGCCGGTTTTCGTCCGATGAAGTTCCTCGTTTTCTTCTTTTGTGCTGGGGGCCATCTTGCCTGTGGGCATGTGAAACACCCACAGGAACTTTAGATGGCCCAGCATGCACCGCCGTTACTCGCGCGCGCAGTAACGGCACATCTGCCGACATCTCACGAGATTTCGGCAGATGTGGCCGAAATCTCGGGAGATTTCGGAAGATCTGGACGAAATCTCGCGAGATTTCGGAAGATGCCCGCAGTGACTCCTGGGATCAATGACACCAGATCCCAGGAGACAGTGCGGCGTGACGACGATCGACGCAGAGACCCCGCCCGCCGCCGCAGAGAGAGAAGACCGGAAGTCTTCAATTACAAGGTAAGTAAAAAAAAAAAAAAAAAAAAACATTTCATTTAGTACTCTTTGCCTGATTTGGAAGGCAAAGAGATTTACTAAATGAAATGGGTGCAGAACCGCTTTAAGGCTTTTTATGACAATAACTTGCATATAAGCCTTTAAAATTAGCACTTTAGATTTCTCTCATAGACTTTTACAGGGTGTTCCGTGGCTTTTCGAATTTGCCGCGAACACCCCAAATTGTTCGCTGTACGGGCAAACAGGCAATGTTCGAGTCGAACTCGAAGCTCATCCCTAATCTGGATCCAGAGTGGCTGATCGATCCAACGTCTGCTTCTGGAGTGAATCCTCTACAGGCTCCGTCTGCTCCTGAGTTGGTGCCACCGATGAACTCCTGGCTTTTCTGCCAACACAAGCCCTATTGACCCACTGTCATACGACAGGTAGGTCCACCTTGTCTGGTAAGAAGTATCTATCTATAACCCTCCATCGTGTGTGCCACATATTTTTTTCTTTGTTCATTTAATATACCATGGTATTTGTATGTTTTTTATTAGTTTGAGTAATAACTAAAATAGGTTGGAATCTCACTTCTAATCCTTTGATTTAGAAATTCTTTGAGACGTTTTCATTTTTTTTTGTTTCATAAAATTTAGATTTTTTTCTATAACACATTGGTGATAGGTTTTGGAAGTGGTCCCTAGTAGTCCATATGACCGGGAGATGTGTAACGTATTATAATTAATTTTTACCAAGGATTCTGAACAGAGAAGAGGTAGATTTTTTTATTTAGGGTATTTCTAGCAATAAATTAATAGTATGTCAATAGTTACCTTGCCCTAAGCTGAAGTGTAGCGTTTATAGATTGTTAGTTGTCTGTCTGTCAGAATGAAGACATAAATACTGATTGACATACTTTCTCTCCGGTCACTTACTCATAGGGGGTTTTGCAGAAAAACTTCTGCCTGCAAATGTGTCAATAATTTCCATCAGCAAAACAAATCTTTACCATAATACATTTATTTTCTAGGATCGTCAGCACCATCTAGTGGCAATAATGTAGTATTTTTTTTTCTGACTGCAGTATTTCAGCATTTATTGCCTCTAAGCCCCTAGAAAATAAATGTTTTAGGCAAATGACGGTGGAGATTTGTTGCGTTTATGTGAATAATGGACCCATTCGCAAAGGGAATTTGTTATACACGGAACTCATAAAGTACTAAAAGTCATCATCGTGACAGCCAGAGAACTACACACATGAACTTTAATGGCATCCCAGTCTTAAGCCCCATACACACGCGCGGATTATCCGAGGACCAGGTCCGTCAGACCATGTCCGTCATACTTTGTCTGATGTTGGTTTTGCGTACACACGGTCGGACAAAGTTGTCGGAAAATCTGATCATTCTGAACGTGGTGACGTTTGTTGCCTACGACGGGACTACGTAGAGGCTAGTAGCCAATAGCTTTGGTCTTGTAATGTGATCTGAGCATGCGTAGCACTTTGTCCGGTCGGACTACCATACACACGATCGGATTTGGTGTGATCGGACCGTGTTGTCGGAAAATCTATCCAGCAGGAGATAGGACTTTGTCCGTCGGACAATACGGCGTACACTGTCCGATGGTGCATACACACGGTCTGATTTTTCAACAACATTGTCCGATCGGACAGAATCCATGCAAAAATCCGACCGTGTGTATGGAGCTTTAGTCTGTAGGGTTCAGTATTGAGTTGGCCCACTCTTTGCAGCTATAACAGCTTAGACTCTTCTGGGAAGGCCGTCCACAAGGTTTAGGAGTGTGTCTATGGGAAGGTTTGACCAATCTTCCAGAAGCACATTTGTGAGGTCAGGTACTGATGTTGGACAAGAAGTCCTGGCTCGCAGTCTCCACTCCCTAATTCATCCCAAAGGTGTTGAGGTCAGGACTCTGTGCAGGCCAGTCAGGTTCCTCCACCCCAAACTGGCTCATCCACGTCTTTATGGACCTTGCTTTGTACACTGGTCCAAATCATTTGGTGGAGGGGGGATTATGGTGTGGGGGGTTGTCTTTTAGGGGTTGGGCTTGGCCCCTTAGTTCCAGTGAAGGGAACTCTTAAAGTGGTTGTAAACCTCCATCTGGTACTTGTACCTATAGGTAAGCCTATAATAAGGCTTACCTATAGGTACTGTAAATATCTCCTAAACGTGTGCCGTTTAGAAGATATTTACTATATATTATGCAGCCAATTACGTCATCGGCGCATGAGCTCTGAAAGAGCGGCCACCGGGGCCGTTCCTTTATAATCCTGTGCCACAAACGACGGTTCCTCCGCGCATGCAGGTGAAGATGGAAGCAGCCTCCAGCGATGAGATCGCATCGCTGGAATGCTTAATTTTCAGGTAAGTTTCACATATACTCAGTTTAAAAAAATCAAAGGATACTTTTTAATCAGAGTATAGCATCAAGTCAAGTAAAATCCTGGGATATTGATCTGGTCAGTTGAGTAGCAGAGGGGGGTTGTTAATCAGTTTTTAGCTGCTTTGGTGTTAATAAAATTAACAGGTGCACTAGATGGGCAACAATGAGACGACCTCCAAAACAGGAATGGTTTTACAGGTGGAGGTCACTGACATTTTTTTCCCTACTCATCTCTTCTGACTGTTTTTCACTAGTTTTGCATTCGGCTAGGGTCAGTGTCACTACTGGTAGCATGAGGCGATAACTGTCTCAGCTACGTCATAGGTTATAAGCCTGGCGTACTCTGCCTTTAATGCTCATAGGTAGAGTCAATTTGTTAAAGATTACGTTTTTACCTCTCTTTCTTTATATATTTCGGAACTCGCCTGTTTGGACACCAAAATATATATTTAAGAATATAGATGGTAACAACTTTCCTGTGGCAGGGGCGAAACCCCAGCATTAAACTTAAGGTATTGCAACAGCCATGGAAAAGGGGGGGGGGGGGCTGGCGGTTCTTGATTTCTATCATTATTTTCTGGTGGGACAGTTAGTTTTTGCTCATAGGTGGCTTAAAGTGGAAGTAAACCCTCCTATCATTTTCAGCCAAGGAAGCTGCCATCTTGGCCTCTGTTTAATCTACAACTGCCATAAATCTGCACATGTGATCAGTTATGACACCAGCCATTGGATGGTTTGACATTTTGGTTGAGAGCACAACCAATGGGAGTGTTAAATTTCCAGCACGTGCTGGAAAGGTAACTGTTTTATGGATGGGTTTACTTCCGCTTTAACCGCTTCCCGACCGCCTCCTGTAGATATACGTCAACAGAATGGCACAGGCAGGCAAAAGCACGTACCTGTACGTCCCCTTTAATTTGCCTGCCCGGGGGGCGCGCGCGCGACCCGGTCGGGAGCTCCGTGACCACGGCCGCGGGACCAGCGGACCCGATCGCCGCTGGTATCCCGCGATCGGGTTACAGAGCTGAAGAACGGGGAGAGGTCTATGTAAACAAACCTCTCCCCGCGCTTCCTACACTGACTGTCAGTGATCGGCGGTTCCCTGTCATCGGGAACGCCGATCAATGACGTCAGACGTACAGCCACGCCCCCCTACTGTAAAAAAAAAACACAACACGTCACACTGACTCCTCCCCGCCCCTAGTGGTTAACCCCCTAACTACAACTGTCATTTACATAGGAATCAGTGCTATTTAAATAGCAGTGATTGCTGTATAAATGACAAATGTCCCAAAAATGTGTCAAAAATGTCCGATGTGTCCACCAAAATGTCGCAGTCACAATAAAAATCGCTGATCGCCGCCATTACTAATAAAAAAAAAAATATCAATAAAAATGCTATAAAACTATCCCCTATTTTGTAAACGCTATAACTTTTGCGCAAACTAATCAATAATCGCTAATTGCGATTTTTTTTACCAAAAATATGTAGAAGAATACGTATCGGCCTAAACTGAGGAAAAAAAATGTTTTTTTATATATTTTTTTGGGGATATTTATTATAGCAAAAAGTAAAAAATATTGCATTTTTTTCAAAATTGTCGCTCTATTTTTGTCTATAGCGCAAAAAATAAAAACCGCAGGGGCGATCAAATACCACCAAAAGAAAGCTCTATTTGTGGGAAAAAAAGGACGCCAATTTTGTTTTGGAGCCACGTCGCATGACCGCGCAATTGTTAGTTAAAGCGACGCAGTGCCGAATTGCAAAAAGGGGCCTGGTCCTTTGGCTGCCAATTGGTCCGGGGCTGAAGTGGTTAATGTCCCGGACAATGATGCCACCATTGCTTTAGGGACGACCAATGTCGGCTCCTATGAGACACTGTTGCATTTGTAAAGGAGTGTATATTACTGCGCGGTCCCTAATTAAAACAAAATATATATAAATACTGTGTTCAAATTAATAACAATAATGAAAATAATAAAGCTGCTGCAGTCACAAATGCGAGATACCCACATTAAATAACAAAGACAAAAAGAGTGACTGCGCTGCAAGAAAAAACCCCTTCACAGACCAGTGATGGAATGTGGTGAAGAGCATTTAGCAAAACAGTGTTTAGCAAAAAACAGTGATATATCAATTAATTACAGGTGATAATATCCAAAATGGTGAACATATAGTGAGACATTCAACAATAAAGAAAATATAATTCTTTAGTCCATAAATTGATCAAAGGCTAGAAGAGCTAAACATAAAGTAAAAAATTGGCAACAAATCAGATTAAATGGTTAACCTAATGTCCATATAAGAGTAGCCAAAATCCAGTGTTGACATCACTCAATTACACCACAAGGAAAAAAGTGGCCCAATAGAAAAGATCTCCACCGCTGCATCCCTCCATTGAACATATGTCTAAAGCAAAGTGCAGTCATCACAATGGAAGAGAGACCAATTCACATTTGAATAGATTATGGAAGTCCTTGTTCTGAATTACTTACAAGTAAATCATCTAAAATTTGCCCTGAGAGAGATTTGCACAGATTCTATTATATTTTGTGGCAAAAAATGGGACCAAAAAGGTCTTTACTAGTGCCAGGATCATTACAGACATCCTAAGCCAATCAAAGTGCTATCCCATACCCCTGGAAATCCTTCTACCTCCTCCGGAGACCCGTGGCTGGGAGATAAGCCTAAAGCCTTTGTGATCTCTGTGACAGGAGATCTCTAGATTCGGTAAGAGGCAGCTGTTCTCGGTGGTGGAGATCTTTTCTATTGGGCCACTTTTTTCCTTGTGGTGTAATTGAGTGATGTCAACACTGGATTTTGGCTACTCTTATATGGACATTAGGTTAACCATTTAATCTGATTTGTTGCCAATTTTTTTACTTTATGTTTGGCTCTTCTAGCCTTTGATCAATTTATGGACTAAAGAATTATATTTTCTTTATTGTTGAATGTCTCACTATATGTTCACCATTTTGGATATTATCACCTGTAATTAATTGATATATCACTGTTTTTTGCTAAACACTGTTTTGCTAAATGCTCTTCACCACATTCCATCACTGGTCTGTGAAGGGGTTTTTTCTTGCAGCGCAGTCACTCTTTTTGTCACTGTTGCATTTATTGTTGCGGGGAAGCAGGGCTCCGTACACCGCTACCATCTCCATGTGTATAACTAGTAGAGCGCGGGCGGTGACTAAGGTTGAAGCGAGAGATGATGCACTGATTTCCCCTCATACACCGTTATGGAGGAACCCTAACCTGTCACACTTATTTGATTACCCTCCCCTCATACACCGTTATGGAGGAACCCTAACCTGTCACACTTCTTTGATTACCCTGATGCAGTCATTTGGACCAATTTCGGTATATATATAAAGAAAATTGGAGCTATTGGGGATAATTGAAAGCTCCTTCAGTTTGCTACTCTGAAAACCAAATTCCATCTCCCCAACCTGTTTCACTACTTGCAACTTAAACATTTGTCTAGCGCCCAGTTTGGTAACACCATTCTTATTCCCTGTACACACGACCTGACTTTCCGACAACAAAACCGTGGATTTTTGTTCGAAGGATGTTGGCTCCAACTTGTCTTGCATACACACGGTCACACAAATGTTGGCCAGCAATCACGAACGTAGTGACGTACAAGACGTATGACAAGCCGAGAAAAAGGAAATTCAATAGCCAGTGCGGCTCCTTCTGCTTGGTTCTGAGCATGCGTGAACTTTCTCCGACAACAACGTTTTGTTGGCGGAAAATTTGAGAACCTGATAGCCAACATTTGCTGGCGGAAAGTCTGACAACAAATGTTCGATGGAGCATACACACGGTCGGACTTTCAGCCAACAAGGTCACATCCAACATTTGTTGTCGGAAAATCCAAACGTTAGCATTAGGATTCAAATGAGCGATTTGGAGTCTTTGCTTAGGGGTTGACTCTTTAGTCAAGGCCCTGTCCACTATTTACAAACAATTATTTACTGACGTTGGTGGGCTTCTTGTATGCTGTAGAGCGACCTTGGAGGCACTGTTCCCTCAGTTAGATGGAGATGACTGGGATGATCTCTAGGAAATCAACTTTTTAAGACTCAAGACTCAACTTTTTTAAGTATCGACTAGGGATCACCTTATTCAATACATTTTTTACATTGCATTTGCCTCACTCCAGCCAAATTGGCTAAATTATTGCCCACCCAGTCGCCCTGTTGCTGGTGGTGCACTTCATCCCATGCAGATTTTCTTTTTTACACATATTCTGGAATTGTGAGGCCATCCAAACTTTTTGGCAGGGGGTCACTGAGTGTGTGGAGAAGGTTACTGCCATTAATGTACAGCCAGCGGTTGAGGTGAGTCTCCTAGGTCTTGTTGATGCCCTGAATCCAAAAAGAGTTAAGCGTACTTTGTTGACATTATTAATTTATTATGCTAGGAAGTTAATAGTGCTTTCCTGGAAAAAGTCTGCCCCTCCGTCTGTTCCAGCATTGAAGGCACTTGTTAACAGAGCCATCCCCTTATACTAGGCTACGCATGCTAGCAGAGGCATACCACATATTTTCAATGAAGTGTGGGGCAGTTGGATAAACAGTACATCCACAGCATCTGATTAAATAGATCTTTTACAGTTACTATGTAATGCAATGTATTATATGTGTGGAATCTGGTCTGGGGATAAGGATGTTTGCCTAGCACTCTACCTTTGTGGTGGGTGTGGGCCTTTGCATCATTTTATGGGTCTATTGATTTATTGATGTTATGTGATATATACTAGGTAGGTGGGGCCAGTATTTGTCCTTTTGTGAAGTTTTATGTACCATTTATATATGTCATTGAACTTGTTAGTATTAGTCACATGTTCAGTCTCAGTGTTATACAGTAAGTCCAGTGCAGAGGATGTTTGTGTTAGGTGTAAAAAAAAAAAAAAAAACTACTGAGGACTATTGTGAGTTGCTGCAATGAAATTTCAGCAAAATGGACTAGCCTGCTGCATCATTTTTTCACTTTGATTTCCAGGGTGTCTTGGAATTCAGCCCTCTGCAGGTTGATAATTTTCATTTCCATTAAACGATGTGGCATCCTTTTATTCCTAACATATTACCCAGTCCAGTGGTGGTGCGTCCATTAGGGTCACTCGGGCGCCGCTCCCTCTCTTCAGCCACCCCCTCTGTGTACTATGGATAGATTCATGCATTCACGTCGGTAGGTCGTTAGTGAGAGGGCAAATCGCCCAACCTGTATCCATCTTTTGTCACAGTTACACTACTACACTTTGCACAAACATCTCTACTCCAGGAATACTTTACTGCATTTACTTTAACACTGTGCTTAGACATCTTTATCCTTCCTCACTACAAGAAATATACTGTTCCCCACTATACCTAATTGGATTACAGTGAACGAGCTCCTACATGCCGGTGAAGAACATCAGATCTGCAACGTGAACTCTGTTGCCATTACTGATAGAAAGGCCCCTATATTACCATTTATAGACCTGCTCTCCCTTCTTAGGATAGCATTAAAGGCTGGCTAGGTTCTATCTTCTACAGTGTGGCAGTATAATCAGTTAGCTGAAATATCTGTCTAGGGGGTAACCTTATCTCTCAAGGAATAATATATCTATCTATCTATCTATCTATCTATCTATCTATCTATCTATCTATCTATCTATCTATCTATATATAATTATAGTACTGTTTTTGTTAATATTTGTCTTGTGTCTTTCGGAGGAACTCTTTTGCTGAGTTGCCACTGTTGCCTAGAACTCAGCAGATCTGTTATCTCCTCTTTGTGACAACAATTCCCATTATTGGTTCAAGTAAAATACTCATAGAACTTAAATACACAGAGTTGTCCGATTATTACTCTAGTGATACAAGGATGTCTGAACCCAGAGTACCAGGTGGGTTGGAAGGTTTACCAGGTCAAGGTCATGCAGATGAGCAGGTAATTCTAAGCAGTCCTCTAGGGGGCTGTGCTACACAAAGAAAAACATTTTTTTCAAAATGTTTGGTATTTTTTCGTTTGCTTAGCAAAAAATAAAAAACCCAGTGATGATTAAGCCCTGGCTCACATTGCAGTGATTTGGCATGCGATTTGACATATCAAATTGCATGCCAAATCGGTAGCAATTGCCGGCAATGGCACAGGCTGAAACGGTGCGATGCCGCATTTGCGATTCCCAAAAGTGGTTTCTGTACTACTTTTGGGGACTTCGGGTGTGATTTCAATAGACATCTATGTAGAAACCCACACAGATCTCTCTGAAGTCTGGACTGACATGCAGGAATGAAATCGTGCAAGTTCAGCACTGAACGGTCCTGAGGACAGAAGTTGGGAACCACTGCTCTAGAGTCGAACCCAGCTTATACTGCAGTATTTGGAGCATAAACAATAGCTCTCTGCCTGAGAGATTACACATCAATTGACCAAAAAGGGTTAAAAAGGGATGTCTCAGGCTAAGTCACTTGAGAGTTCTCATACAAAGGGGCTAGGCTCAGACCTTCATGTTTAAACTCAAGTAACAGCAAGCCAGGTCTGCCATTAGGAATGATGTGACTCATTATGTGACTCCTTATGGTGAACTTCTGCCAGCTATGTTGGGGCCCTTTAAACCGCTGGTGCACAGAAAGGTGAAGAAGACTCAGGGGATGGCATTCAACAGCAGTTTAGGGTAAAGTCAGGCTCAGTAGATGTGTAGACTCCCTGTGGCAGTAGTGCAGAAATTGGAGCCAGGTCAAAGGGCATCAGGGGGTATAAGGACTAGGATACCATGTAGCAATGGGAGGCAGATGAGAAGCTGGCCAAATTTGGCGTTCTGGAGTATTAATGGCCTTATGCTCTATAGTTGGCTTTGATGGCCACTGCTCAGTGGTGTCAATGTAGAGAAATGGCTCTTTAACAAGTCTAAACTGAAGAAATGGTTAACAGGTGGTTGTAACTGTAATCAGTTAAAGACCCTTTCACTGAATCCCTCTGTAGGTAGTCCTCTAATGGCAACAAGTAGTGTGTATGGTGCGGGATCCTCTTTATGCAGCAGTATCAGTGGCAGCTGGTGCTCAATATTTTTTGGGTGGGGGTGGCAAACAAACCTGGCCCCACACTTGCACTACTCGCACGAAACCCCCTTGGTGCTCGATTGTTCAGGAAGGCGGCGATCCACTCGCACTACCCCCCGGTGCTCAATCAATTGGAAAGGCGGCGATTCATGGCATTACCTAATGCTGCGGTAAAGGTGCGGGGAGGAGGACAATGATGAGGTGGTGGTGTTGGTGCACTGCTGAATCTGGGGTAGGGCTCCTGGAAGAGGCTATTGCTGACAGGGCAGTTGCTTCTCCTCCTGGCCGAACAGGAAGCGGGTCCTTAGACCCGATTGACTGGCAGTCTTAAGACTGCCGGCCAATCGGGTCTCAGCACCCACTTCCCCATTGACCACGAGGAGAAGCAGGAAGACATTAGCGAATATTAATTTGCCAATGTCACACAAGTGGGTGGGCAGTGCTCTCCGCTGAACCGGCGGATGACAAGTCCCTCTCTGCTTACTGAGAAGGGAGGGGCTTGCGAGCGCCGCTGGTCACAATGGAGAGATCGGATGAAAACGGACAGTGTGTCCGTTTTCATCAGATCTCACCCGATTCGATCCGCCAGCGACGGATCTGGACGTAGAGCCATACGTCTGCTTTTGGCAGATCATACCAGGTCGGATGTCAGCGGACATCCGATGCTCCATAGACTAACATGGAGCGCCCGTTCAGATCCGCCCTCAAAATTGACAGGCGGATCTGAACGGTCCGATCGTGTGAAAGGGGCCTAAGAGGAGGGTGAGTCAGTGTGTTAGGGCGTCGTTGGTGGACTTATCAATTGTGTGCTTTGCAGCTGCACTTCACTCCAGAGGCCGTATCTTTCTGAACAATTTCTGTGGACTTTTTTTTCCCGCCTTATGGACTATCATGTTATATATTATGTGCAAAGTGAGTACTAAAGTGCTGATAGGAGAATTAAAAATATTAAAAATGTTTTAGAAAACCAAATAAAATAGATAAGATGACCAAATGATATGCTGCACTTCAAGTTACAATGAGGTTGTAACCAATTTAATAAATAAATAAATACACAATGTGTTAAAAATAAATACAATGTGTTTTAAATAAATAAAGTGCTTCAAAATGTGAGTAAAAACAAGTATGTGTTATAATGTGTCAAAGAAAGGAAATATCCAGTTTATGCCAGTGATGCATATGGGGATATATAAATTCCAAAAGCCAATACAGGCTTGACCTGATGGATTAGCTAATTAATTGATGAATTAATGGGTAAACGGTCGCCAGTTAAATATTATATTAATCCCATAGGTGATAGCAGTCCATTAAATGAGTTAGATAATTAATGAAATAACTCTTCACATCCACTAATGATATCCGGGACACAATTAGAAATGCTAGAGAAAAAATAAAAAAAGAGAGAGAAAAAAAAACTTCCCTTTATGCTGGGAATGTGGGGCTTTTTTTCTTTTGGTTCCTCCTGATATCTTGCTCCGGTATGATATCAAAGAGAAAAAGACACAAACAAAAAACCATTGCGCAGCGCTCTATTCAACCATCAAACAAAGAAGATCTTTTAGGTGGTTGCCTACAGCTATACAACTCACATGTACCCAGTAGGTGTTTGCGCGTTCAAATCCTGCTAATGGTCAGGCTCAGATAGGGGGGCTGTCAGCCCTTTCCTCCTCACTGTGCTGTGCTATGCTTAGCACTGTCACTTGGGCTCCTCCTCCCGACGCGTATCATCACAGGTCACGTGACTTTCTCAAGGGAAAGCCAGGTCATCCAACATCAGTACCTGGCCTCACGAATGTTTCTTTTGTCTGAATGGACACAAATACTCGCAGACACCCTCCAAAATCTTGTGGAAAGGGCTTCCGAAAGAGTGGAGGATGTGGAAGTCACAAAAGGAGGCCAACTCCATATTAATAGCCATGATTATTAAATGAGAGGTCTAGCATGCTGTAGGTGTGATGGTCAGGGGTCCACATTTGTATAACTCACAAACTATACATAGAATAATCAGATTTATTTTTTAAACATTAGCACATTTATTATATATTTACATCAAACATTCAGTTTAACATTATACATTCCCTCAAATTTTTTTTTACGTTTTGGATAATATGGAGAGGAATTGGGACCCCTGTGGGGTTTTTATTGCTGTCTGTGCCCCATAAGGGAGATTCATCCTCTCTATTGCTCCCGATGACCATTTTCACAAGTGAAAGTGAAAGTGAAAGAAAATCACTCATTTTGGTTTGTCACCAGAACTGGAATGGAGGGGAAATCTTTCAATGTGGACACTAGTGATAACCAGGGATATCTTCGCTTTGGAGGGATTTTTTCACACTTCCTGTTGTGGCTATGGGACAAGAAGTTTAGGGAAATGTCCCCATTAATGGGACACAGATGGCAAAAAAATGACAGGGGGTTATATAAAAGCCCCCCAAATGAAAAAAAAAATGTTTAGATGTTTTACCGTTGGTTCTACTTTACGCACACTTAGAACTTTTTTTTACAGAATATTGTGTATCAGTCCTCTGGTCCTGGTTTACAGTATCAGATTTCTCACAAAGGTGACATTACAAAAGCTTTCACCAGTAGCAGTCCTTTAAGTGGCCATAAATACCTGGTAGGCCCTTTAAGTGGGCTTTAATGATCAGGGGAGCATTCTGCTGGCTTCAGATCACAAGCTTTAACCAGGGGTCTCCACATGATAGAGAAGCCATGCTGCTTTTCGAGAATTAAAGTCCACTTAACATGTGGCTGGTAGGCGGCATTAATGGGTTAAAGATTAAATGAATCCCTTAGACTTTTCATGGCTTGCTCTTTTGTTATTTTCCTCCAGTTTATTGGGATTTCGGCTGGTTTTGCATCAAATTCTTCTGCAATCTGGTCATTAAATTCTTTTAAGATAAACTTCCAGTAATCTGAGGCATTGATGCCTGGGTCACATTGAATGACCCAGTCTGGATAGAACTTACGGTATTCTTTGTAACGCTCAGGGACCCATTGTGTGTATGAATTTCTGAAGCATCCATTTCCTACCACATCGGTGGAGCATATGGAGTTACATAGGACATTAGTTGCAAGGTCTTTGTATCCTGCAAGCCCCTGAGGTCGATGCACTGACGCAAAATGCTCGGTGTGGTCATGTCCTCCAGCTTCACAAGGAACTTTACAGAATGGACATAGCTTGCCACATCCAAAAATTCTCTTAAACAGCTGATCCCGCGGATTCAGAGTGACCATGGAAAGCACATAGTCAATGTCTAGAGAATTCATTTCTAATAAAATCTCATCCACCTGTTTAGAGAAGGAAGATTGAATGTATTCAGAAAATTGCTGGGCCTTGTCATTGTTCTGGAATAAAATCACATTCATAGCGTTCCTCGGAAAGACTAATTCTTTTTGCAAAAGCTTACAAAACATTTTCAAAAAGGAAGAGACATTTGTACTTTCTTGTACAGTTGGATCTTTCAACGCATTGTTGACCACGTGTGTGATTTTATGAATAATTTTCTCATGTAAATTTTTAAGGCCACCAGGTTTCCCATAATTTTCAACTATATTTGCTTGAATTTGTCTCTTCACAAACACCTCATAATCATTAATATATATCATATATTGGTCAAAGTCCTTTTCTTCCAGCAAATTTTTAAGCAGGTTGAACTGGAAAAACATCCGACTACTGTATTCTTTGGAGTGTTCACTGAGCAAAATATCATCCACAATTTCTCTCCCAAGGTTTTTATAGATAAATTCTACTATTGAGGGGTTCAGGCAAGACCGGCAAAAGTCCTCTGCCCTCTTTTTACATTGATCTTTCTCAAGGAATATATTCCTAAAGGTGGTGAGGTACTGAGGTTTTAACTTCTCCAAGCTGATCCTTGGATCATTTTCTTGGATGAAGTTCTCGTGCATCTTCTGGAACATGGGAGCCGCTCTCCCCAAGACATGAAGTTTCAAGTCTAACTCAAACTGAGGTGATATATGGAGCTTCTGAGCAGCGCTCTCTTGGAGTTCTTTGTTTACCATATTTAAGAGCTCTTGGCAATAAGTGTCATGGTAATCCTCTTTGGTGTTCATTTTAGCAATGACGTGCAATTTGTATTTGAGCAGCAGTGAATTCACATACTTATTCATTTGAACCAATCGATTATCAGGATATTTGCTTGAGATTGTTTTAGAGGCTGTGTTGTACCAACTTGCGTCAAAGTGATGTGGCTGGGCTGTAAAGCATTTCTTTTCGTATTCTTTCAAGTTGTGTATATTGTGCAACTTCATAGTTACGGCTCCTATGCTGTGCCTCATGTCCGTTCTAAGTTGGTGTAGGATTTCTTGACCAATGTTGTGTATATGAAGGCTAATCAATTTTATTTCCATAAATGTTTCGTTCCATATTTTCTCAAACTCTTCATCATGATTAAGCAAGTCTTCGCAGTTTTTGAGGGTTTGGTATTTGCTTGCGGCTTTCTTTTCAATAACCTCCATAAATGTATTGTGATTTGTTTGAATCACAGCCTTCCCTCTCTGAATTTGCCAATATTCATTTAATCTCTGCTTTACATCGTCTTCAAGTTGCTTCCTTAGGGAGCTTACGCTCCTGAGAAATTCTTCTCTGTATCTTTCTATCAGATGGACGTTTTCAGCTCCACTGTCAAAATACCTTTCTAAAGTTTCTCGCATGCTCTTCTCTTCGCTCTGAAGTATCTCGTACATATTATTAGTTGGATCTGCGCTCAGCTCTTTCTGTGAATTTGGTTGATTCCGGATTACATTTTCTGTCTCCTGTATCCATTTAAACATGACTTTGCTAAAGTTCCACTTCAGCTCATTATACTTAACATGTAGTTGATCATAGGCATCTGCCACCAGGCTGTTTCTGAAATTGAAGATAAAGTTTTCATATTGCACGGCCTCCCACAAGCTTCTTATCCATTTTGAAAATTCGCTCCAGCTTTGGGCCTGTCTTTCAGATGTTTTCATGACATTTAGTAGGTATTTTTTAAATTCATAAACCTTGTCACTGTAACCTGTACTTACTGAAGACATTGGTGGGACACCATGCCAGAGACCAGGAATGTACCAGCTATGGTTCTCATGGTCAGCATCCAGAACATCAGAAAAAGACTGGATCCCATTCTTTTTTTCCATCCTCGCTGCAGTCCTTGTCATTTGATCAAGATTGTCCATAATCTTCCTTCTATCTCTTAAGCATTTCTCACTAGCGGCAACATCAGAGACATTCTGATGTAGGAAGTAGTATTTGGGTTTTTTGCCAATGGTTTCCATCCTTAGAAATGCATGGACTACAATCTGTAAAATATCGTTCATTTCTGCTGCATTTTCCATGGAAAAGTTTATGATCGTAATGTCACTCAAGCCAACCACTAGGGTTGCTAATTCATTGTCACGTTGGTTAGATCCATCCAGGGAGGACATCTCTGGAGCTTTTAAACCTTCTGTGTCAAGTACCAAAATGAAAGAACAGCCTAGCTCCTGCTGAAAGTTCTCTTCAACTTTAATAAGAGTCATGAAGGCTCCTCTTGTACATCGTCCACTGGCCACTGGGAACTGCAAACCAAACATGGTATTCAGAAGGGTGGATTTCCCTGTGCTCTGCACTCCCAGGACAGTTATAACTCTAATTCGGCACTGGCCTCCTGTCCGCTTGTCTAGCTCACTCAAAACATTAGTTATCCACTCCAGTGGTATACTGGAGGAATCTCCATCAATCAGTTCCAGTGGCAAGCCATCCAGTAAAAGTTCTGCTGCAATTTCCGGCAGCTTGTTAAATTTTCGTTCCTCATTCTGAATCTCGTTATTTTTCAAAAGATTGCATTCGGCATCATAAAACTGACCCAACTCTCGTATGAAGTGCTCAACACCCAGAGAGCTCTTGGACATGATTACGTCTAGCTTTTTGATATCTTCGCTGTCTTTGTACTCGTTCTGTAATTTTAATAGGTTGGTTCTCGCAATTGAATCAAGGAAAATCTTCATCCACTTTAGAAAATAGTACCTCTCTGAGCAATTCTTCTGTGATATTGACTCTGTGAAGGCAACGATGCCTGGAGATGGAGTATGCGAATACTGCTGTCTGATTAATTCTGTCCTTGTGTTTTCAAGTTTTTCCCTGTAGAGTTGGGAATTTTCCTCCCCTTGCCTTCTCATTCTACATATTTCTGTTCTCGTTCTGGCCAGTTCTTTACATAGATCTCCTTGTAGCTTTATTGTTTCTTCTTTATACCTTGCTACGTCATAGATTCTTTTAGTTATTTGTAATGCTCTCTGTTTGGCTGACTGACATTCTTTGGAGAGCTCGTCTACATGAATTCCAAGTTCACAAGCGGTCTCTGCCATCTTCTCCAAGGTGACTTGCTTAGTGGGTTTTTTAATGAACTCTTTCATTATGTTCTGTAGGCGTCGAACCAAATCGGCATCATTCTTATTCTTTTCTATTAAATGCCTGCCATCCATTTTTAATGCCGAGTTCAATGACTGTAACATACACTCATTTATTTCCAGGTTTTGGGAAACAAAAAAATATTTGGTGTTGGCATCTCCAAGCTTGGACAACTGTGTGCACTCCGTCTCGCTAACACTGTCTGCAAATATGAAAACTGCTGACGATATCTGGGTTAAGAAGCTGAACTGTGTCCAATAAGAAGAGATATGGCCATGTAGGTTTGTAACTGCAATGGGCTCTGGAAAAATGTCTGAGTTTCCTTGACCAACGGGCAAATACCAAAACATTTCTACCAAGCCGTTGGAGAGTTTTTTTTTAACGTATCCACCTTCCATGTCTCGGTGTATGAAGAAATTATGATACTGCTGAGATGGTGTTAGAATTTGGTTCAGGATGGCAGATTTGGATAAGCTGCAATCTTCTAGCCTTGCAAAAGTAAAAACTGGCATCTGGATATTCACCACATTGTCCTCCCTAAATCCATTCTTATCTTCTAGTGAATGGGGTCTCCATTTTTTAACAATGTCCCTCAATGCCCACAACATGTAGGTGCATTCTGAACCACTGCAAGCTGGGAGTAGCAGGGGTACAGCAAACTGACACATAGACAGTTTTGTCACAATCTCCTGTTGTAAAATGCTGTCAGAGCAATGCAGAAGAATGCACAGGACATCTAAGGGATGGAGATCTCCTGAATTGTTGAAGTCCATACTTTCAGATGATGTATATGTAAAGTCTATGCTCAAATCCGATTCTGATTCCTCTATATGTGCTCTCCGGGCATTCACATTTAGCGCCATAAGCTTTTTTAGGAAATACCATGGAGCGTCTTCTATAGTACGAAGGTCAATGTCCTTCAGACTATCGCGTCCAATTGTTAAAATTTTATGGACATTCATCTTTGACTTCTTGTACTTTTCCATTCTTAACCGGCAGAGTATATCATCAAAAATGTCAATAATGCCTGGAGGATATGGAAAAAAGAGGAAATGATTATTAATACATGCTTAACAAAGTAATATATATAGTAATATATATAGTAAATATATAGCAAAATTTCTGGTCAGTGACAGAGCAAGTTTTTAATAAATTTGTATTTAAATTGTATATTAAAGAATACAAAACTGCATTAATCTTTGTCTTTATATCTTGCTGGAGTTCAGGTTGTCTAATACAAACCTGTGGGCATGCTTTTAGCACATATTCTGCCTAAAGAAAACCTACATGTCTCATATGTTCCCATCCACAGCTAGTAGCAAGAGGCAGGTACAGTTGTTTTGCTCATGTTTTTCCGCAATATTCATCTTGTACCGCCTCCTGCACATATACGTCGGCAGAATGGCACGGCTGGGCACATCAACGTACAGGTACGTTGTCCTTTAAGAGCCCAGCTGTGGGTCACGCACGTGCCGGCGTGCTCGCAACCCGGTCCTGAGCTCCGTGATCGCGGCCGCGGGACCAGCGGACCCGATCGCCGCTGGTGTCCCGCGATCAGGTCACAGAGCTGAAGAACAGGGAAAGGTAAGTGTAAACAAACCTCTCCCCGTGCTTCCTAGTGACACTGTCACTGATCGTCTGTTCCCTGTCCCAGGGAAAGACGATCAGTGACGTCACACGCCCAGACAGTTAGAAAACACACACAGGGCTCACTTAACTCCTCCCTGCCCCCTAGTGGTTAACTCTTCACTGCCAGTGTCATTTACACAGGAAGCAGTGCATTTAAATAGCACTAATTGCTGTATAAATGACAATGGTCCCAAAAATGTGTCTAAAATGTCCGATGGGCTCACCATAATGTCGCAGTCACAATAAAAATCGCTGATCGCCGCCATTACTAGTAAAAAAAAAAAAAAATTATAAAATTAAAACTAAAAAAATGCCATAAAACTATCCCCGTATTTTGTAAACGCTATAACTTTTGCGCAAACCAATCAATAATCGCTAACCTCAATTTTGTTTGGGAGCCACGTCGCCCGACCGCGCAATTGTCAGTTAAAGCGATGCAGTGCCGAATCGCAAAAAGGGGCCTGGTCCTTTGGCTGCAAATTGGTCCGGGGCTTAAGTGGTTAAACTGGCACTGACATAAAAGGTAAGGGTAAGCTAAGGTTCAAACCCATTGAAACTGTCACAAAATATCAGGCCACCGGTGTAATCAGCAGCAGCTGTTGAATTCTGCTGAATTCCCAGAGGGAAGGGGATGCTATTGACACCATTGACCCCAATATGGCCACAATGATATTGACCACATAGCCATGCATGGTCAATGATATTGACCCCTGGAGGTTTCGTCATCATGCCGACCAGAGCTCACAATACTGCTGCATTCACCATATTTCCAAGTTATTATATGAGCACCACTTAGTGCAGGAGCAACAACTATACAATGCGGCTGGTGGACCAGCAAAGGAAACGATATGGAATAACCTTCCACAGGCGGTGGTCCCAGCGGGGGGGGCATTGATAGTTTCAAGAAACTATTAGATAAGCACCTGAACGACCGCAACATACAGGGATATACAATGTAATACTGACAAATAATCACACACATAGGTTGGACTTGATGGACTTGTGTCTTTTTTCAACCTCACCTACTATGGTGCTATGTAACTATGAAAGTAAAGAAACTATGACACGACTAGCCAGAAGACTGCTAGATTTAAGGTATGTATTCTTTCATTTTAAAAAAAAAATGGATGCAATGTTTACATGATAGATATGCATAGTCATAAAAAAGCCAGGGGCTCAGGTTTCTTACCCATTTCGTGAGGATCTGCCATCTTTGTTGACTCTATGGGTGTATTCCACACTGTGATCACATCAGGATAGGAGACGACCCTCAAGGTTGCCAGCTTTCCGAGCCCTGGTACCCTAGGTGGGGTTGGGTTTTTTTTTTTGTTTTTAATGAGACACAAGGGCGAATATTCACACAAAAGGCTGACCCTAACTACAAAAAAAAATTAATTAGATGTGATTTTCCATAGACAATTCATTTATTATAGAGCGTATTTTTCTAAAGTACAGAGTAAAACAAAACAATTTAAAAATATTTTCAGAAAATTATAAAATTGCACAAACAGTGGATATAAAAAGTCTACACACGCCTGTTAAAATGTCAGGTTTCTGTGATGTAAAAAAATGAGACAAAGATATATAATTTCAGAACTTTTTCCACCTTTAACCACTTAAGGACCGAGCCTCTTTCTGAGATTTGGTGTTTACAAGTTAAAAACATTTTTTTTCCTAGAAAATTACTTAGAACCCCCACACATTATATATATTTTTTCTAACACCCTAGAGAATAAAATGGCGGTCGTTGCAATACTTTTTGTCACATCGTATTTACGCAGTGCACTTTTTTGGAAAAAAAATCACTTTTTTTTTAATTAAAAAAAAAAATAAGACAACAGTAAAGTTAGCCCAATGTTTTTTTATATTGTGAAAGATAATGTTATGCCGAGTAAATTGATACCCAACATGTCACACTTAAAAGTTGTGCCCGCTCGCGAATGGCGACAAACTTTTACCCTTAAAAATCTCCATAGGTGACGTTTAAAAAATTCTACAGGTTGCATCTTTTAAGTTACAGAGGAGGTCTAGGGCTAGAATTATTGCTCTCGCTCTACCGATCGCGGCGATACCTCACATGTGTGGTTTGAACACCGTTTTAATATGCAGGCGCTGCTCACGTATGCGTTCACTTATGAACGCAAGCTTGGCGAGACGGGGCGCGTTTAAAAAAAATTATTTACTTTAACTTTTATTTTAAATTTGTACACTGTTCTTTTAAAAAAAAATTGGGTCACTTTTATTCCTATTACAAGGAATGTAAACATCCCTTGTAATAGAAAAAAAAGCATGACAGGACCTCTTAAATATGAGATCTGGGGGTCAAAAAGATCTCAGATCTCATATTTACACTAAAATGCAATAAAAAAATTAAATGTAATGTCATTAAAAAAAAAAGTCCCTTTAAGAGCATTGGGCAGAAGTGACATTTTGACGTCACTTCCGCCCTGCAATGGTATGGAGACGGGTGGGGGCCATCTTCCCCTCACTCGTCTCCATGTCAGGCTAGGGAGAGGATCCGATCGTCTCCGCCGATACCGACGGCTCCGGTAAGCGACAGGGGGCACCGGAGAGAGACAGGAGGTGATCTTGTGGCGAATCTGCCGCAGAGACCACTTTTATCTTGAAGCGGACTGCCGGCTCTTGAAGAGGATACCAGCGTTATGGTAGCTAGCTGCTACGATAACAACGGTATTCCTCTTCAAAGTAGGGCGGGCGGTCCGGAAGTGGTTAATGTGACCTATAAACTGTACAACTCAGTTGAACAACAAACTGAAATCTTTTAGGTGGAGGGAAGTAAAAATAAAATAAAATAATATGGTTGCATAAGAATCCCCATCACATTGGTGGTCAGTGGGAGAAAGTCCCCCTTTTATTAGTGGTCAGTGGTTGAAGGCTCCCCCTTATATTGGTGCTTAGTGCAAGAAGGCCCCCCTATCAAGTTGTCAATGGGAGGCAACTTTCTTTTCATTAGAGGTCAGTGGGAGAAGGCTGCCCCTTATATTGGTGGTCATTGGGAGAAGCCCCCCCCCTTTTCATTTGTGGTGACTGGGAGAAGGCTCCCCCTTGTATTAGTATTAGGCTTCCCTTATTTTTGTGGTCAGTGGGAGAAGGCGTCTCTTATTTTTGTGGTCAGTGGGAGAAGGCTCCCCTTATGTTGGTGGTCAGTGGGAGAAGGCTCCCCTTATGTTGGTGGTCAGTGGGAGAAGCCCCCCCCCCCTTTCATTTGTGGTGACTGGGAGAAGGCTCCCCCTTGTATTAGTATTAGGCTTCCCTTATTTTTGTAGTCAGTGGGAGAAGGCGTCTCTTATTTTTGTGGTCAGTGGGAGAAGGCTCCCCTTATGTTGGTGGTCAGTGGGAGAAGGCTCCCCTTATGTTGGTGGTCAGTGGGAGAAGGATCCCCTTATGTTGGTGGTCAGTGGGAGAAGGCTCCCCTTATGTTGGTGGTCAGTGGGAGAAGGCTCCCCTTATGTTGGTGGTCAGTGGGAGAAGCCCCCCCCCCCTTTCATTTGTGGTGACTGGGAGAAGGCTCCCCCTTGTATTAGTATTAGGCTTCCCTTATTTTTGTAGTCAGTGGGAGAAGGCGTCTCTTATTTTTGTGGTCAGTGGGAGAAGGCTCCCCTTATGTTGGTGGTCAGTGGGAGAAGGCTCCCCTTATGTTGGTGGTCAGTGGGAGAAGGATCCCCTTATGTTGGTGGTCAGTGGGAGAAGGCTCCCCTTATGTTGGTGGTCAGTGGGAGAAGGCTCCCCTTATGTTGGTGGTCAGTGGGAGAAGCCCCCCCCCCTTTTCATTTGTGGTGACTGGGAGAAGGCTCCCCCTTGTATTAGGATTCCCTTATTTTTGTAGTCAGTGGGAGAAGGCGTCTCTTATTTTTGTGGTCAGTGGGAGAAGGCTCCCCTTATGTTGGTGGTCAGTGGGAGAAGGCTCCCCTTATGTTGGTGGTCAGTGGGAGAAGGCTCCCCTTATGTTGGTGGTCACAGACCTTTTATATTGTTTACCCCCTATTTCTTGTGGCGTCAGGGCCTAGAGGGAGTGAACTGACTAAAAGTCTCTTCTTCCCCCTCTTGTTTTGGGGTCATAAATCCTTTTTCCAACCAATTCATTATAACAATTTGACTTACTGTTATTATTTCTTTGTGTGTTCCTGTGAATTAATTTTACTGCATTATCTCTCAACTTACACCTGTGTCCGTTATAGTCTGTTTGACTTAATATCCCAGTAGGTAACTTGCATACATTACTAACTATTGGTGTCTTCGCATTTTATGTCTGCTATAAATATGTCAGAACCCAGAGTGTCAGAGGTGTTGGGGAGCTTGCCAAGTCAACCAATGGGGACAAGCAACTTCCAGCGGCCCTTGTGGGGGTAGCCCTACATGTTTTAGATTTTTGCATGGGGTTCCCCTCCTGCTTGGGGGGACCTCATGCTTTTTTTTTGTGGGGTCCCCCTTAAAGTTTACACTGGACCTGAAAGGCCTGGTTTGAATTAAGGAATTTTTTGTGGGGATCCCCTATTAAAATGTATATGAGACCCTCATCTAGGATAAAGGTGTGTTATAGATTATTGAAATCCCCGGCCTCTTTCATTACAAAGACATGGAAGCGGTTGGGCGCTGTTATTTAGCTGACAATTTGAATACTTTTTTCCTTTGTAAATGTCAGTGTTGCTATAGTAGGATGTATACACAGGGAGGGTCAGGAAATGCTTCATTTCAATCATTACTAAAATTTCTGCTCCCGGCCAAACTGAGTTTTTACAATTTTTTTGCTTCGGCACGTTTCCTCACAGATCAGTGCCCAAGCCTCTGCCCCCCAATCGCCACCCCCGCCCCCCCATGCCATCTGTTTGACAATTCCTTTGCCTGTTAGCTTGGAAAATAGGCATTTCTGTCTTTTACCATTTGATCCCAATCAACTTTGACAAGGTTCAGATTCTGAACCCAAACTCTAGAAATGTTTGCCAAACCTGCCCCCGAACCAAACCCAGGTACGTTCAGCTAATTCTAATAATAATGGCCAAAAAAGAAAAACAGAAAATGAACACTGCAGTGTTTCCTCACATTGGTGGTCAGTGAAGTGCCCATTTACACTGGGAGTCATTGTAGTTCTCCCTTTCATTGGGATTAAATGTAGTGTCAACTTACACTGATGGTCAGTGGGAGAAGCCCCCCTTTCATTGGTGGTTATTTGGAGAAGACTCCCCCTTAACATTGTTGGTCATTGGGAGAAGAATCCCTGTTACATTGGTGGTCAGTGAGAGAAGACTCCCCCTCACATTCTTGGTCAGTGGGAGAAGACTCCCCGTTACATTGGTGGTCAGTGAGAGAAGGCCCCATTTCATTAGTGGCCAGTGGGAGAAGACTCCCCCGTACATCAGTGCAAGTGCCCATTTACACTGGGAGTCATTGTAGTGCTCCCTTTCATTGGAATTAAATGTAGTGTCCCCTTACACTGATAGTCAGTGGGCGAAGCCCCCCTTTCATTAGTGGCCAGTGGGAGAAGACTCCCCCATACATCAGTGCGAGAAAAAAAAACCTTTTCATTAGTGGTCATTAGTAGAATATTCCCCCTTACATTGGTGCAAGAAGGCCCATCTATCATAAGTGGTCATTAGTAGAAAACCTCCCTTTGAATAGTGGTCATTGGGAGAAGGCTCCCCTTTCATTAGTGGTCAGTGGGAGAAAGCTCCACATATTGGTGGTCAGTGGGAGAAGGCTCCCCTTGTATTGGTGCCATTGGTAGAAGTCCCCCCTTTAATTAGTAGTCAGTGTGAGGGGGCCCCCCTTATATTGGTGGTCAGTGAGAGAAAAAGTCCCTTGTATTAGTAGTAAGTGGGAGAAGGCCCACCCTTAAGTTTAAGTCAGAGAAGGACCCACTTTCTTTAGTGGTAAGTGGAAGAAGGCTGCTCTTTCAATAGTGGTCAGTAGGAGAAGGCCCCCCCTTTCATTATTGGTCAGTGGGGGAAGACTTCCCCTTACGTTGGTGGTCAGTGGGAGAAGACTCTCCTTACATTGATGGTCAGTGGGAGAAGGCTCCCCTTACGTTGGTGTTCAGTGAGAGAAGGGTCCCTGTTACATGGATGGTCAGTAAAAGAATATTAGATTGGTGGTCAGTAGGAGAAGGCCTCCTCTTTCATTGGTGGATCAGTGGGAAAAGGCTCCTCTTTAAATTGGTGGTCAGTGGGAGAAGACTCCCCTTATCCTAAAGGTCATTGGAAAGAATTTCCCTTACATATGAAGTCACTAACAACAATGCCTCCTTACAGAGACATGTGGGAACATACTGTATCTGAGAGGTAGAAATTGCTCACAGCTCAAGGAACCCCAACCAACCTCTGGAGGAACCCTAGAGACCCACAGAACCTTGGTTGAAAATGGCTGCACAAGACAATTTAAAGATTGCAAATTGTGATACATGTGTAACTTTCAAGGCGTTCATTCAGAAATACAAAGCTTAAAAATATCTTGCTTACCTTACTGACTCTGGCCAGGTCTATAGCATTGTGAATTGCGTCTGAGAGGAAGTTTTCAGAAGTCTCTGCATAGAAAGCAATGCCACGTACAATCCCTAAGTCAAAATAATATTACCGTCCTGGCGGTGGGTTTGTCTTCTTGGTTTTCCCCTTCTCAGGTTCTCATACAAGGAAATTCCCCCAGGTGGACAGGTTCTTCTGCTGTTTCCGCAAAGAACTGAGTCTTGCATTCCGACCTTTTACAGACTTTAAAAATAACTCGCTGTCAAGTGCATGGAATATAGCAGCCAGACTGTTCCTGGTTGCCCAATATGTTTTAGTGTGTTTATATTTATTAAAGATGATAAAGATGGAAACATAAAACACAAAATGAAAACATTTTAGTTGCTATGTATTGCATGATTCTTGTAATGCACAAAATTGGGCAAAACAAATGCACCGGACTCTCACCGCACCCTACTGTGCATTCGAAAAATTGGGGTATGTGCTTTGTTTTTTAAAAGTGCAAATAATGCAGGTCTGTGTTCATTAATATATTAATAAATGTAATATAATAAACACATCTTTTTTTTAATTACCAGCAGTATAAACTGAATCTGAATCCGCTTCTTGCAATCCCCTGTACAGCAGAGCTAAGACTAAGAGAGGGAGAAGCAGCACAAGGAGCCAATCAGTTGTTCTGCATTGCTAATTTGCTATCAGGGGAAATACTGATAGGAAGGAGAGAGCATAGTGCCAGAGGGAAGAGCTCATTGGTCTTCTGCTTGTCCTTTACCTCAACAGGTTGGGGAAGGAACACAACCTGTAATGCGGCGTACACACGGTCGGAATTTCCGATGGAAACAGTCCGATGGGAGCTTTTCATCGGATTTTCCGACCGTGTGTATGGTCAACGGTCTTTTTCTGTCCGAATTTCCGACGGACTTTGAATTGAGAACCTGTTCTCAATTTTTCTGACGGAAAACCTTTCTATCGGATTTTCCGATCGTGTGTAGGCAATTCCGACATGCAAAATTCCGACGCATGCTCAGAAACAATTCTACGCATGCTCGGAAGCATTAAACTTCCCTTTTATAGTGCAGTCGAACGTGTTTTATGCTGCTGTGTTATTGACCGTCGGAATTTGGTGTGACCGTGTGTAGGCAACACAGCTTGAGCGAAATTCCGTCGGAAAAACTGACACAGTTTTTTCCGACGAGAATTCCGATCGTGTGTACGCGGCATAAGTGTCAGCCCCCGTACATACGGGCGGACAAAGTTGTCAGAAAATCCGATCATTCCGAACGTGGTGACGTTCGTTGCGTACGACGGAACTACATAGAGGCTAGTAGCCAATAGCTTTGGTCTTGTAATTTGATCTGAGCATGCGTGGCACTTTGTCCGTCGGAATTCTCGACATACGATCGGAAAAAGTCAGATCGGATTTTGTTTTCGGAAAATTTGAGATCCTGCTCGCTAGAGCCCACACACGATCGAATTTTACAGGACCATAATCCGATCGGACTTTTTCCATCGGAATATCCGACCACGTGTATGTGGCATTACTCAAAGGGTTAGTTTACCGTTACAGACAAAAATATAAATGTGAACTAATACCAGACACACTAATACCAGGTCCCCACTGTACTTACCTCTGGGGTTGGCAAGCTGTCAGCACCCCAGCAGTCCAGGGATTTGAAGTCCCCGCTATTCTCCCTCTTCTTCATGCTGCACTTTTGGGATGGACCAGATCAATTCTGCTTGGCCAGCGCCATCACAGTGAATCTATCTAACCCTTTAACTGAAGCAGAGCAAAAGATCAGTTCTCCTGCTCTGCCAGGCAGTGCTGTGCTGTGCGGCACAGCTCTGTCAGTCTCAGGACAGAGATACAAACAGCTTCCATATGCAGTGGGTATAGAAAATAATCACCCCCCTTTAAAATGATTTGAGCTCCAGTAGCTCTTTTATTGGATCGGATTACACTAGGGTGACCAGATGTCCCCAGACTGAGAACACTGTCCCCGGACCAAGTCTGTCCCCGGTATTGTCCCCTGCAGGGGCAGTGCCAGGTGGGTGCTTGGGTGTGCTTAAGCACCCTCAAAAATTCTCACCCTCATAGCACTCCCAAAATTCAGATGCATATGTCACAATTTTTATTTTATTTTTTGTACCTGCACATCCTCTATTGATGCCAGAAGGCTGGGGAGTCTTTTTTTTTCCTGTAGAGGGATACAGCTGCTCCAGTCGCATAAACGGATAATCTTTAGTTAGACCCGGCAGCCTTATTTCAGAGGCGGATTGATATACACCCTGGCTGCTGCTTCCTCAGCCAATGAGAAAGCATTGTACCCGCCCCCTTCCTCAGCCCACCTATTTGACTTCTAAGCTAAGCTATATCAGGAGGAGGTGCCAGGAGAGGAGTGGAGATAACACAGCCTGCTATGGAGGATGGATTACAAGAGGCAGACGGATCAATTCTCCTCCTCTGCAGTGAGCACCTAGAGTCTAAAGAAACAGCTTCTGCCAGCAATGAGAGAGCAGAGGCTGTTATCAGTGTGTGATACAGAAAGTTAGAAGAGCAACACCAGGACAGGATGTCTGTGTGTTCTATCCCTCCCTCCATCCCTCCCTCCATCCATCCCTCCCTCCATCCGTCCATTCATCCATCCATCCATCCCTCCCTCCCTCCATCCATCCCTCCCTCCCATCCATCCATCCCTCCCTCCATCCATCCCTACCTCCATCCCTCCATCCATCCCTCCATCCATCCCTCCCTCCCTCCATCTCTCCCTCCCTCTATCCATCCCTCCCTCCCTCCATCCCTCTATCTATCTATCCCTCCCTCTATCCATCCCTCCCTCCCTCCATCTCTCCCTCCCTCCATCCATCCATCCCTCTATCTATCTATCCCTCCCTCTATCCATCCCTCCCTCCATCCCCCATCTATCCCTCCCTCTATCCATCCCTCTATCCATCTATCTATCTATCTAGCTATCTATCTATCTATCTATCTATCTATCTATCTATCTATCTATCTATCTATCTATCTATCCCTCCCTCTATCCATCCCTTCCCCCATCCTTCCTCCCTCCATCCCTCCTTCCATCCCTCCCTCCATCCATCCATCCCTCCCTCCTTCCATACATCTCTCCATCCATCCATCCATCCATCCATCCCTCCCTCCCTCCATCAATCTCTCCTTCCATCCATCCCTCCCTCCATCCATCCATCAATCTCTCCTTCCATCCATCCCTCCCTCCCTCTCTCCATGCATCTATCCCTCCCTCCATCCATCCATCCATCCCTCCTTCCATCCATCCATCCATCCCTCCCTCCCTCCCTCCCTCCCTCCCTCCCTCCCTCCATCCATCCCTCCCTCCCTCCATCCATCCATCCTTTCCTCCATCCCTCCATCCATCCACCCCTCCTTCCATCCATCCCTCCCTCCTCCATCCACCCCTCCATCTATCATGCATACATCCCTCCCTTCATCCATCTCTTCCTCCATCCAACCATCCCTCCCTCCAACCATCCATCCATCCGTCTTTCCATCCCTTCCTCATCCATCCCTCCATCCAACCAACCATCCCTCTGTCCATCATCCAACCAGCTCTCCATCCATTCCTATCTCCACCCATCCCTCCCTCATCCATCCAACCATCCCTCCCCCCTCCCTCCACCCATCCAACCAACCATCTCTTGTGCCATCCATCTAATGATTCCTCCCTCCATCCATCCAAACATCCATCCATCCCTTGCTCCATGCATCTATCCTTCCCCCATCCATCGATTCCCCTCCCCATCCATCTCTCCCTCCCCCCTTCCATCTCTCCCTCCAGACCAGGGCTCTTGCACACAGGTGGCTGAGCCCATTCAGTGTAATTTCACCCCGGGTGCTGTGTGCTGCTGTATTATGCAGGCCATATACTATACAAAAAATTGTTCAAACCCATTTTCGAAAAACGAACATACGTTCGTGAGAGCAAATGGTAGTGCTATCATGTAATGATTGATAAATCGTTCAGTGGACATAAATAAATCATTTTTTTGTTAGTTTTTTCACATATACCTAGTGCAGACAGTTCGGACGGGAAACACATTAACCTTTCAATTTATCATTCGTTGGGCAGAAAATTTCCAAACTTGTCCTTCATTTTTTTGGCTCAAAAACTTCCCAATGATTACTGATTTGTGCCAATTAACTGGCCGAAAAAGAAACAAACTGTCTAAATAACCGGATTTGGATGATTTTTCTTATAGTGTATGGCCAGGATTATTCTATACGGTGATCATAAACAGGAGTACAGCAGTGTACAACTATTCATGTCAGTAAATACGCGTAAGTGTGAGTAAATAAGCTGTGTTGGTTCCTCCAGTATATAATGTATAGAGTGTTTTGAGTAATCAGGAATCCAAGGTCCTGGGTTTGGTTTTAGTACACCATGGTATTTGTATGGTTTTTTTTTTTATTATTTTATTTATGAATAATATAGGTTGTTAAAGGAATCTCACTTTTAGTCATTTGGCTTATAAGTCCTTTGAGATTTTTTCTATAATACATTGGGGATAGGTTTTGGAATTAGTCCGTATGACCAGGAGATGTGTGACATTATAATTAATTGTGTCCCATGCTGAAGTGTAGCATTTATAGATTGTTAGTTGTCTGGCTGTCAGAATAAAGACATAGGATTTATTGACATACTTCTCGCTGTCACTTACTCATAGGGGGTTTTGTAGAAAAACTTCTGTGTGCAAATGTGTCAATCATTTCCATCAACTCAACAAATCTTTACCATAATGTTCTAGGATCATCAGCACCATCTAGTGGCATTAATGTAGTATTTTTTGTGACTGTAGTATTTCAGTAAAAGTAAGCATTTATTGCCTCTACAGCTAGACCCTCTAGTATTAAAGAGTAACTCCACCTTCGTGGGATGTGGGGTGTAGCAAATAAAGAAAATATATATATATTTTTTTATTGTAATTTTTATTGTAATTGAATGTTATTAAAAATTACCCTTTCTTTTCAATCTGTAATTTTTTATAAATGCAATACAATATGGCTACATGGAGTTGTTCTGTACACAGAATGTGTACTGACCACTCCCCTGCTTGTGTGATTGGCTCACCAATTTTCCCAGAAGTCTGCCTTAGATACAAGTCAGATTTCAGGCATCCCTTGCAACAAAAATTTAATTTTTGGTGAGATATTTCCAGCTGAATGATAATTATGAACCCTCTCCCATTAGACCCACTAAGCCCAGAGGCACAGACAAACACACAGGGATTTCTTCAGAATAACAAAAGGTAGGAATATGTAAAAAAGGTTGTTGTAATCCTTGCAATGTACAGAGATCACCCAGAGGGGAATGTTTATTTCTCAACAAAAGGGGAGTTACGCTTTAAGCGAATGACGGAGGAGATGTGTTGCGATTATGTGAATAATGGACACATTTGCAAACAAATTTGTGATACATGGACCTCATAAAGTACTAAAGTCATCATCACGACAGCTAGGGAACTAACTAATTGGCTGGAAAGATTCATCCTCACTATTGTCAGGAACCATAAATCAGATGGAGAGAGAAAGTGCAGTTAAAAATCACACCTTTAATGAAATGGCAAAAGTAACAAAGTTCAGAAACGTAGTCAAAAACAGAAGCCAGGGATTGGATGCCAGAGCGGGGAGTCAGACAAGTTTGGATCAGGATACCAGGAGTCAGCGTAGTGAGGAGCAAAAATCAGGAACATGGATTAAAAGGGAAGTCAGCCAGGCCAAGTCATACACAGGAGCACAGGAAGGTATGCACTTAGAGATCAACTATTAGGCTAGACTAATGAGGCAGGTTAATGGTAACCAGGTGAGTCACTAAGGTAACAAGTGGCTGGTAATTGAATATGAGAACTGAAAAAAAATGTTCAGCCGAAAAAAATAAAAATTAAAGTCAGCAGCTACAAATACTGCAACTTTTAATATTAAGAAAACTTACCTGTCCAGGGCGCGCGCAATGTCAGCACCCGAAGCCTATCTGTCAGTCGGCTCTCGGGTGAAGGCGCCGACATCTTCGCTAAGGGAATCATGAAGTCGCGCGGTGCTATCTCACTGGCCCCTGCTGTCTTCTGGGACCTGTGTGTCTCCCAGAAGACAGCGGGGGAACGATGGGGGAGGGGTCTGACATGGTGTAGATTGTCGCGGATACTGCAGCGATCTATGGCCAGAAGTGGGAGCAAATAACTGTATTAGACAGGTATCTGCCCCCGCCTCCCCACTGAAGGGGGGGGAGGATTCCAAAAAGCAGAAGTTGCATTTTTGGGTGGAACTCCACTTTAAGTAGCAGGAGCCCAGCCCTGACAACTATTTATCCCAGTGACAAATAAATGATGGAAAATTGTCCCAATGGAATACTATTTATAGATAATCTCCTGCTTAGAAACTGAATGTTGTTCTTGAAATGCACATAGAAAAATTCTTTAGCTCTAGATCAGTGGTTCTCAACCCTGTCCTCAAGTACCCCCAACAGGCCATGTTTGCAGGTTTTCCTTTATCTTGCACAGGTGCTTTAAAGGGGTTGTAAAGCTTCATGTTTTTTCACCTTAATGTATCCTATGCATTAAGGTAAAAAAAACACCTTGCACTCCCGAGCCCCCGTTTTACTTACCTGAGCCCCGAATCTCCGTGGGTGCGATCCCGCATTGCTTTCCCCCAGCTCTTGTGGGCTCTTCATTGGATGATTGATAGCAGCGCAGCCATTGGCTCCCGCTGCTGTCAATCAAATCAATGACGCAGAGCGCCGGGGGGCAGGGCCGAGTGATACACTCGGCGGCTATGGCCGCCGAGTGTATCACACAGGAGCGCGCCCGCAAGCTAACCCCCTTGGGAAAGCGCTTCCCAGAGGGGGTTATCTCTTGTCGGGAGGAGCCGAGACAGCCGCCGAAGGACCCCAGAAGAGGATGTACAGGGCCACTCTGTGCAAAACGAACCGCACAGTGGAGGTAAGTATGATATGTTTGAAATTTTTAAAAGAAAAAATAATGAAACCTTTACAACCCCTTTAAAGAGGAAGTAAACCCTGATGGGTTTTACTTCCTCTTTGTTTCCCTGCAAAGGTAAAGCATAATGGGCTACTATGCATTGCATAGTAGCCCATTATGTGTCACTTACCTGACACAGGAGCCAGCGATGTCACCGCTGTCCCCTCTTCCACAAAGCGTCCATCTTTCTTCCGGGTATCGCTGCTCCTGCGCTGTGAGTGACCGGAGCAGTGATGACGTCACTCCGGCGCATGCGCACGGGAGCCGTCAGTGACGGCATGTTAGCCTTCACTAATGGCATGCTCAGTGCGCTTGCGCCGTTGTCTACGGCGCGAATGCGCCGTAGACATCTGTGACGGACCTCGTACCCAAGATGTCCGCCGTAACTGCTTCCTCTGTCCGGTACCACACAATCCAAGACCCCCTTAGCTTACCCAGTCACCAGACAACACCAGTGTAGGGTACATCAGGAATTAATCTTTATTTGACATGTCACACTTATATACAGTTGACAGATGACTCACACCTAGCCTAATTAGCATGAGCTAATTATCTTAATCAACACTGGGCTCCATCATTCAATTGCAGGGTTAATTAGCACACACAACAATAGGTGAAATACTCTTACAAGCCAGACTATATTCATTACCACAACAGACAGGTGGCTGGAGTTCATGAGTCATGACATTAGCGTCTCTTGCTAATATGCCAAATACACATACAGATTCTATGTGTATTGGGGGGCCAGCATGGACCTGAATCCAAGTACCACCAGCTCAGGGGTCCCAGGCTTGCAGCTCAAAGAGCACTGTTCCCCCAAATGCCAGGGCCCATAATCCCAAGGTAATAGGCTCGCGTTCAGTCCCCTCCAACAGCCTGTGTCCCAGCCAGGTCTGTCACATTTCTCCCCTTTCGGCAGGAGACTAACACAGGAGGAGACCCCAGACGGGTTGACTCCGAAGTTAGTCAGTGGTTCCAGTCCTCTAATGCCTGTACCCACACAGTACCCCAAACAAATTGTTCCAAACAGAGCACGACTCACCCAGCCAACTTCTGCCTCTCTCAAAGAACATATCTGCCGCTGGGGAGAGGCCTGGACTGGCCCTTCTCCCTGGAGTCTTTTCAGCCGCTGGAGAGAAGACAGGGTGACTGGGCTCACTCCATCCTGCTGTTGGGGATCTGGGCCGACCGCCCAGCATCCCTGGGTTATACTGGTGGAGACTGCATTCCCATCCACCTTTACAGGGAATCTGTCCTGTTTTAGTTGCGGGCAGAGGCCAGCAGCGCTCTGTTCCGTTGCCAGCAGTTCAGGTGGGTGTAGGAGCTTCCCTACATCATCTCCTCCAGCTAACTGTTGGGGAGAGAGGCCGACTGCCCCAGCTCCCTGGAGCTCCGCAGCTGTTGCTGGTGCTGGACAGAGGTGGGTAGCACTCTGCCCTGTTGCCAGCACTTCTGCTGGGGACTCCACATCCTCCGCTCTGGTTAACCGTTGGGGCAGGAGGCTGGCTTCCTCCACTCCCAAATTGTGTAGCTGCCATTGGGAAGGGGAGCCGGCTGCTTCCTTTTCCATTCCCTCATCTGGCTGCTGGGATGACATGTCTGTGGTATTGTCTCCCAGGTGCACTGATCTTTGCTGGGGAGGAAAGACCGCTTTCTCCCCCCTGGCCGACTGTTGAGGAGGGACAACAAACACCTCCTCTCCCTTCTCCCCCTGTATCTGCTGCTGGGAAGTGATCGCCACCTTCTCACCCTGAGCCTCCAAAACTGACACAGGTGTGGGGCAGAGGTCTTGGACCCTCTGTCCGGTGACCAGCACTTCAGCTGGGGAAGTTCCTTGTAACTCCCCAGATACTGCTGTTGATGCTGGGCAGCAGTTAGCAGAGCTCTGCCCTATTGTCAGCACTTCAGGTTTGGGGACGGCAATCTCCAGAGTTTCCACTGCCGATTCTCTTGCATGCTGCTGGACAGGCATATTCCTCCGTCCAACCTCGTTTTGTGCAGTAACAGGATCATCAAGGTCAGTCAGCACTTGCTGCATCCGCCATAAGACCTCCGCGTCCATAGCTGCGGGGGCAGGTGGGCAAAGCACTCTGTTACTATGCCCCATTGCTGACTCTTCAGCCAGGATTTCAGAGCTGTCTACTGGTATTTCCTGATAGTCCCAGGCAAAGGGAGCCCCACCCTGCTGCTGAGCAGAGTCTAGCAGCTGTATGTAGGCAATCTCCAGCTCCCATTCCTGAGCGGCCAGGAACTCCAAATCTTCCTGTGCCCAGAGCACTTCCGAGACATTCAATCTTTGCTCTCTGTGCTCCATTATTTCCTCCAAACGCCACTCCAGATCACTCCCAAAGTCGGGGTCCTCGGACAGCCTCCAGTACAACAATCCCAGGCCATTATAATCAAAGCCTTCCGTGGGCCTGTCATCCGCTGTCCACGGGCACACTTGGGCTACATACCACCGGAGGGCTCTGTAGCTCTCGTCCAAACGCATTTCTGCCCGGATCAGCCTGCTTAACTCAGCTGTCCACTCCTGCTTCGGTTGTTCCCCCAATAACAGCATTCGTACTTCATACTGCGACCAGTACCTTACATGGATGGAGGGGAGAACTTTTCCCTGGTGTCGCTGCTCACAGGCTAGCGCTTCTTTCCAGAGTTGTAGGCGAACAGAATCATACCATCCCAGCAGGACCTGCACCGATACTGATCCTCTGTGCTGTATCCGCATCTCTCGCAACCTCCTTCCGAATTCCTCTTCCATGATGACGTATCTGTACCTCTGCTATGCGGGCCTTGGATCCAGGTGATGGTTTGGATGTGTTCACGACAAGGAAGCACAATCCCACCGCTGCCAGCCAATTGTGACGGACCTCGTACCCAAGATGTCCGCCGTAACTGCTTCCTCTGTCCGGTACCACACAATCCAAGACCCCCTTAGCTTACCCAGTCACCAGACAACACCAGTGTAGGGTACATCAGGAATTAATCTTTATTTGACATGTCACACTTATATACAGTTGACAGATGACTCACACCTAGCCTAATTAGCATGAGCTAATTATCTTAATCAACACTGGGCTCCATCATTCAATTGCAGGGTTAATTAGCACACACAACAATAGGTGAAATACTCTTACAAGCCAGACTATATTCATTAACACAACAGACAGGTGGCTGGAGTTCATGAGTCATGACATTAGCGTCTCTTGCTAATATGCCAAATACACATACAGATTCTATGTGTATTGGGGGGCCAGCATGGACCTGAATCCAAGTACCACCAGCTCAGGGGTCCCAGGCTTGCAGCTCAAAGAGCACTGTTCCCCCAAATGCCAGGGCCCATAATCCCAAGGTAATAGGCTCGCGTTCAGTCCCCTCCAACAGCCTGTGTCCCAGCCAGGTCTGTCACAACATCAGTGCCCCTTTTTAGGAAAATATCTCCTTAACCGTGTAGGCCTTAATCGAGGCTTACCTGTAGGCTAAAGTGGTCTGTAAGGGTTTACAACCACTTTAAGTCAGAGTCAATGGCTTGGTATTTTGGACAGCTATTTTATTTCAGAGAAATTACCAAAATATGGCCTGTTGGGGGTACTTGAGGACTGGAGATCGAGAACCACTGCTCTAGGGAACATCCAAATAATTAACACATGTAACAATGATCGTGTGAAACTAACTACAGAGCTTTAACAATTTCTTTATGTACAGGGAAAATACTGATTTATGCAAATGGATTTAAAGAAAAAAATGTGTTCTGATACAAATTGTGATTTTACAATACAATGATTAATTATGAAATTCAGACCGGTTTGGTAATTGATGGGGCACCTCTAAAGTCCTATTTAGCAATATGTTTGCGTTTAAAATCATTTAATTTGGACTTCGTTATGGAGTGACAACTGCCATTTGTGCTCTTGCATTGTCACCCGGTCACACACATGGCTCTGGGGGGGACTACAAGCTGACATGCCAACATATTTGTTCAGGCATGGTCCACCATGGCTTAGAAGCCATTAGACAACTTGTACTTCTGACATTCTGCTGCTACTAGAGATGTGCACAATAGAAATATTTGTTTTGGATTCATCCATTAAGTAAAACATTTTGTTTCATCATATTCATTATGTTAGACTGATATGTTTTTGGAATTTGTCATGTATATTCGCTATTTTCAAATCAACTTGAAATTCAAATTACACAAAATGGCTATATTCATTTTATTTTTATTCTATTGTATTCTTTTTTATTTAATTCTATTTTATGCTACTCTATTTTTTTTCCTTTCTATTTTATTTTATTTTATTTTACTGTTTTATTCTATTTTGCTTTATTCTATTCTATTTTTTGTATTCTACTCTTTTCTATTCTGTTTTATTCTACTTTAATTCTTTTCTATTTTACCTTATTCTATTCAGTTTTATTCTTTTCTTTTCTATTCTATTTTATTTCTTTCTAGTCTTTTTTATAAACTTTATTCTATTCTATTTTGTTTTATTCTATCCTTTTTTATTCTATTCTCTAAGGCAGCCTAAGTAGGAATCCTCTTATGTCACTTTTATACCTTACTGTATTTATTACAATACTGTATGTTTCCATTTTGAATTTGAATTCAAATTCATTATTAAAATCATAATCAAATTTGTAGTCAAATCAGGATAATTCGTTTAGTTATCATTTATTTCAGATTCGTTGAAATTTGTTAGTATTCTGACACGGAAATTAAGATGCATCCGAATCTACAAATAACAAAAATTGTGTCCAAATTTGGATTCTTAATGCAGCGAATCTCCAGCTGCTACATTTGGGTCAACATTTTAGCCCGAAATGGGTACAAAATTACCAAAATCGCACTGCCGGGATGAGACACTAGGGGGCCTGACTTCCGCTTCCGCCGACGCGACCGGATGTGACGGTCGGACGCGGCGTTCGGATGTGAACAGCGGGAGGTTTGAGATCAGCCTGAGTCTCCGAAAGAATCCTGAATAATCTCTGCTACCGAGACCCTAAGCCCGCAAAAACGATCGCTTAATGGTGCCCGAGTCTTCTATGGAATCCTGACTGACCTCTGCTAACGAGACTTGAAACCCGCGAAAAACGATCGCCCGGAGCGATGAGTAACAGTAAGCAGTCGGCGGCCGATCGTCTTAAAGAATTTGCTCGAACGGATAAGCAAGACGGCGGGCGTAGCCCCCCACAGACACGGAGTGGTGGACCATCAGCGCTGGATATCCAGAAGCTCAACACGCCCATGCCGCAGTCCGGAAAAGCTGCAGAAAAACAGGAGAAACACTCCAAACTGACCCTGGAACAGATGAACTCCCAGATAATGGAGGCCATCCAATCGAGTAATGCAGCCCTAACAGGTAAAATGGATGAGATTATAAATGATATAGGACTGATTAAGCATGATATGCAGAGCATAAGAGAGAGAATGATGGAAATGGAAAATAGGACTGCTTTATTGGAAGATACTGTCACCCCTATGCCCAAAAAGATAGCTTCAATAGAAAAACAGATTACTCTGTGGCATCAAAAATCTGATGATTTTGAGAACCGTATGCGCCGCAATAACCTAAGAATAATCGGTTTACCAGAAAAGGCAGAAGGGTTTAATCCTGGTGACTTTATAGAAAAATGGCTGAAAAATGTATTCCCAGATATGGAGGTATCAGCAGCATATGCAGTGGAGAGAGCGCATAGGGTCCCGGCAGCAACACCTAAACCAGGGTTTCCCCCTAGACCCCTGCTGGCACGATTACTAAACTGCAGAGACAGAGACACAATTCTGCGGAAAGCAAGACAAAAAGGAGAGATTCGCTATGAAAACAGCAAAATATCAATATTTCCAGATTTTTCTCTGGAGCTGCAAAAACAACGGGCAACATTTTATGAAATAAAACAAAAAATGAGAGAGGCAGGAATTGAATATTCTATGGCATACCCAGCACGATTGAGAGTGGAGGAAGGGGGAAAGACTTTGTTTTTCAGTACACCTGAACAAGCTAAAGACTGGCTGGGAACAACCAGGCCTATGCCTCGATAGGAGAAACAGAGAAGCCCTGAAAAGATATGAGACACCAAGAATGTTGGGACCTTGGGGGGGGGGGGCGGGGGGGGGGGGGGGGGGGGGATGAGAGGGACACTCTCCCTACCTTTATATTTGTTTTTATTTTTTTCTTTTTTTTTTTTTTTTTTTTTTTCCCTTAGGTTAAGGGATGAAGTTTTAATAATTTATTGGTTTGGTTTCTTTTATTTTTTTTTTTTTTCTGAAGTGTTTGCCTTTTTTTTTTTTTTTTTTTTTTTTTTTTTTTTTTCCTTTTTTTTCCTTCCCAATTTTTTTTTTTTTTTTTTTTTTTTTTCTTGAGGGGAGAAATGGGAAAAGGTAAAACGTAAAAATGTATTTGTGTGTCCATTTGATAGGGGAACGGGAGGGATGGGGAGGAGGGGGGGGCAAATGGTGGGTGATGGCGTGTGTATAAATAGTAAAACGGAACTAGACGCACAGTGAAACACATTAAAATAGGCACTAGTTATAAGGGAGGAGAGGGAGGAGGGAGAGGAATTTTTTTCCCTTCACCTTTTCCCTTTCCTTTGTTTTTTTATTTTTTTTTTTTTTTTTTTTCAAGACACAATATTAAGGAAGGCTTAAGTAAGGCCAAGAGTCACATTACAAACACTATAAATGCAGATAAACGGGGGGAAGGGGGGAGGGATGGGGAGTGAACAGATAACAAAATAGAGTTGTGCACAAGGAAGGAGGAAGGGAGGTGGAGGGAAGGAGGTGGGGGAAGGGAGAGAACAGGAAAAATATATACATCTATTTTTTTTTCTATTTTTTTTTTTTTTTTGTTGCTGTGTGATGTTGCGGTTTTTTGTGGCTTTTTATTTATTTTTTTATTTTTTCCCCCTTTTTTTTTTTTTTCTTTTTCTTTTAAATGTGAAGGGGAGGGAGAGGGTGAAGGGAGGGGATGCCCTCTCCCCCCCCCCCCCCCGGGTGGCTCCCCCCTCGCCCCTTATATTTAGGACTAAGCGGGAAAAGGGTAGGTGCAAACAGGCTGAAATCGAAATTAATTACCTATATAACAGCAAAAATGCAATATGTCGGTAATGCCCTAAAAAAAATGGTATGGATGAATGGAATGGAAGGGATGAATGAGAGGAATGAGAGGAGAGTGGTAGCAAAGAGAATGGTCACAGAAAGGAAAAAGAGACATACGATTCATTTTTCCTCTCCTTTTGTTTTTTGGGGGAATAATGGCTAAAATAAAATATATTAGGCATGAGTAATCAACACACATTTTTGTCATGGAATGTGAGAGGTATGGGAACGCAATTAAAACGAACACAGGTTTTTTCAGAAATTAACAAGGTGCAGGCAAAGATCATTTGTATCCAAGAAACACATATGACTAAAGAAAGATTGAAGTACCTAGAAAAACCTTGGATACAATGGTCAAGCCACTCCTGTCATACTACATATTCAAGAGGGGTCTCTCTTTTGGTTCATCGAGGGGTAACATGGGAGTGTATTAGAGAAAAAAGAGATCCCGATGGAAGATATGTCTTCGTCTTTGCACTGGTGCATGCAATGCCTGTTGTAATTATGGGGATTTATAACCCCCCCCCCAGCTACAATGCGAGTACTGAAAGAGGCAGTAATATTTATGTCAGAATATCCAGAGGCACATGTTGTATGTATGGGAGATTTCAATATGTGCTTAGACCCAAAATTAGATAGGTTCGGAAGAAGTAAGCATAAAGGAGGGGAAGGGCCGAAGGTGTTGGAGAAATTTATGAATGAAGTAGGATGGGCTGACTTGTGGAGGATAAGAAACCCTGGGACCCGGGCTTACTCATGGCATGCGCCAGGGAGAGGGCGCATGTCTAGAATAGATATGGCAATGGGGAACGAAAAGATCCTGCCAATGGTTCAGTCTGTGGCGTACATGACAAGAGGGGTGTCTGACCACTCTGGATTAACCTTTGAGCTAAAAATAGGCCCAAAAAGAATAAAACCGGGTTATAGGATTCAGGCTCAATGGTTAACCCAGATAGGATTAAATGATAGAATTCCAGAGCAAATGGGAATGTTCCTGGAAGCACATGGCAACAGGAAAATAGATGGAGTACTCTGGGACACATTTAAGGCATATTTGAGGGGGATAACAAGATCAACAATATCATACATTAAACGCACTAATAGACAGGAAGAGGAGGAATTGGAACAACTCTGTGCACAGGCAGAAAATAGGTTTATAGGGGACCCCTCAAATATAAACCAAATAAGATGGGCAGCCTCATCAAGGCAGTATAAGAACCAACTAATAATTAACGCAAAGCGTAATAAACTCCAACATGCACAAAAAAACTTTGAACAAGGACAACAATTTAATAAGATGCTGAATTTTATGATAAAACGACAAACCCCATCACTAGCAATATCAGAGGTGAAAAACGAAAAAAAAGAGACGGTAAACACATTAGATGAGATACTTGAGACATTCCAAAAATATTATATTAATATGTATACATCAACATTGACATGTACACGAGAAGAGATAGAGGAATACCTGAAGGACTTGAACTTCCTTAAATTAACAGAGGAACAAAAAGAGGAGTTAGAGAGGGATATAGAGGAAGAGGAAGTACGAGAAGCTATCTTTTCTCTGGGAAAGGGTAAGTCCCCAGGACCAGATGGCATACCACTGGAAATGTACCAGCGATATGCAGAAATTATGGTACCAGTTATGACCAAAATGTATGGAGAGGCGTTCCAAAGGGGAGAAATGCCTGTTTCCATGTATGATGCTACAGTTATATTGATACCAAAACCAGAGAAAGATAGAACTGAGTGCGGGTCGTATAGGCCAATATCGCTATTAAATATAGATTATAAAGTACTGGCAAAAGTGCTTGCCAATAGGCTTAACCAGGTAATATTGTCTATAATAGCGGAGGATCAAACTGGCTTTATGCCAGGGAAATCCACATCAATTAATATTAGAAGGACGCAATATATGACACAAATGAGAGAGTTTATCCCAGAAACAAGTGCCTTGGCATCGTTGGATACAGCCAAGGCATTTGACTCTATAGAATGGGAATTTCTGCAGACAGTCCTGGAAAGGAATGGATTTGGGGAAAAATTTAGAAAATGGGTGAGGATAATCTATAAACAACCATGCTCCAATTTACTAATAAACGGTATATTATCCCCTACAATAAAACTATATAGAGGAACAAGACAGGGCTGCCCAATGTCACCGCAATTATTCGCTCTGGCAATTGAGGCACTGGCAAATAGATTCAGACAATCAGACAAATACAAAGGGATTAAAGTAGGAGAAAAAACCGAACACATAGGCCTATATGCGGACGATATTATATTGTATATGGGAGATGCGCAAGCATCTCTGACAGAAGCAATGAGAATAATAGAAACATACGGGAGGTTCTCAGGGTTAAAAATAAATTGGCAAAAATCCGCATTAATGCCTCTGGGAACAGGTAATGAAAGGAGAGCTCAGACCCCATTAAAAATAGTGGAAGTCTTTAAATATTTAGGAGTAAACATAACGTTGAAACATGAAGATGAGATGGAAGCTAATATACTCCCACTAGTAGAATATGTAAAGAGAAAATTGGAAATATGGATAAAGCTACCAATATCAATGGCAGGCAGAATTCACCTGATAAAATCTATTATACTACCCAAGTGTTTATATGTATTTGCACATTCCCCAGTAAAAATACCAAAACAGATATTTAAAAAATTAAACTCGCAGATGACTCGGTTCATTTGGGCATATGGAAGATGTAAATTAAAATTTAACAAATTACAAAGACCAAAGACAGAAGCTGGACTGGCCCTCCCGGATTTATATTTATACTATTTGGCAGGACAACTGAAACATCTAAGATCATGGGTAGGACAGGAAAAAATAACAAGGATAGAGGAATATCTCCTTAGAAAAATGCAAATAGATGACTTAATGACGGGACTAGAATTAAAAGACCTGAGGAGAGTGGGAGTAAAAATTCCCCTCTTGAAACTGGCAAGGACAGTATGGAGAGAGGCTAAGAAACTGACGGGATTTGTTGGAATCCCAACAGAAACTGCGCTTTGGAACAACCCAAAATTTGAACAACTGGAAGCCTTTGAGGACAGTAAATTTTGGAAGCAGAAGAAGATAACAACTTTTGGTCAGCTATATGACAAAAATGTAATACTAACCTATGAAAACCTGTGCAAACAATATAATTTACTGAGTAAACAGTTTTACAGATACCTTCAGCTGAGGCAGGTGCTACAGACACAGTTTAGAAGAGAGGAAATAAAAATATCCAAATATCCCCTTATAGGGATCCTGAGATCACAGGGACCTAAGGGATTGATAGCAAAGATTTACACACACCTGTTACAGAAGAAAATAGAAAGCGAACCACTGAAAATAAGGGATAAATGGCAGGAGGCTATCCCAGACATGAGCGATCATGAATGGGATGAAGCCTGTAATTCCCACTGGAAGGTATCCCCTGCAATGAATAACAGGATAATACAGATGAATATAATACATCAGACATACTTGGCTCCAAATAGATTGTATAAAATGGGGAGGATGACTGAACCAAGATGTACTAGATGCGGGCAGGGGGGAGCGGACTTCCTTCATGTAATGTGGTACTGTGGTAAAATAGGAAAATACTGGCAACAAGTAGCTAGGAAAATAGGAAGAGTCCTGAATAAACCTTTTATAGCTACGATGGAATTATGCTTGTTGGGGATATTGAGGGAAGAGAGAGATAATAGAGATAATAATACCTTCTTAAGGGAGGTATTGTTCCTGGCAAGAAAACAAATAATAGAAAAATGGATTCAGCCATATCCCCCGACAGTAACCCAGTGGGTGAGAGCAGTAAATCAGGTCCTACCCTATGAAAAAATAATGTATGAACAAAGGGGAAATGGGCGAAGGTATGAAAAAATATGGGCAAAATGGAATAGAATATGGCTATCAACGGATAGAGGAATATTTGAAAATATAGTATTAAGTGACCATAGAGGGTGAGAGAGGAAGGAATGAAAGGAAGGAGCAAATGTAATTATGATTTGTATTATATAAAGAAATGTAAAAGTATATAAAAATGTATAATGTAAATTATTATGTAATGAAAAATTTGGAATAAAGAGTTTTGAAAAAAAAAATCGCACTGCCGGCCCTTTTAGCCCGAAATGGATCCAAAATGATCGATATCACACTGCCAGCCCTTTTAGCCCAAAATGGATCCAAAATTATCAAAATCGCACTGCCGGCCCCTTTAGCCCAAAATGGATCCAAAATTATCAAAATCGCACTGCCGGCCCTTTTAGCCCAAAATGGATCCAAAATTATCAAAATCGCACCCCCGGCCCTTTTAGCCCAAAATGGGTCCAAAATGACCAAAATTACACTGCCGGCCCTTTTAGCACGAAATGGGTTCAACATGACCAAAATCGCACTTCCAACCCTTTTAGCCCAAAATGGGTCCAAAATGACCAAAATCACACCCTGGCCCTTTTAGCCCAAAAATGGTCCAAAATGACCAAAATTGCACTGCCGGTGTCTTGTCGAATACTGTCCCCCGTCGCATAGTGTTCGCCCTGTACTGCGCTTAAAAGTCTCAGAAGATGAACGGCGCCTGCGCACTGAGTCCAGGTTCAAGCCCCACCATCCAAGTGGACATAGAGTCAGAATAAAAATTTGCAGAGCGAAGCGAGGCAGTGCCCGAAGAGCGTGCAAGGGGCCCTGTTACTAAGTGCTGTTTTACATCATCTACCATATGTCCACTTGCATGGTGGGGCTTGAACCTGGCCTCAGGGCAGAAGGTAATATTAAGTGCGCAGGCGCCGTTCATCTTCTGAGACTTTCGACGTCTCCTTGTCCTCCGTACTGTGCAGACACTATCCGATGGGGGGACAGTTCTCGGCACCCTTTTAACTATAAAATAGTCCAAAATTTTCAAAATCGCACCCCCGTCTCTGTTAGACTGAAATTGGTCAAAAATGACCAATTTATTTATTTTATTTATTTTCTATTATACATAGGAGGAATGTGACTGTAGCATGCCAGGTGAATATTACTTGGGTGAATTTACCAGTAAATCCTTCACAAATAGACCCATCTGATCTTTCTGTATTTGTACATCTTGTCTAATCATTCAAAGGAAAATAAAAAAATACACACCTTCACAATATAATGAAGATTCTGCAACAAAAGTGGCTTTCAGAAGTGTGTTCAAGTTTATTACGCTACTATATATTATTTTTTTTCAAATTCTTTATTTATAGAAAGGAGGAAAACTTCCATCAGGGCAGAACAATAGAGAATGGGATCAATGTCCCTCGTTAAGTAAATACAATCCAAAGTAACATGGTAGCATAATTTGAGGTACATACAATACTATTATATTTTTATTTCATTATAGACAAAAAGATATGAGATTTATGTAGTAATTCCATTGCTACACGATTTTCTTAAGCGTATACAGTACATTAGTTACTTGTAATATAGATACAATATGCGCTGTTCCACGCTATAAATTTAAAGAAAGGAAAAATATATATATATATTTCATAATGTGTGATTCTTTCTGCAACCACTGCACAATTAAATGTCATATTAAAGAAAACATTGTGATTGGTAAATGGTATATAGGATATAGAATACATAATATATGTCATAATTAAGGAATAACACTTAAAGATCAACTCCAGGCAGAACCTTGTTATGCATAGACTGCGGGATAGGTTTAAACCAATGATTAAGCCCCCGTATACACGGTCGGAAATTCCGACCACAAAATCCGTCCGTTATTTTCTGACAGATTTTGTCCGAAACTGGTGTTGCATACACACAGTCGGACAAAGTTGTCGGAAAATCCGATCGTTCTGAACGTGGTGACGTTCGTTGCGTACTACGGAACTATGTAGAGGCTAGTAGCCAATAGCTTTGGTCTCGTAATTTGATCTGAGCATGCGTGGCACTTTGTCCGTCGGAATTCCCTACACACGATCGGAAAAAGTCTTATCGGGTTTTGTTGTCGGAAAATTTGAGATCCTGCTCTCAAACTTTTTCCGTCAGAATTCCGCCGGAAAAAGCCCACTAGAGCCCACACACGATCGGATTTTCCGACAACATAATCCGATCAGACTTTTTCCATCGGAATATCCGACCGTGTGTGCGGGGCATAAGACTGGGATGCCATTAACGTTCATGTGTGTAAAGGCAGACGTCCCAATACTTTTGGTAATATAGTGTATGTGCAATTATCATGTAATATAGTGTAGATGTGAAAGTCGCTTCGCCTCTCCTCTGTATAGTGTGGTCCTAACACTCATCTATGGCTGTCTCATTATTGGAACATACATAGCAATGGATACTTTAAGGTGAGGTATGCCCAGAGAGAGCCCATTACCCCTTAAAGGTGCAGGGACACAGCAGAAGCCCAACACAGCACAATGTCAGCTGTAAACCTCCAATGTGTGCCCACACCAATACTAGCAGGTTAAACAAAATTACAACCGGCCAATGAACAGAAAACATGATAAGACTGTCATGTTTTTTGTTCAGCTCACAGGAAATGACGAGGACACTGCATTCCTTTCAAAATCAAGAGATTGCCCTACTAACTGCAAAACAAAACCACCATATGTCGCCACCATATCTAAGGACTAGTAAGCTGCAATATAAGCTACATTTATGTTCTTTTAGTTTTCCTTTCAGTGTGAAATGTTAATTTGTGTCTATTAAAACAGTGCTATCAATACACAGAGCCTGAAGTTAGTACAGACAGAGTATAACACAATAGTGTCTTGGCTTTGGGGCTGGTCAAAATCCCACTAGTGTTCCTCATACAACCTCGCTGAGTTGTGCCCGGGAGAAAAACCAAAACCTCCAAATTGTGTGTCTGGGCTCAGTAAGCAATGTCTATGGGGACATGGACATTATTCAGTATGCAATTTGTGTGGTGGCAGTGTGAGTACCGCAAAACTGGAAATTGTGTGCTGGGGAATTATACACAGAGGAAACACAGATGTGTGTTGGATCTGATTGCTAGAGAATGGTTTGTTCATGTAAATTTAAGACTAAGTATGTATATATACTGCTGTCTTTCAGCCCAAATGCTTCTATGCATTTCACTATCCTAGATATAGTTATATATTCATTAATTTCGAGCGCTGCACTTTCTGTTCCTATTCTATGCATTTACTCCCTGACTTCGGGAATTCAGCCACTTTCTAGAATGTTCTGGATTACTAGGGTTAAGCACCGGGAGTACAGCTATTGCTATTCTTCTGATGCTCCAATACTGGACACTCTGGTCTCAGCTCCTATAGCTACAGAGTTGAATGCTGTCGCTGTGCCCGCCCCTCCCCTCCGTCTACCGAATCAAAGAGCACCAAGTATTATGTGAATGCATTCATGAATGGGCAGCAGAGGGGAGGGGCGGGTAGAGATGCAGTGTATGAGAAAACAGAATCTATCCTCTCATAGCCCTGGGAGTGTAGAGAAAGCTGTGCTGCCAAAGCTCCATAAAATGGTCAGTTGTAAATAAAAGAGGCGTGGCATGCACATTGTTGGCCGTAACATAGTAAGCCAGCACATTTTAAAAAGGGACTTAATGCCTAGAGTTTAGCCTTAAGGTCAAATAAATGTGCCCAGATTTTGCATATGAAAAAGAAGTGCCGGGTAGAATATTTTTTTCTTCCAGTTTATTATTTTAGGTTATATAACTCCTGTAGACTCTCCATTGCCTGTTTCTGTGTAATTTTACTCCAGTCCTTTGGAAACTCAGCTGGTTTAGCCTTGTATTCTTTTGCAAACTGGTCATTAAATTTCATTAAAACGTACTTCCAGTAATCAGAGGCATTGATGCTTGCGTCACCCTGAATGACCCAATCAGGAAAGAATTTGCGATAATCCTTGAAAGGGTAAGTAACCTCTTTTGTGGCTGAAAGACCGAATGTACCATTTCCATTCACATTGGTTGAACATATATCGTGACTCAGGATTTGTGTTGGTCGAAATCTATATCCTCCTAATCCAATAGGTCGGTGTACTTCTGCAGTATGCTCTGTGTGACTTTCACCTCCAGCCTCACAGGGGACTTTACAGAATGGACACAGCTTCCCACATCCAAAAACTCTGTTAAACAGCTGATCTTGTGGGTTCAGTGTGAGCCTGTAGAGAATATTCTCTATGCTTAAAGATCTCAACTCTCGTTTGATTTGTTCTTCTGTGTCAGTGAAAAATGTTGTAATGTCACCAGAGAACTGACACACAGAGGCCGTATTTTTAAACTCTATCACCTTCAAGTCATTTGATGAAATAACGAGATCTTTACTTAACATTTCACAGAATGTTTTCAAAAACTCTTGCACATTTAAACAATTTTGAAGCCTTGGGTCATTTAGCACATTGACCACAATTTTCATGATTAAAGTCAAAAGTTTAGATTGTAAATCCGCAATGACTTTGTTTTGCTTGTATTCATCTTTAATATACTGTGTGATCCAGTTTTTCACAAAAGTCTCATAGTTATTAATGTAATCAACATACTGTTCAAAGTCATTATTTTCCAGCAACTTTTCGAGCAAGGTGAACTGAAAAAACTTCCGGCTGCGATATGTTCTGGATTTTTCTCCTAATAAAATATCATCCACTATTTCTGTTCCAAGATTTTTATCAATGAATTTCATCACTGCGGGTTTCAGACAAATGTCACAGAAATCTTTTGCCCTGTTTTGGCACTCATCTTTTTCATTAAAAATATTCTGAAATATGGACAGATATTTTGCCTTGTGTTTCTCCAAACTGAGTTTTGGGTCATTCTCTTGGATGAAATCTTGGTGCATCATCTGAAGCACTGGTGCTAATTTGCCCAAAATGTGAAGTTTCACATCCAACTCAAACATGGGAGTGGTGGGCAGCTTCTGTAAGTCATTGTTATAAAGCTCTTCTCTGATCATTTTTAACAATTCCTGACAGTAAGTCTCATGATAGTCCGCTTTCAAATTCACTTTCTCTGTAACATAATTATTGCATTTCTTTAATAAAGATAAATAAAAATTTTGGTAGTCCATAAAATCTTGAACTTTAAATATTTTTTTTAAAGCAGCTCCCACTTTCCCAAAAGGGTTTTCTACATGTACTTCTGCAGCTTTAAAGTCATTGTGTTTGAAGTGATTTAAACTATCTATTTTAGCTAATTTTTCTGTGACAGCTCCAACACTGTTGCCCATGTCTTTCCTCAGTTGTCTCAGGATGTCTGGCTCAATATTGCGCTCATGGAATCGGCTCAGCTTCAGACGTGACAGTGTGTCATTCCACATTTCTTCAAACTGTGATTTGACTTTATTATTGTCTAAACTAACCTTATTGTTTTTGTGTTTGTTTAAAAGACTAGTCACCTTTTCGTCAATAAGTTTAATGAATTCTCCTTGAATTCCTTTAACTGCATTTTTTCCTTTCTGAATTTGTACAAGTTCTTCTATTCTGCTGCTTAGCATGTTTTCTTGCTGTACTCTGAGAAGTTTTACACTTCTGAAAAACTCTTCCCTGTATCTTTCTATTAGAGAAGCGTTCTCAGATCCATCCTCAAAATATTTTTCTAAAGATTCTCTCATAGTTGTCTCTTCTTTATCTACCTTGACATTCAGTTCATCTTTAAGCTTGTTACAGAGGTCTTCTTGTGAACTATTTGAAGCTTTATTTTGTATCATATTTTCAGACTCCATTTTCCAGTTATACATCACTTTGGAGAAGTTCCACTGCAGCTCATTGTACCTACTGGTCAATTTCTCATAGGCCTCAGCAACAAGACTATTCCTGAAGTTGAAGATGAAGTTCTCGTGTTTCACAGCATTCCACAAACTTCCTATCCATTTAGAAAAATCACACAGCCTTTGAGGATTATTCGATTTTTTTAAAAAATCGAGTAAATGCTTCCTTAGTTGATTGATATTTTCACTGTAACCACTGTTCACTGAAGCCATTGGTGGTACACCATGCCAGAGACCAGGAATATACCACGTGTGTTTCTCTATGTCATGATCCATCACATCTGAAAATGAAGTCACTCCAGTCTTTTTTTCCATCCTCGCTGCAATTTGTGTCATCTCATTCAGTTGGTCACTGAATTTCTTTCTGTCCCTCATGTTCTTTTCATGAGCAGAAACATCACCTACATTCTGATGTACAAACTGGCAGTTAGGTTTCTTTCCAGCTGTTTCCATCCGAAGAAATGCATGGACAACAATTTGCAAAACATCCTTCATTTCTGTTGTGTTCTCCATAGCCATGTTGATTATTGTGATATCACTCAGTCCTATAACTAATGTTGCCAACTCATTATCATGTTCATAACTGTCTTTCAGTGAAGCTAGTTCAGAAGCTTTAAGTCCTTCAGTGTCAATGATGAGGATAAAGTGACACCCCAGTATCTTTTGGAAGTTTTCTTTTACTTTAATGAGAGTCATGAAGGCTCCTCGTGTGCATCGTCCACTGGCCACTGGGAACTGCAAACCAAACATGGTGTTCAGTAGGGTGGACTTCCCTGTACTTTGTACCCCCAGGACAGTTATTACTCTCATTTTGCATTGACATTTCATCTTCTTATCAACCTCCTTTAGGACATCAGTTATCCATTGTAGGGGAATGTTAGAGGCATCTCCATCAATAACTTCCAATGGAAATCCATCCAACAGAAGATCAGCCGCTATTTCAGGGAGTTTGCAAAATTGTATGTTACTTTTGCTAATTTTACCATCATTTACCATAAAACATTCAGCTTCGTAAAACTGTGCAAGCTCCCGTAGGAAGTGTTCAATACCAAGGGAACTTTCAGATATTCGTTGGTCTAGCTCTTTCATCTTCATAAGATTGATGGATTGATCATTACATTTTATTTTGTATTCAGACTGTAATCCTGACAGATTGATACGAGAGGATGAATCAAGAAGAATTTTTAGCCATTTTAGGAAGAAATGTTTTTCCAGTGGGTTTGATTGTATGATTGCATCTATGAAAGTCACTATACCAGGGGGTGGAGAGTGTTGGTTTTGCTCTTCAAGTATCTCTTTCCTTCTCTTGATAAGCTTTGCTCTGTAATGTTCTCCATCATCCTGATCAGTTTGGTGCTTCATTCTACACAATTCTTTTTCTGTTTTTGCAAGCTGCTTCCATAGATGTCCCTGAAGTTTCAATGTTTTTTCCTTGTATGTTGCCACATCCTGTATGTTTTCAGTGATGTCCAGAGCTCGACGTTTTGCTTTTTGACACTCCTTTGACTTTTCATCTACATGGATGCCAAGCTCACTGGCTGTGTCAATCATCTGTTCCAACTTCAGAGGGTAATTATGTATCAGATCTTTCATGATTTTTTGCACATGCTTTACCAGTTTTGCATCATTAACTCTGGGTCCTTTTACTATGATATGACTATCGTCCAGGTTTAGAACTGGATACAGATTCTTAATGTAGTCTACAGTACTTTTTTCATTTTTGGTCAGAATAATAAAATATTTTGTCTTTGGTGTATGAAGACTTGATAACAGCTGGTATTCTGTCTCACTAATACTGTCTGCAAAAATGAACACAGCAGATGAGATCTGAGTTAAGAAAGAGAACTGAGTCCAGTTAGATAAAATGTCTCCTCTCAAATTCAGAACTGCAAGCGGGTCTGTGAAGATATCAGAGATTTCTTTTCCAGAAGGAAAATAACAGGACATCTCCACTAACCCATCAGATATTTTCCGAGGAAGGTCTCCACCTTCCATGTCCCTATGTACAAAATAGTCAATGTGCTGCTGACTTGGGGTTAGAAGCTGATTAATGATCACAGACTTCGATAAACTGCAATTCTCCAATCTCACAAAAGAATAAAATGGTAAAGAAATGTTTACCAGGTTATCCTCCATGAAGCCCTTTGTCTCTTTTAGTGACAGAGGCCTCCACCTTTTCACTATGTCCCTCATTGCCCAAATCATAAAGGTACAGTCTGGACCATCTGAAGATGGCAGCAGGATGGGGACAGCAAACTGGCACATGGCCATTTTGGACATAATTTCCTGCTGTAAGAAACTGTCTGAACAATGCAGAAGAATACACTGGACATCTAGAGGGTGAACAAGACAAGAATCTGCATCAGAGTTATTTTTATCAAAACTCATAACAGTTATTTCTGTATCCATACTAGATTCCTCTGGCTCCAGGTTTCGTGCCTTTACATTTAAAGCCATGAGATTATGTAAGAAATACCAAGGACCATCTTGTACTCTTTGAAGCTTGATCTCCTGTAAACTTTCTTGCCCAATTTCTAAAATGCTGCCCAAGGTAAGTTTAGAATTCATGTGATTTTCCATCTTGAGCTGTGCTAGAATCTCCTGAAAGTCTCGTCTTTTGTCTGGGGAAAAGATAAAAAACAAGAAACATAAACCATTTTACTAAGACTGTAAGGCGACCTGAAAGAAGTAAAAAATATATAAATGTTGACACTTTATTCCTAAATTTAACCTTAAAATTTTGTGTAGTTGAACCACTTTCAAACACAAATTTGTGTATTTACTTTTGAATATATCACTTAGATATTTCCGTCCTAAATATTACAGATAATAATTGCATTTAATTAATTTAATTATTACAATGTGTAAATATGTAATTTTTACTGGTGGTCACTGACATGGTGGTCCCTGAGTGGTCGTCAACATGGTGGTCCTTGACATGGTCGTCCCTGACATGGTGGTCCCTTGGTAGTCCCTGACATGGTGGTCCCTGAGTGGTCGTCAAAATGGTGGTCCCTGACAAACAGCTGTTAGAAAAGTTTTAAATGTTTATTGTGTGACTATTTGGAAAACAATCCTGAGACTGATTTTTAATCCCACTTAGCACTTTGTATTAATTTGTTATGTATGTTTTAATTAGCTCCACAGTAAGAATTCAGGATGATTGAAGTATAACCATATATGGTAACACTAATGCCCCGTACACACGTAGGGACTTTTGCCGGCGGACCTAGTCCAGCGGACAATCCCGCGGGACTTTCCAGCTAGGTCCGCTGGACTTTCCGAGGGTGTGGACTTGCCCACACACGCACGGACTTCTCCAGCGGATAATCCGCCGGCCAAAAGTCCGCGGGACTTTTGAAAATGAACGGACTTGCCCACACACGGAGCAGTCCGTTCATTTCGAACGTAACTTCAGGTTACGTAGCTAGTGTAGGCAGTAAATGCCGCCGCGCTAGCTCCGCAAGCTGGCATGGATTTAAAGGGAATCCCCACGCTGAAAAACGGCGTGGGGGTTCCCACCAAATCCAAGTCAGACCCTCATCCGAGCACGCAGCCTGGCAGGCCAGGAAAGGGGTGGGGACGAACGAGCGCCCCCCCCCCCTCCTGAGCCGTACCAGGCCGCGTGCCCTCAACATGGGGGGTGCCCTGGGGAAAGGGGGGCCGTGCGGCCCCCCCACCCCAAAGCACATTGTGCCCATGTTGATGAGGACAAGGGCCTCTTCCCGACAACCCTGGCCGTTGGTTGTCGGGGTCTGCGGGCGGGGGCTTATCGGAATCTGGGAGCCCCCTTTAATAAGGGGGCCCCCAGATCCCGGCCCCCCACCCTATGTGAATGAGTATGGGGTACGATGTACCCCTACCCATTCACCTAAGGTGTAAAATGTAAAGTACAAAAACACACACACTTTAGAAAAAATATTTTATTGCACTGCTCCGGGGGTCTTCTTCCGTCTTGGGGGTCTTCTCGCCGGACTCCTCCGCTCTCTTCTGCTCTTTTACCTAGCTCTTTCACGAGCAGGGGGAGTCCGGCTACCTTCTTCGTCGTCGCCGCCGTCGTCTGGGGGTCTCGATCCGCCTTCGGGGGTCTTCCGGGGGTCTCTTCTGTTCTTGCGGCGGTCGTCGTCTTCCGCGCCGCCGGCGCCTTCTTCTTCTTCTTGTCCTTCTTCTTGTTCTTCTTCTTCCGATGTTGACCCGACGCTCTCTCTGCCCGGAATGCCTGTGCCGGTCTGCGCTGAGACTTATATAGGGACATGGGGGACAGGGTCACATGCACATGTCACATGGTGACCCCGCCCCCTTGTGTCGTCACAGTCCCGGAGGATGCTGGGACTGTGACATCGCAAGGGGGCGTGGTCACCATGTGACATGTGCATGTGACCCTGTCCCCCATGTCCCTATATAAGTCTCAGCGCAGACCGGCACAGGCATTCCGGGCAGAGAGAGCGTCGGGTCAACATCGGAAGAAGAAGAACAAGAAGAAGGACAAGAAGAAGAAGAAGGCGCCGGCGGCGCGGAAGACGACGACCGCCGCAAGAACAGAAGAGACCCCCGTAAGACCCCCGAAGGCGGATCGAGACCCCCAGACGACGGCGGCGACGACGAAGAAGGTAGCCGGACTCCCCCTGCTCGTGAAAGAGCTAGGTAAAAGAGCAGAAGAGAGCGGAGGAGTCCGGCGAGAAGACCCCCAAGACGGAAGAAGACCCCCGAAGGCGGATCGAGACCCCCAGACGGCGGCGACGACGAAGAAGGTAGCCGGACTTCCCCCGCTCGGTAAAAGAGCTTGGTAAATGGCGGGGGAGTCCGGCGAGAAGACCCCCAAGACGGAAGAAGACCCCCGGAGCAGTGCAATAAACTATTTTTTCAAAAGTGTGGGTGTTTTTTTTTACTTTACATTTTACACCTTAGGTGAATGGGTAGGGGTACATCGTACCCCATACTCATTCACATAGGGTGGGGGGCCGGGATCTGGGGGCCCCTTATTAAAGGGGGCTCCCAGATTCCGATAAGCCCCCGCCCGCAGACCCCGACAACCAACGGCCAGGGTTGTCGGGAAGAGGCCCTTGTCCTCATCAACATGGGGACAAGGTGCTTTGGGGTGGGGGGGGGGCCGCACGGCCCCCCTTTCCCCAGGGCACCCCCCATGTTGAGGGCACGCGGCCTGGTACGGCTCAGGAGGGGGGGGGCGCTCGTTCGTCCCCACCCCTTTCCTGGCCGGCCAGGCTGCGTGCTCGGATGAGGGTCTGACATGGATTTGGGGGGAACCCCCACGCCGTTTTTTCGGCTTTGGGAGTCCCTTTAAATCCATGCCAGCTTACGGAGCTAGCGCGGCGGCATTTACTGCCTACGCTAGCTACGTAACCTGAAGTCACGTGCTAAATGAACGGACTTGCCGATGAGCGGCAAGTCCGTTCATTTCAAAAGTCCCGCGGACTTGCCCACTAACGGCGGGATTGTCCGCTGGACTGCCAAGTCCAGCGGATAATTTGAAAACAAAACTTCAAACTTTAGTCCGCCGTACTTTGGCGCCAAAAAGTCCGCCGGCGCCCACACACGAGGGGATTATCCGCTGGACTTCAGTCCAGAGGATAATCCCGCGGGATTGTCCCTTCGTGTGTACGCGGCATAAGATTGTAAAGGAAACGCAGTCTTCACATAATAAAGGTATATATCCAATTTCACCCAGATAAGTGAACTGTGATTTCCTCAGCCAATAGGAAAATAGGGGCTGGGTTATGAAGGTATTAGGGAAGAAGAGATGTTTCCTTTGTTCTTCCCTTGCCGAACTTTTGGTGTGTAAGGAAGGGGATCCTAATGTGTTAACATATTAGAAATACATTTTTTACTTCTTAATACATCTCGAGTTGACTGATCACAAGCTGAGGATATTCCTAACATTTGTGGTCCTTTCGAACCGGAAAACAACTTTTTATTGGGGGATTATGAGGCCTCTTCACCTTCGGTGAGTATTAGACAAAAGAAAATCACTGAGATTTAAAAGTCCCCCCACTCAACGTTAGTGGTTAAAGAGGGGCAGGGGGGCCTTATGACCCGAATACACTGTCTGTTTTGTGAACTTGCGTGATCCAGTCCTCCTGGTGTTTTGAGAGGTAAGAGATTTTAATTATTCTTAATTCTTTCTAAGAGTCTTTTCTTCACTTTCTGTTTGATTCTGGTTTAAATGTGTTGTAATTGCCGACATTGGTATTGATCGTATAATAGCTTGATAATCCAGTGTTCGTAGGCAGAGACATTTGGGGACGTTGTCTAAGGTAAAAAATTACGTTGCCTGCTGTCCGGACAGATAAAAAAAAGATTTGAGGTATACCAGTGTCAGAGGTTCACATTAAGCGCTATTTAGTTAAGTGATCTAAAAAGATCACAAAGCTAACTTTTTTTCTGTGTGTTTTATTTTCTCCTGTCTCATGTTTAACCATTCTGTTGATGTTACGAGCTCATTTTATAATAATACTGCAGAGGTACGTTTTAATTATTTTTTAATTTTCCCGATAGTGTGGGGAGTGTTGATGTTTATACTTTTCTGGTATTCCTTTTATTACCGTGAGCGGAGGGTCACGATCCCAGTGTTTTATAGGTTAATGAGGGACTCGACTAACGCTGGAAATGGGGAATAGTCTCTGTAAAGGAACTTCTTGTGCCTGTTTATGTTGTTGTTGTGTCCCTAATGTGCCGTTAGAAGGTGATTAGAAATTTATGCATAGCAATGACCCCAAGTCCGTTCAGTATAAGTGGGAGAGGAAGTTTGGATTTAATGGTAAATCAACTGTGAAAGGGTGTCAGGAGTTGGTGGATAAGCTTAAGTTGTTAGGACCCAATAATATAGATAAAAAAAGGTATGGGTTAGAAATGGCAGAGTACTGGCTTCAGCAAGCTAGAATTAGGGTAGAAGGAAAGAGAACAAAGGAGAAATGCCAAGCCCAACTGCCCCTAGTGGACAAAGAGGATGATCTCATCTGTTATACCCAGAGACCACCTCCTTACAATGGTCCTCCCCCTCAGGTGCAAACAACTGCCCAGAGTACCACCTTCCCTGTGACATCCACCCCTGTCAGGGGAACCGCCTCTGAACAAAACCCCAATTCCACTTCCTCAACCTCTCCAGACAGCAGTACAGTCTTGGAGATGAACAGATCGATCCTTGAAACTTTAACTGACGCCATAACCCATGCACTAGGTGCCCCAGCAGGAGTCAAGAGACTAAGTAAACCTCCTATTAGGTATGGGGCAGATGATGGTGAGGAATACCCCTTGATAGAAGTCCCGAATCCTAGAGGAGGACAGAATGATGCACTGGGCCAGCCATATCCCTTGACTATGACTGTTTTTCGACCATGGACCAACAGTGACATACAAACGGCTACAGAACACATAAAACATCCAAAATTAGGTCCAGTTGAATTCACTGAAAACATAGAGGGATTACGGAACAGTTATAAGTTGAATGGGGTGGAGGTGGAGAGGGCCCTCAGAAGAGTACTAGGATCAGATTGGGCTTCGGTAAAGGGGGACTGGGACCCCTGCGCCCTAGCAGATGCACAAGTCAGACACTGGCCCCCTCCCTCGTGTTATAGTATGCTTAGTTAGAGATACTTGATGACGGCTTCGCTCTGTAAGGCAGCAAACACTTTGCTAGCCGATGTATTAAGCAGGTAAACATGTAACATACCAGGCGGTATTGCACTATATGGCCCATAGGGATTGGACCAGAGCTGGTGTCTTGGGTTATGGCTAGGGGTGCAACGGATCAAAGAACTCACGGATCGGATCGATCCTCGGATCAGAGTCACGGATCGGATCATTTTTCGGATCAGCAAATAATAATTGAATTTGCAAAAACCTGTGAAAATTCCGCCACCATATAGTCCCGACTTTAATATCCACGTCATCTCCCCCACTGTAATATCCACGTCATCTCCCCCACTGTAATATCCACGTCATCTCCCCCACTGTAATATTGCAGAGTATTGGCAGGGTATCGCAGAGTAGTGGCAGGATATCGCAGAGTATTGGCAGGGTATCGCAGAGTATTGGTTGGGTAATGCAGAGTATTGGCTGGGTAATGCAGAGTATTGGCAGGGTAATGCAGAGTATCGGCTGGGTAATGCAGAGTATCGGCTGGGTAATGCAGAGTATTGTCAGGGTAATGCAGAGTATCGCAGAGTATTGGCTGGGTAATGCAGAGTATCGCAGAGTATCGGCTGGGTAATGCAGAGTATATGCTGGGTAATGCAGAGTATATGCTGGGTAATGCAGGGTATTGGCTGGGTAATGCAGAGTATATGCTGGGTAATGCAGGGTATTGGCTGGGTAATGCAGGGTATTGGCTGGGTAATGCAGAGTTTGTTTACAAGTGATCGCTCCGTCATTTGACGGAGCGATCACATTGTAAACAGCGGCCGAGTGTACCAAGATGGCCGCCGCTCCGGAGCTAGGCCGAAGCCGCGGCCTTTCCTAAGGCCGCCGGGTGTACCAAGATGGCCGCCGCTCTGGAGCTAGGCCGAAGCCGCGGCCTTTCCTAAGGCCGAGGCCGCGGAGCGCTCCGCAGGTCGCGGGGTGTGCCGATCTGATTTGGGTGACCCGTTCGGATCACGGATCGGCAACGATCCGTTGCACCCCTAGTTATGGCACTGTCTCAGGTACCACTGGACAACATTGTCTGGGAGAACGTGCTATATCTGGGACAACCCGTGGCTGGACTCATAGGAGCCAAAACAGTTGGGGCTGCAGCATCAGGTAAATATCTAATATTTCTGATGGGTCTAGCAAAAGAGAATTAGACCAGATGTAAGTGTTATCTAAATGTTTAACAAACATTTGAGAAGCAGAAAAAAAAATAGCTAAGAATGGCTGCATTCATAAATAAATAAATAAGTGTGATGATTCATTACAGGGTGTTTTTTCAGCTCTCCTAGCCCCTCCCTATAAAAATTCCTGTGTGAGAGATTGTGTCTGTAAAAAAAACAAGAGGTTAACCCTTGACCAGCCATGGCAAAATGGAAAGTTTATATTGTAAATATTGAAACTAGGTAAAAAAAAGAAAAAAAAAAGGTACCAGATTGCTTTATTATTTTAGCATGCCATGGTGTTAAAGGAAGTACATTGCAGAAAGTGTCGATGTTCTAAGGCAGTAGAGAGATGAAGGTGGATTATACTGTCAGTGAATAGAATGTTGTATTATTATTAAGTGGCTTGAGGAAAGTGAGAAAAGTAAAGACTGAGGATGTTTTTGATTATTTTAAATGTGTCTAGTCCAGAGACAGTGCTAATTTTACTGCCATAAGGAAACGAGGATTTGAATGGGCTTTGCTAAGAGAAGTGTGTAATAATATTGAAGCTCAGAGAGCTTGATGTTAAGAAAAAAAAAAAAATGAAAAATAAAAATGGTCAAGAAGGTGTTTCTCGGAAACAAGAAAATGCAGATTGCCTGAAAAAGGTAGAAGAAGAGAGGGGGCAGCATTAACCATTTTAGCACACAGAGGTTAAGTTGTGAATCTGTGAAAACAGGACTTTCGGTCAGAAAGAAAGTCTGCATAATAGTTTTAAAGAAAATATTTCTTTCATATGTTATTTTTAGAATTCACAGACTTTCAACTGTGAAGTGTTATTGATTCAATGCTGTTTATTTGGGTACATATATTATAAAGTTAAAAAGGCTAAGTTCTGAATCAGAATATGTGTTAAAAAAAATAAAAAAGAGGGAGGTTCTGTTTTAGGACCCTGTGAATTTCATTCAGGACCAGAGAATAAGGGGAACAATACAAAAGGAGGTTCAAGACTTCTTAAATTCTGCTAAAATATTGGGGTCTGAGGAAAAATATTCAGAGATGTGTGTGTGAATATATGTATATACATTGAATCTATATGCCAAAATAAATGAAAATGCTAGAAAACATTTTATGTCTGCATAGTTGATGGACTTATATTTGAACAAATGAAAGAATATTGTTAATAACAACTCCAAGGTAAGGAAGTATTTGGTAGTTTGACTTGTGATTCTGTGCGCATTCATGTTAGGTAAAGAGTATCCATGTTCCCCAGCTCCAATTCAAGTGCAGACATGACACCCCCCACCCCCCTCCTTCTACACAACTGAAGAATGAGGCGGGTTCCTTTTTATGGGGTGGGTGTCAGAACACATGAATGAGTACAAAATTGAATCTTTGGAGGTATTTTAGAGTTTAGAACATTAAATTAAGGAAAAAAGTAGACTACACAGTTCTTAGAGACAAAGAAACAAATGGTGTCCTTCCTGGGTAAGTGTCACGGGTATGCAGTAATCTTCCCCTGTTTGCTTACCTCTCCTCCATGTGTTCAGACTAAGAGGCCAGCCACTCTCACCTGGTGGTTTTTATAACCTCTCCTCTAAGCATGGTTCCACTCCAGGCCCTATCAGGGAACCCTATATTAACCTGTGCACTGCAAGCCAGTGGTGCTGATCAACCATTGTGTATCCGTGGTGTGTTTGGCTTCCTGGTTCCTGTTTGCCGTTTGCTTTATGTTTGTTTCCGTTACCGACCTTGGTGTGTACTCTGTGGTTCCTGTCTGCTAGTTACCCGTGACCTCTGCCTTATCCCCTTACTATCCTTGTCGTTCCAGCTTACTGCTTCCTTCTCCTGTAGTCTACTGTAAGCGTGAGCTGTGAGACCCTGGGGGTCGCGACCTGGAGCCAGACTGCAGCGAAGTCCATCCTCACCACTAGAGGCTCTGGCGAACACCTGCTGGCTCTTAGACTCCGCGCCCTGGGGAATCTATGCTCTAGCTCCCATTGGGATCTGTGTTAGAGATCCAGTAGATCTGTGTCCTGAATCTCCCTGGGTAAAATCCACAGCAGTCAGTCCTAAGGTCCACTACCTAGCGGTACACTTCCGATTCATACTGAGTGCACCTGTCACCTGGTCTCAGGTGACCTGACAGTATGACAAATCTTTTGAACAAACAGTAGACAAAAGGGAAAGACACATGACATCAGTACTTACAGTCATATGGTGGGCACTAGAGGTCGATTGTTTACTACTTTATAAAATTAGACAGTGTAACTGGAGCACTTCCACCCTGTGTACAGGCAGTGGTAGCTGCAGCTGAAGCAGTTAAGGCTTCAGCAGCTATAATGCTATATCACCCGCTGACACTTAAGGTGCCGCATGCAGTGTCTGTTATTCTTTTACAACAAAAGATATCACATTTGAGTCCAGCATGGCACCTTTTCTGTATGACAATACTCTTGGCACAACCTCACTTAACAATACAGAGGTGTACTACTTTAAACCCATCCACACTACTACCACTCCCTACTGATGGTTATAAACATGACTGTTCTGCTGCCATCGCTGAAAAGGTACTGCCACGAAGCGATTTGAAAGATGTACCGTTAGCTGAACCCGACATGACACTTTTTGTTGATGGTTCTAGTAGGAAAAATCCGGATGGCACAAATGCAACTGGATATGCAGTAGTGACACAGGATGACATTTTAGAAGCTAGGCCACTACCAAAACATTATTCAGCACAAGTAGCAGAACTTGTAGCACTGACAAGAGCATGCATACTATCAGAAGGAAAATCTGTAACCATATACACCGACAGTCAATATGCCTTTTCAACAGTACATGTTTTTGCACAACAATGGAAAAACAGGGGGATGGTCACCTCCAGTGGTAAACCAATTGCACACACAGATTTCATTTTAGAACTTCTGGATGCAATACAGTTCCCAAAAGAGCTTGCAATCTGCAAATGTCAAGCACACACAAAATATACGGACCCCATCTCAAAGGGAAACAAAAGGGCAGATGAAGCGGACAAAATAGCGGCACAAGAAACACATCAAATAATGACAGAACGGGAAATAATAGAGATAGATCATACAGTCCTTACTGATATGCAGCAGAATGCACCCCCCGGGGGAAAACAATATTGGAAAACAAAGGGTTGCACAATAATAAATAATATTTACACATCACCTGAAGGGAAACCGGTATTGCCAAAGTCCTTATTTAGGTATGCAGCAGTATTGACACATGGAGTAACACATGTGTCAAACAGGGGGATGACTGAGATGTTAAATAAAGTATGTACAGCTTATGGCTTCACAAACTACTCAAAAACTTTTTGCTCTCAATGTATTATATGTGCAAGACACAATGCTCAGGGAGGCATAAGACCACGGAAAGGGAAGTTCCCCACACCGCAATATCCATTCCAACACATTTGCATGGATTTTATTGAATTAGACAAATGTGAAAGGAAGAAATATTGTTTGGTAATTATGGGCACCCTGACCAAATGGGCGGAGATATTCTCGACAGGAAGTGCAGATGCACAGACAGTGATAATGGACCCCATTTTGTAAATAAATCTATACAACATTTGACAGAAGTGATGGGAACTCAAGTGAAATACCATTGTGCCTATCATCCCCAATCAGCTGGATTGGTGGAAAGACATAATGACATTCTAAAAAGCAAACTGAGAAAAGCTATGGAAAGAAACAGGTAAAAGTTGGATGTACTGCCTACTAGTAGCAGTGACCAGTATGCATATCACACCCACAAAAGAAGGTTTAAGCCCATTTGAAATGATACATGGAAGGCCATATAATATACTCATATCAATATGAAACACCTATTGAGCAGACTGAGCACACACTAGCAGAATACATGTCTAGGTTGTTAAGACAAAGACGTACTAACGATTTTGGTTCTGTCCTAAAAGGTCCAATTTAAAAAGATGAAAAGGTGCATGTGAAAGATTAGGTCCTGGTAAAAGTAATAAAAAGAAAGCAATGAGTGGTTAGAATGGTTGAGGTACACGGTTAAAACTTAAATAAAAAAAAAGAAAACTGTTCAGTTTGTACCGGAGCCAGACCACATTTAGCAACGGTTCCTTTTCCTCTAGATCACAATACAGATCCAAAAGGTTTAAAATGTATGTTGCAATTGTATAATAAGAGCTATAAACCTGAAACCAATTCTACCTGTCACACATTGAGTTTGTTGTTTCCCCCAGTGGAGAGAACTCAGATACCTCCAGCGGTCACTGCATATCCGGGCAATTTTACTTGTTTTGCACTCCCAGGGAACCGTAGCGGGGTAGATCTTGGGTCATTACCTGATGACTACTGTGTGGAGAGGATTAACATAGACAACGGTGACTGGGTTGAACATGACATTCAGAGAGCTGACATCTGGTGGATGTGTGGGCATAAGAAACTGCGAGCTAGACTACCTGCCAATGCCCAAGGGGATTGTGCTATGGTCCAGCTGGCTATGCCCCTGAGGATCCTGTCAGAACACCCGTGGACTAAGAGTCACCAACGGTATCGGAGGGACACCTCTCCCATGGGGTCATTTGACTCTCAGATCTACATGAGATTGGGGTTCCTCGCGGGGTGCCGGATGGGTTTAAGGCCAGGAATCAGGTGACGGCTGGGTTTGAGTCTCTTTTCTGGTGGGTAACTATAAATAAAAATGTTGACTGGATTAACTATATATAACCAACAACGATTTGTAAATTACACTAGGGATGCTGTGAAGGGCCTAGCTGAACAGTTGGCCCCCACATCTCTAATGGCATGGCAGAACCGAATGGCTTTAGATATGGTCTTAGCTGAAAGAGGAGGGGTATGCAAAATGTTTGGTAGTATGTATTGCACCTTTATCCCTAATAATACAGCTCCTGGAGGGACCGTGACCAGAGCCTTGGAAGGACTGACTGCTCTATCGAATGAATTAGCGGAAAACTCAGGTATTACTGATCCATTCACAACCTGGCTTGAAGGATGGTTCGGTAAATGGACTGGACTTATTACATCATGTTTGATTTCAATCGCTGTGGCTTTGGCTGTTTTGGTCACTGGATGCTGCTGTATTCCCTGTATTCGAGGACTTTCACAAAAACTGATTGAAACTGCCGTCTCAAGAACGATGTATCAAACTCTTCCTACCTCTGAGGAGACCTATGTGGACATTGAAGCTCAACTTAATGACATACAGTCTGAAAGTGTATAACACAGGGACTATTATCGAAATGTGTCACACAAAGAGGAGGGATGTTAGAAAAGTTTTAAATGTTTATTGTGTGACTATTTGGAAAACAATCCTGAGACTGATTTTTAATCCCACTTATGAGCACTTTGTATTAATTTGTTGTGTATGTTTTAATTAGCTCCACAGTAAAGCCCCATACACACGCTCGGATTATCCGAGGACCAGGTCCGTCGGATCATGTCCGTCGTACTTTGTCTGATGTTGGTTTTGCGTACATACGGTCGGACAACGTTGTCGGAAAATCCGATCATTCTGAACGTGGTGACGTTTGTTGCGTACGACGGGACTACGTAGAGGCTAGTAGCCAATAGCTTTGGTCTTGTAATGTGATCTGAGCATGCGTAGCACTTTGTCCGTCGGAATTCGATACACACAATCGGATTTGGTGTGATCGGACTTTGTTGTCGGAAAATCTATCCAGCAGGAGATAGGACTTTGTCCGTCGAACAATCCGATGGAAACTGTCCGATGGTGCCTACACACGGTCCGACAACATTGTCCGATAGGACAGAATCCATCGGAAAATCCGACCGTGTGTATGGGGCTTAAGAATTCAGGATGATTGAAGTATAACCATATATGGTAACACTAAGATTGTAAAGGAAACGCAGTCTTCACATAATAAAGGTATATATCCAATTTCACCCAGATAAGTGAACTGTGATTTCCTCAGCCAATAGGAAAATAGGGGCTGGGTTATGAAGGTATTAGGGAAGAAGAGATGTTTCCTTTGTTCTTCCCTTGCCGAACTTTTGGTGTGTAAGGAAGGTGATCCTAATGTGTTAACATATTAGAAATACATTTTTTACTTCTTAATACATCTCGAGTTGACTGATCACAAGCTGAGGATATTCCTAACACAGCACTGGTGGTCCCTGACATGGTGGTCTCTGAAAAGCGGAACTGGTGGTCCCTGACATGGTGGTCCCTGACAAGTGGCACTGGTGGTCCCTGACAATGGTGGTCCCTGACAAGGGGCACTGGTGGTCCCTGACATGGTGGTCCCTGACAAGGGGCACTGGTGGTCCCTGACATGGTGGTCCCTGACAAGGGGCACTGGTGGTCCCTGACATGGTGGTGCCTGAAAAGCGACACTGGTGGTCCCTGACAAGCGACACTGGTGGTCCCTGACATGGTGGTCCCTGACAAGTGACACTGGTGGTCCCTGACATGGTGGTCCCTGACATTCGGCACTGGTGGTCCCTGACATGGTGGTCCCTGACAAGTGGCACTGGTAATCCCTGACATGGTGGTCCCTGACAAGCAACACTGGTGGTCCCTGACATGGTGATCCCTGTCAAGCGGCACTGGTGGTCCCTGACATGGTGGTCCCTGTCAAGCGGCACTGGTGGTCCCTGACAAGCGGAACTGGTGGTCGCTGACATGGTGGTCCCTGACCAGTGGCCCTGGTGGTCCCTGACATTTGGCACTGGTGGTCCCTGACAAGCGGTACTGGTGGTCCCTCACATGCTGGTCCCTGACAGGTGGTCCCTGACAAGGTGGTCCCTGACAAGTGATTTCTGATAATAATCCCTGCTCTACACTGCTGGTCCCTGACATGGTGGTCCCTTGGTGTTCCCTGACATGGTGGTCCCTGAGTGGTCGTCAATATGGTGGTCCCTGACAAGCAGCACTGGTGGTCCTTGACATGGTGGTCCCTTGGTGGTCCCTGACATGGTGGTCCCTTGGTGGTCCCTGACATGGTGGTCCCTGAGTGGTTGTCAACATGGTGGTCCCTGACAAGCAGCACTGGTGGTCCCTGACATAGTGGTCCCTGACATGGTGCTCCCATGGTGGTCCCTGACATGGTGGTCCCTGACAAGCAGCACTGGTTGTCCCTGACATAGCGGTCCCTGACAAGCAGCACTGGTGTTCCCTGACAACGGTGGTCCCTGACAAATGGCACTGGTGGTCCCTGACATGGTGGTCCCTGACAAGCGGCACTGGTGGTCCCTGACAAGTGGCACTGGTGGTCCCTGACATGGTGGTCCCTGACCAGTGGCCCTGGTGGTCCCTGACATTTGGCACTGGTGGTCCCTGACAAGCGGTACTGGTGGTCCCTCACATGCTGGTCCCTGACAGGTGGTCCCTGACAAGGTGGTCCCTGACAAGTGATTTCTGATAATGATCCCCGCTCTACACTGTTGGTCCCTGACATGGTGGTCCCTTGGTGGTCCCTGACATGGTGGTCTCTGAGTGGGCGTCAATATGGTGGTCCCTGACAAGCAGCACTGGTGGTCCCTGACATGGTGGTCCCTGACAGGTGGTCCCTGACATGGTGGTCCCTTGGTGGTCCCTGACATGGTGGTCCCTGAGTGGTCGTCAACATGGTGGTCTCTGACAAGCAGCACTGGTGGTCCCTGACATAGTGGTCCCTGACATAGTGGTCCCTGACATGGTGGTCCCTGACATGGTGGTCCCTGACAAGCAGCACTGGTGTTCCCTGACAACGGTGGTCCCTGACAAATGGCACTGGTGGTCCCTGACAAGCGGCACTGGTGGTCCCTGACAGGTGGCACTGGTGGTCCCTGACATGGTGGTCCCTGACCAGTGGCCCTGGTGGTCCCTAACATTTGGCACTGGTGGTCCCTGACAAGCGGTACTGGTGGTCCCTCACATGCTGGTCCCTGACAAGGTGGTCCCTGACAAGTGATTTCTGATAATAATCCCCGCTCTACACTGTTGGTCCCTGACATGGTGGTCCCTTGGTGGTCCCTGACATGGTGGTCTCTGAGTGGGCGTCAATATGGTGGTCCCTGACAAGCAGCACTGGTGGTCCCTGACATGGTGGTCCCTTGGTGGTCCCTGACATGGTGGTCCCTGAGTGGTCGTCAACATGGTGGTCCCTGACAAGCAGCACTGGTGGTCCCTGACATGGTGGTCCCTGACATAGTGGTCCCTGACAGGTGGTCCCTGACATGGTGGTCCCTGACAAGCAGCACTGTTTAGTATATTTTAGCAAGGGTAATGATGAAAAGTATCCCAACCTATTGTTTAAAGTGTATTCCCCGACTAGCTAAGAAAGCGAACAGGACCAATTGCTGGGTCTACTCTGAATCTCCACTGAGCTTTAGTACCCCAGCGATGACAGTGACAGTTCATATTGGTATGAGGAGTTTTGACAAACTAGCAGACACTTGTCAATAGAATTTAACGATACATTTCTAGAGGGTAAAATTAGTTGCGGGTCTGGGAATCTTTAGGGATTTTTTATTTTTCAGTGGATCATGGTTGAAGGAAGTAGGGGTATATATACTCATGTTGTTTTTGTTTCTATTCCTTCTATATGCCGTGATGAGGTGCTACTGTTGCCTGATTGGACGAGTGAACAGAGCCGGAGCAGATGACCACATCTTCCTCGCTGAGATGAGATGCCCCGAAGCCCAACCAAAGTACAAGACACAGAGGATCCCAGAACGACCGGCCTTCATGTCCTCCTCTAAGTCATCTCTCCTGAAGAACAGAGTCTACATGTCAAGCCTTGTTTTCCTTTTTATGGACTCATATGGACTGTAAGGACTGATTAATTTCCAGGTGTAAGAAGAAGATCAAGATTCATCGAGGCCCACATGGGAGCATATGACAAAAGAGGAAGGACTGTTGTGGAAATTTTATGAAGATGTATTAATTAAGTATTGTCATAGTGTCTCCCAGTGTTAGTACTCCTGCAGCCCGCTCTAAAGAGCTGATTGGGGCAGACTGATGCTGGTTGAGTCCCGTCTGGTAGTGGAAAACTTCCTGAGGTTGGAGAGAGGTGTTCGTGGAGTGGGGATATGTCCGCCAGTGAAAGGTCCCCTGTGCAATGCACAGACGTTCATCTGAGTTGGATGTGTTCACTCTGCAAAGACATAATCTGTTATGGGTGGATGCACGCTCTTGTCTTTCTGTGTGTCTGATCAGCACATGCCCCTGCACATAATCTCCCATCCACAGGAACGGTAGTATAATCCGGGTATGCGTTGTTCTCTAAAAAAAGCAGAATAAGGATTCATGCCAACGGTAAAAATGGGAGCCTTTGAATTGTTATGGTCAGAAAAGCGTCCATGATTTCAAGACCAGCCATGCGGCTTCCTTTGTCTAGTTGAAGATGATGACTTCCAGGTACAGGGGGCAGGAAATCATACACACTGTCCCTGCCTAGACACACCCATAAGACTCCCCTAGTCATTGTTCATTGGTTGTTGTATAAACTCCTCCTGTTGGAGAGATTCCCTGTGCTTGATTGGCCTATTGTTATATAAATAAATAGTACTCAGAGCGTTCAGGCCAGTTGGTGGACGGAAAGGGTGTTTATTAGCACAGGAGATATGGATTACACGTAGTGTATAGCCATATTTTCATAACAATACTTGATGGCCGTATATGGTCTTCTGTCCAAAGATTCAACTTTGGATTACAAAAGAGCCTTGATAGAACTTGTAAATGAAGGCTCATCATAGGGTATTCTTGACAAGAAAGAAAAAAAATTCCTAATACCTTTAGATCCACGTATTCCAATAATATATTACCTCCCTAAGGTACACAAAAACCCAGTCAATCCCCCTGGATGCCCTATTGTCAGCGGGATTGACTCTGTTACGTCTGGAATAGGACGATACATAGATTATCATCTTCAACCACTGGTCATTTTGGTCCCCTCTTATCTTAAGGATACTCGAGATACCATTAAAATTCTAGAAACAGTTGAGTACCAGGAAGGTTTGATTATGGTAATGGCAGATGTTTCCGCCCTCTACACCTGCATTTCCCATGATTTGGGCATTGCAGCAGTAAAGTACTATCTATCTAAGAATTCAATCATTCCTATAATACAACAGAATTTTATTATGGAATTGCTGAAGTTTGCATAACTACTTTTAGTTCCAAAATCAATTTTATTCACAAAAACGTGATGTGGCCAGGGGGGTTATGTGCGCTCTGAGTTTAGCACATGGCACAGTGGGAGGAGGATGTCGTCTATGCCCTCAGGAGACTGGAGTTAGTCCTGTGGGCAAGATATATAGACGACATCCTCCTCCTCTGGAAGGGTGATATGGAATCTCTACATGTCTTCATGACCATGCTCAATGATAATAATAGGGGTATCTCTCTAAGTTATGAGGATAGCTGTACCACTATCCATTTATTGGATTTGGAAATTTCAGCTATAAATCATCATTTGGAATTCAAAACTTATTTCAAGCCTACGGACCGGAATGGTTATATTCTGGTCGACAGCTGCCATTAGAGTCAAAGGTTAACATCTGTTCCACGCAGTCAATTTCTTCGACTGCGGCACAACTCTACTAATATCGTTGACTTCCAATGCCAATCACAGATCTCGAAAGAGAGATTTATGGAAAAGGGATATAGATCTGTTTGTTTGTATACAGATATAAATAGAGTTGCTTTGGTAGATAAAAATACTCTATTGTTTGATCACTCTAAATCTATTCAAGAAAACAAGTTTAAATGGTCTTTTTTTACCTCTTTTTCTTAATGGGGGCGGAGTTTGGACATAGCTGGATAGAGACGTGTTTCACCAGAGCTCCTGGCCGTCTCCTGAATACCCCAACTTTTACAGTCAGAATCGACACAGCATGTACTCCTCAAGGAAGAGGACAGCAAAGAGAAACAATAAATCTACAAAGCCCTCACCTCAAGCTCCACCATCAAGTGAAATCCGACGGCTATTTCAACTCTCCCAACTGAACCCCCCAGACCCCAAGGTGGCGGCCACAGGTGCAAGCATGGTGGAAGCCCAGGCGCCCAGTCACTCACCTAATCTCCAGGCGGAATCTGGAATTCTAGACTCATATATGAATACCCCTCCATGCCTTCACCCTGACACTGGAGGCTCAGCGCAACCCTCTTCCCTCATGTACTGAGCGGACCCTGAACTCTGATCACTGCTCCAAGCACTTCCCACCAAAGCGGACATTGTGGCGTTGATTGGCACAGTGAAAGCGGCACATAGAAAGGAGATCTCAGAGGTGAAATTGGAGCCTCTCGTCTCGCTTAGCCAAGGGGGAAACATCCCTGTCCACCCTGGATCACCAGATGACAGCGATAGAGGAGAAACGGGAGACACAGATGGAAGCTATGACAGACCATCAGCTGCACCTGGAAGACATGGAGGATCGGAGCCGCAGGAACAATCTGCGGCTCCGGGGGCTACCGGAGGCCACGGGAGCTGAAGATCTTGCCGATACAGCACTGGCGATCTTCCGCAGCATAGAGGGAGTGAAACTGGCAGAGCAGATTGAGCTAGACCGCATATACAGAGCACTGGGCCCTAGACCAACAGACCCAGAGAGGCCCAGAGAGACGTGATTTGCAGACTGCACTATTACGTGCACAAATAACAGATCATTCGCAAAGCCTGGGAAGCAGGGGAACCAGACTTCGAAGGAACCACCATCAAAATACTTCCAGATCTCTCCCACACTACACTACATCGATGAGCTATGCTCAAACCGCTGCTAGATCTAGCCAGACAACAGGATGCCACCTACCGCTGGGGATACCCGCTATCAGTGACATTCCAGAAAGACCAGAGATCATTCACCCTTCGAGCTCCAGCATCTCTACCGGCTCTCTTCGAGTTCCTGGACGCAGAACCGATTGAGGTCCCCAACTGGCTAACTCTCCTCCTACATTATCCAAACCGTCATTTTCCATTACATAAGCAGAGACAAGACTTCCCGCCCTGGCCACCTTAGAACCCATCACCGTCTAAGAGCATCATCTTCGGAGGCGGCAAGTGAATCGTAAAACCTGGGTGCCATGAGTAATCTCTCCCTTGCTGTCCCTGTCCTAAGCTTATGACTCCGCTTCTTAAACGGACCCCTCCCCCTCATCTTGTTACCCGCTGTATATGGCACATTGCCCAGAACCATCGGTTGCCCCTAAACAGATGCTCCAGTTCCACCACTCACATCCCTGGCCGATGATTAATCCATTAACAAGCACATTAACCCATGGGAACGTGACTCCCGGACAGGCAACCCTGTTCCCCAGGCAACGCTCCTCGGAGAACCCCCACTCAAGGTAAAGACTCTGGAGATATGCCTGTAAATCCTCAGCTGCCCAAAGTGGGCGTAATGTCAGACATGGGAACTCTAGCCCCCTACTGCATAAGAACTAAAGGCAATGACTTTACGGTATGCAGCAGTAAAGAAACTAGTCTCTCCTCCCCCCACGCACTGAACACCCATACCTATAGAGGGAAACATGGAGAGCGGCGGTGAACAAACTCTGGGAAGCCTGCCCTGATCTAAGAGCCAAAATCGTCATGGGGTAGATGGGGGTCTCTCATCGCCCCCCCCAGCTCTCATTGGACAAAGGGAGGCGCTGGCTATACGCATCACGGGGGCCGGGTGTCTCCTTCTGAGGGAGTAGATTGTGAGGGTTATGTCATAGAAAGATGGGATATAAATGGGTGACAAGCGGTCTCTATTACAGGAAGCAACCTATATGTAGACACATAGTATGGAAGAGTAACATACCTGATTTGACTTGGGGAGGGAACAAGAGGGAATGCTGCGGTTTCACAAAGCAGAAATGCAAGTTATCATTATTCTCTGACTGGGACAGGGGAAGAGAAATAAGAAGTATATTGCAAGGGAGGATTGCAGGATGGTTCCACGTTTCCTTCTTTCTATCTTGAGTAGAGACTATTCTTGCAATACTATGTTTTGTTGGGGTAGGCGGGGGGTCAGGGGCTCCCCTGTTGAGCCCTGTCCTTCCTCTCTCCCAGATAGGATAGCATATCCTCAGGGGGAACATTTTCAACCCCTGGGAGTTATATGCAGTTACCGTTATTTAAGACGGAATTAGGGCAATAGGCCCGGTTTGTATTGCCTGTTTTCTCCTTTTTACTCTCTTCCATTTCATTTGATCTCTAATCTCTTTCCTCTCTTTTTCCGATCGCTCTTCCCTTCTTCTCCAAACCTTCCTCTTTCTAGATCCTTCTAATCTTTTATCCTACCTCCCCCACCCGTACCCCCTATATCCCCTTCCCTATACTCCCCCCCCCCCCCCACCAACCAATATGGCACTAGACAAAATTTCGGTGATGTCACTAAATGCCAAGGGGCTCAACACACAAGAATAAAGATGCATGCTAATGCATGACCTAAAACGCTCCCATACAGATATCGCTTTTATACAAGAGACGCACTTCAAACGTGACAAATTCCAATACCTTCGAAATAAGCTCTACCCACTGTCATACCACTCCACTAACCCAACGACCAAATCCAAAGGGGTTTCCGTATTAATTTCTAACAACACCCCTTGGCAGTGCCAAGACTCTCTTATAGACACTTCTGGCCACTACATATCCCTTAAGGGTCTCCTGGGAGGCATACAGGTAACACTGGCCACAATTTATACCCCTAACGAGAATCAGGCCTCTTTTCTGGATGGGATACTGGGGAAACTACAAGACTTTAAAATGGGACACTTGATCCTCAGAGGTGACTTCAACATCCCTCAATGGGCACATCGTCTATTCCTCCAAGCCAACTGAAGCGTATAGCCAAAATATTACACAAAAAACAGCTAATAGATGCATGGTGACTCCAGCACTCGGGGGAACGAAGTTACACATTTTACTCTCCCCCACACAAAACCTACACCAGAATAGATTACTTTCTGATCCCACACACTCAACTTCATGCTGTCCGTACCACGTCTACAGGCAATATCACATGGTCTGATCATGTACCAATTTTCCTGACCTACAACCTGACAGGTTTACAGTCATCTAGACACTGTTTCTGGCACCTCAATGAAAGCCTGTTACAAACACCAGAGGTACTAGAGGAGGTGACTAAGGAGATAAATCTCTACTTTCAAACAAATGACCAATCTGACTGTGACCCAGGTATCTTATGGGAAGCACACAAACCAGTCATCAGAGGCCTACTTATTAAGCACGGAGCTCGCATTACACGTGAAAGCATGAAACAGCTCTCCCAACTACTAAACAAACTGGCAACAACAGAAGCTAGACACAAACATGCCCCTTGCCGGACCTCAGAGACAGAACTTACATTACTCAGGAAACAGGTCACTGATCTGTTATACTAAAAAACAAAGGCGGCATTTGTGCCGAAAGGCGAGCTACGAATCAGGGGACAAATGCGGGAAGATGTTGGCGAGAACAGTTAGGGAACACAAACTCTCTTCGTACATCCCGCAGGTGGTCAGGAGGGACGGTCGAAAAGTGGTCCTACCAGCGCAAATTACACAAGAATTCCATGAATTCTACTCACACTTATACAATATACCGCTGCCACCGTCACGCCTGTCAGCCATAGAGGAATACATTAAAACATCCCAGCTACCATCTCTGCTCCCTGAGATCTGTGCAGAGTTAGACTCCCCAATATCTCTTTTAGAACTCCAACATGCGCTAGGGTCTATAAACCGGGTAAAGCTCCAGGCCCCGAAGGGTACACTATACAATACTATAAGACATTTCTCCCGATCTTAGGCCCATGCATGATCAATCTATTTAATGTGCTAGATTCCGGTTCTTCTTTTACCAAAGACACAATGAGAGCCCACATATCCGTTTATTCACAAAGAAGGGAAAGACCCTACAGCGTGTGGTAGTTACAGACCTATATCATTATTAAATGTAGATCTCAAACTGTACACTGAAATCCTGGCTTCCCGAGTTGCACAAAACCTGCAGACACTCATCCACTTAGATCAGGTCGGATTTATCCCCACACGAGAGGCAAGAGACAGCACCGCCAAAGTACTGAATCTATTGCATATGACACAATCTACAAAGACCTCCTGTGTGTTCCTAAATGCAGATGCAGAAAAGGCGTTTGACCAGGTAAACTGGCCATTTACGTTTTCTGTCCTCAGGCATATTGGACTGGGAGAGGTGATGCTGAGCCGAATAGCCAGAGTATACTCCAACCCGACTGCACAAGTTAAGGTGAATGGGGTACTCTCAGAACCCTTTCCAATCAAGAATGGAACTAGACAGGGTTGCCCTTTATCCCCCCTCCTGTTTGCCCTGTCCCTAGAGCCCTTCCTCTCTACAATCAGATTAGACCCGGATATACAGGGGGTGATGATCGATAAAACACAACATAAGATCTCGGCTTACGCCGACGATATGCTATTCTCCCTAACAAATCCTGTAGTTTCATTACCGAATCTCCTAAAACAATTAGATGTTTATGGTACTTTGTCCAACCTGAAAATAATAAATTTTACCAAGTCAGAAGCGATGGGAATCGCGCTGCCATCATGAATCTTTACAACATTGCAGTCTAGCTTCCGCTTTAAGTGGACATCATCCACACTGAACTATTTAGGCACGAGCATCCCTGCAGATCCCTCCCGTATCTATGAACTCTATGAAATTTCCTCCCCTGTTAGCAAAGAGCCAAAGACCAAAGTATTACTAGAGTAATGGCATATGGCAACCTTTTTTTCATGGTTTGGTAGGGGTAATTTAATTAAAATGTGTATATTGCCAAAATTCCTCTATCTGTTTCAAGCTTTACCAGTCAAGATACCGCCCTCATACTTCAAACAGATACAGGCTTTGTTTATGCTCATAAGAAACCTTGCATTCCCCGTACCCAGCTAACCATAACTATGCCAAAGCAGTGTGGAGGACTAGCGTTACCAGACGTCAGATGTTATTATCAAGCAGTGCACTCTGGCAGAATCATTGATTGGCAATGCCATAGTGAACTGAAACTATGGGCTCAAATAGAACAAAGTCAATCTCCCATACTCTTGAGGAGGGCTTTGTGGTGCTGGGACTCCTTGATAGGGAACACTCTGAGACAATGCTCACAAGCTACCTTACAAACCTCGCAAACGACCAAGGCCTCACCCCTAACACTGATCATCGGTAACCCCAAATTCCCCCAAGGTATGCAGACCACACAATTCCTGAATTTACGGGACACAAACCAAGTCACTGCCTCTCAGTTTGTAGTTGGAGATAAATGGCCCAGCATTAAGGTCCTTATGGAGCCTTCGGGCCCCTATCAGCTGACATTCTGGAATGTAGTGCAAATACACATTTCCTCCAGACTATAAAAGATTCCCAGATGTACACTAAGCAGCTAACCACATTTGAAGAATATTGCTCTAGCACAGAACCGATGCCATGGGTCCTCTCCAAGGCGTACACCTTACTTAACACCCCTCAGGAACAACCAACAACAACATATATACGAAAATGGGAAACTTGAACCACACATTTACCACCCCACAAATTCAAAACATGATAAACCTCTCTCTTAAATCTTCATTATGTACTATGACACAAGAAACCAACTATAAGATACTAATGAGACGGTACATGACACCCAGTCGACTCCATACTATATTCCCAGACACGCCAGAGCATTGTTGGAGGTGTGGTACAGACAGAGGAACGATTTTTCATATATTTTGGACATGCCCTAGACTAACAACTTTTTGGACGACGGTCAGCACCATATCCCAAAAATTCACAGATTTTAAAATTCCAGATGATCCAGCTTTCTTTTTACTTCACGTTTCCACAATATCGGTCAGAACTTTCAAGAAATCCATACTACGTAATTTATTATTGCAGCCAAATCCTGCATTCCCCTACTCTGGAAACAGCAGAACCCACAAACGATAGCGCTGTGGTTGGAAAAGGTGGAAGACATAAGAAAGATGGAGGATTTGATACTGGCAGCAACAGACAGACATGATACATACCAAAAAACATGGACTCATTGGAGTCTATTCATCTACTCGGAAGAGGGTAAATCCCTACTTGAGACATGAATACCCTCCTTCCCAACCCTCTCTTTAGTTTAGTTCTCCTCTCTTTGCTAGCTTCTTGATTACTGGATGTAATGTGATACCCTATTCCATGTTCACCAACTAAAAGAGGCTGCGACCTCTTTTGCTGTAAGATATGGTCATTATATGCAGACCTTGATCATTCCTGAAAATGTAATAAAAAATCATATTTGCAAAAAGATCCTTAATAAACATTGGATGGTTTTGTGTGACAGGTTTTTGGGCCCGGTTCTCCCTGAACGTACGGGTGTCATATTCAGAGGTGCTAGATCTATACAGGGAGAGATTGCCCCCAATGTTATTGATCCACCTAAAACTGTCTCCTTCTTCCAACAATGCAAGGGATATTACCCTTGCCGTAAGTGCAATGTGTGTCTCCACAACACATGTGGATGACGCAAAACAGATACTTTTTAATCTACCATTACTTCACGCAGCTATAAGATGAAACATTTTACTACCTACGCTACCAGATTTATAGTATATTTACTCACTTGTCCCTGTAAAAAACAATATGTGGGATGTACAATTAGGACCTTCTCTGTGAGGGTCAATGAGCATTTGACCAACATCAGGAAGGGTCGCACCAATCACAGCGCCCCCCACCACTACCTCAAACATCATGATAAAGATCCTACTGGTACGCAAATTTCAAATAATAGACAAATTCCTTCCACATTGGAGGGGAAATTCCTGCCTACATGGGGTATCCTGCCTTGAAACTTACTGGTGTGGTACTGAGGTACTCCACCAGTGTAGGAATACAGGATTTTCAACCAGGCAGGTTGAAGGGCTCCAGTGTAATTGCTTGTTTGGGAGGAAACTGGCTTTTCAGTTTCCTCATTATTTACTAAAGTCTACTTTGGGACCTGAAGCCCGGGGATTTCTTGGAGATCTGGGTGGGATGAAATCCCCAGTCCTGGGTCTGGGTTTTGAGACTCACTGGCACACTGATTGTTTAGGTGTGTGTGGGCCTCATAGTAGAGTCAGGACCAGGGTTCTGGGCTCCAACCTCCCGAGGAGTCCAGAGAGGGCAGGGGTGCACAGTGAAAGTCAGAGACCCAAGTCTGAGGATCAGAGCAGTGAGGGGCTGCTATCTATATGGACGGTGTTAGCAAAGGAATAGTGTGAAGGAGACAGATGAGAGCCTGAAGTGGAAGACCTGAGCAGTGGTGCGTCTGCTGCTGAAGAGAGCCAGGTGGCTCGGTATTTTTGTTTGCAATGCTGCATGTGTAAGCCATGAGGCTGAATATCCTTTTATTTATTGCTGGCGGTGAAAACCCCCTGCGAGGGAAATCACTTTTGCTGGAACCTTGTTTGATTTTCTTTAATAAAAGTGGGCCAAAAAGCCCTGAAAAGGAATCATTTGTGTGGACTGTTCTCGCTAGCGGGTGCTACACTTGAGCTAAACAACCCCAAAACTTTACACTGGATACATGAAATTTTATGAAGATGTATTTAATATGTATTGTCATAGTGTCTCCCAGGGTTAGTTCTCCTGCAGCCCACTCTAAAGAGCTGACTGGGGCAGACTGATGCTGGTTGATATCCGTCTGGTAGTGAAAAGCTTCTTGAGGATGCAGAGAAGTGTTTGCAGAGTGGGGATATGTCCATCAGCGAAGGGCCCCTGTGCGATGCAAAGACGATCGTCTGAGGGGAATGTGTTCACTCTGCAAAGACATTATTGGTGGCATGCCCCTGCAGATAATCTACCATCCATAGGCATGCGCAGGGGGTGTGCCAGGTGTGCATGGGCACACAATAATCACCGTCGTCTGGCATAGCTTCCTCCTGCTGCCTGGGCCTGTGTCATTTACTGGCCACCTCCTTTTCTGAATGAGCACAGTGAGTGATTGACACAGATCACTCACTGTGTTCATTCCTAACTGAAGCCTAGTAAACTGTGTTTACTAGGCTTCAGTTTGTGAATGAAAAGGAAGCCGCTCAGCACATAGCACTTCCCATTCATTCACTGTCCAGTGCAGCTGAGGCTGCAGAGAAAGGGGCTGGAGAACCTCTGTCCTCAGCCCCTTTCTATGTCACAAAAGTGAGACATCAGGGGTCTGTTTAGACCCCTGATATTTCACCAAAGGCCCCACTGGGTCTCCTAAAAGAATTGTAAATAAAAAATACTGTTAAAAAAATTATAAAAATAAACTACTGACACTGCCCAACTGACACCAATCTCTGCCCTACTGACTTTGTCCATTTTTCAATACATTTTAACATTTTTGTTTACATTTATAGGTATATGTCTGTCTGTTTTATATATATATATATATATATATATATATATATATATATATATGTATATATATATATATACACACACAGTATCTCACAAAAGTGAGTACACCCCTCACATTTTTGTAAATATTCTATTATACCTTTTCATGTGATAACACTGAAGAACTGACACTTTGCTACAATGTAAAGTAGTGAGTGTACAGCTTGTATAACAGTGTATCATAATCCAAGACTGATTCATTTTTATAAAAGTCAAACGGTCCACGGAGTCTGTGGACAGACGCGTTCTATGATCAGTAACGAAACCTCCTGCAGCACTGAATGCCCGATCTGAAAGCACGCTGGATGCCAGGCAGCCCAACAACTCAATAGCATAATGGGCAAGTTCTGGCCATTGGTCTATTCTCATGACCCAGTAAGTCAGTGGACCATTAGCTGGAAAGCTCTCCATCTCTGCTTTGGCCCCGAGGTAATCGTCCACAATGTGATGCAGACTCTGCCAATGGGATGTGGAAGCTGACAGCCCTGGGCGGCGAGGACTAAAAAAAATTGCCATAAACCGCTGAGGATGGTCAAAAGCCAAGCAGCCTTTAGACCAGTGTTTCTCAGCCTTTTTTTAATTGTGGCACCCTTTAAGCCCCATACACACGGTCGGACTTTTTCATCAATTTGGTCCGATCGGACAAGGTTGTTGAAAAATCAGACCGTGTGTATGCACCATCGGACAGTGTTCGTCGGTTTGTCCGTCGGACAAAGTCTTATCTCCTGCTGGAAAGATTTGCCGTCAACCCGGTCCGATCACACCAAATCCGATCGTGTGTACGGTTGTCCGACCGGACAAAGTGCTACGCATGCTCAGATCACATTACAAGACCAAAGCTATTGGCTACTAGCCTCTACGTAGTCCCGTCGTAGGCAACAAACGTCACCACGTTCAGAATGATCGGATTTTCCGACAACTTTGTCCGACCGTGTGTACGCAAAACCAACATCGGACAAAGTATGACGGACATGGTCCGACGGACCTGGTCCGCGGATTGTCCGACCGTGTGTATGGGGCTTTAGAGTTTTTCACAATCTCGAGGCACCCCTCTCTAAAATGTAATAAACTAAACTTATAGTTTTATATAATGGAACATTCACACATGTAGGACACTCAACATTAGAGGCGACGTATTCTTCCAAAGCAAATACATCTTTGCACACTGCTACTGGCTAGTATTCCAATATTTTTCTTCTCCGTCAGTTTCTCTCCCTCACTCAACTAATCTGGCTTCAGTGGTGACAGAGAGAGGCAGGGCAGGGTCAAACAAGGATGCTGTCAAGCCTTGATCTCCCCGCTGGCTTTTTACAATTTTTGGCCAATTTTCAGGCATTTTGCCAAGGGACCCCTCAAGAAACCTCAAGGCATCCCAGGGTGCCTGGGCACCCTGGTTGAAAAATACTGCTCTAGAGAGGTAGGGGTCCAATCCAAGATATCACCAGCACACCATAACTAGATAAATGAAAAGGACTCTTTATTGTCACCAACAGAAGGAAGCAACGTTTTAAGGGCACTAAGGGGCCTCTTCCTCAGCCAACAGTGACAGTCACTGTCATTGCTGCCTGAGGGAGAGGCCCCTAATGTGCGTGAAACATTGCTTCCTTCTGTTGGTGACAATAAAGTGTCCTTTTTATTTATCTAGTTATGGTGTACTGGTTATATCTTGGATTGGACTTATGCTTTAGCAGTGCCATTCACTACTTCAGCACTGCACCCTCTTTGGGTCTCATTGCTGTATAGAGTGTGATAGATTCTGTGTTTATGGACAGGTAGGGGGAACCAATTAGTTCTAGCGGCTCCTTTAGGGATCATCGTTACACTAGAAAGAGATGATTTCTTGAAACCAGGCCAGGGCATACAGATGATGAGAGATTTTAAATCTTGAATTGTGGAAGCGTGCACACGGTAACACACATATGCACACGCAAATCATTTCCAAGCTCACAAAATATACAATTATGCTTTAACCATTTTATTGAAGCTGCTGTAACTACTATGATGGTGGAAGTAATAGGATGTAAACAAGCTTTAAGTCATGATTGTGTTTTACTTTTTTTCTACAAGCTGCAAGCTTTACAGTTGAAGTGACTATAAAACTTCCTTCCTCCATCACTTCTACATCCACCCAATGGTGCATTTCTGTCCTTTCATTCTTAAAGCAGAACTCCGGTAAAAAATAAAAAAATCACGTCCTTGTTGCTGATCTCCTAGCTTCACCGAATATGTTATCCATGTTCTTTTGAGCTCTGTAGTTTCTCTGTAATAGCCTGCTGATCTTGCTGAAAAAACGTTATTACCTTGTGATTTCCTGTTTGTAAGACCACTGGCTTCTATTCCTCCTGTACTCCCATCCAGCGGTCTTTTCACTGCCCAGTTGTAGTTCTCCACAGAAAGCAGGGAGTTCTATTTCTGTCCACGCATGCTGTAGTGGGCGGAGGGGTCTCACATACCCCATTCTGTACTGCCCATGGTGGTGGTGTCCTCCTCTTCCTCTGCTCCTGCCAGCACCGCCACACCCACCTGCTTGTCATTTGTCACTGCAGAGCAGGGGTCATTAGAAGACACAAGCCAGGTGACAAAGCGGAGATCTCAGGCTAACCAATCTTGTATTTGAACACCTCTCGCAGTAATATCCCGCCTCCTGCACCAGTGCGCTGTCTATCACAATGCCAGTCTGGGAGGCGGGTTATTACGGTGAGCAGTGTTCAAATGCAAGATCTGTCAGCCCGAGACCTCCGCTGTGTCACCTGGCTTGTGTCTCCTAATGATCCCCGCTCTGCACATATGGTGTTTTGTGTGTGTGGGGGGGTGTACTAATGAGGGATTTTTTGCCGATCCCGGAGTTCTGCTTTAAGTGGAAATAACCTGAGTGATTATGGCTGTGTAGCTGCTGATCTCACCATAGGTAGAATTTTATCACTCCCAGATGATGCCTTATTGAGGCGAAATGCGTCGGGATACGATTTGCTGATGCCACTGCGCTGCCAGAACCTCGTTATATGCCTTTTTACCATTTTGTACATGTGAGTACCCATTTTCTATGAGATTTATAATAAATTTTCTTTGACGTTATTACACTATATGGTTCAATTTTTTCCTTGTCGGTAACACTATTTTGGATGAACCATATTGCATACCATCTACTATCCCTTCCTTGAGTTCCTCTGAGATAATCCAGTAAAAGATCCTGGCCGTGGCTGTTGTGCTTTTGGGCTGAGAGTTGCTGTTTCCATCGGTGTATTGACACCATCAAGCCTTTGAGACTCATACGGCGTAAGCCTATCTGAGTCCACGCTAGTCGGTAAGCCTTCTTCCATGTGGTGGCGGATACCTTCAGACAACCTGCACAAGTCACTTATGTCTTCATAGCACTTATTTATGTCACATGTTTGGTGTAATTTTATGCCTATGGATTCATTTTATGGAGCATAGTTACCATTATTATTCATCATCTATGTGTATTAATATGTATAGAGATACACATTTATGACCATTTCTTTTTGTTTTTTGCACTATAGCAATTGTATTGTATTCATTCGTTTCAACACATATGACTATTGTGGTTTTTGTCATATTATAGCAATTATATGTATGGGCTCCAATATACATGGTGATACATAATTAGATCACTGGTTATTTTTGTTGTTGCACTATAGCACATATGATACATATATTTTATCAATACAAATATATGTCTTTAATATGTACATAAACCAAATATTCTACATCAATTTAAGATAAACGTTTATCACTTATCTTGATTCATTTAGGAGCGCCGCACCTTTTTATATTTAGAATTTTATCCAACACAGAAACAGTTATAAATATTAAAGCTGTTCAACATGAATTAGATCACCTTATAGTAAGTAATCTGAGCACTGTGACTGCACCCTATAATAAATGTTACCTGAGTAATTTAAAAATATATTATTATAAATTAACTTACTTTGTAGAAAACATAAGGCTGGAAATCTTGGTATCATGTTCTCCAAATGCTCCAATAATTTTTTACAGGCCAATTCGTCTTCCTTTAGAAAATGTATTATCTTATTAACTTTCTCCACAGGGCTTTTAGCATCATGCAGGAGAATATCATTTTCCTTTGTTATTAAACCCAGAGAGTCCACCTCATCACACAAACCATCCACATCTTCTGAAAATATGTTCATCAATTTTCCTTTCAGTTGGTTCAGATTGTGTGAAGCTGAGTTGGGGAAAGCCATTCTTACAAACTTTCAGGATTGCTGGAAGCTGTAGAAAAAGAACATAGATGATATAATTGTAGAGACTGTATATTTGTTTGAGATCAGCTACACAAAACATATTTTTAGCCAAAGCATGACAACCAGTCAACAGTCATTTTCAGAAGGCGATCAGCTCATGACAGGTTGCCTTGAAACAAGACTTCAATAATACTTGATAATGTGCAAAAACGTAGAGGTATAAATGTAGCGCTACCCCTTCAGGAGCCGCTGGTAAACATGGGTTTCTCCCACCCTGCACAGCCAGGCACACACATTTTCCACTTCCCCTGGAGACAGGAATCAATCCTTGCAGCTTTGTTTTTGTTTTTTATAAAGGGGATTAAACTTGGATTAAGTAAGGGTTGTTATGGGATGCCCACTTGATCAATAAGGAATTCTTCAGGGACACAAACTATATACATGTAATATATATATATATATATATATATATATATATATACACACACACACTTCTCCTCTTCTACCTCCAGCAAAATCTTGCTTGTAGGACTACAACGTTCAGGACCAGCTAGCACTGACCGTTTGATCCAACACAGACTCAGTCAGATCTCAGTGAATGCCCTTTGCAGGTAGGGACAGCAGGGAGCTTTGATAGTGTAGCAAAATGAGAGGTCTTGTGCTGGCTGTCCTATTCCTGTGACTACTGATCCCAGTACCACCTCTCCAGGCACTGCCACCCACCTGGGTGCAGCTGCCCCTTTCACTAACCCTCCTGCCTACTTCTCCATAGTCCTCCCAGGTGGGCTCTGCATCCATCCCAGACTGCTTGCACCCAGTCCCTTCAGGCTGCCTTTCAGTCCTTTGACTGTAACACTCACCAGCCCTCTTGGCTGTCTACCTTACTGGAGATTTGGCCGGCAGTGTCCTCCTGCTGTCCTCTCCTTGATACCATGCCTCCTGGTCAGGATCCCCCTGTGTGTCATGAGAAGGGGCTCCTTCCGCACCTGAGGGCAGGCCTGAGTTCACCCCTGCCCAGACTGGGAGGCTACTCTCAAAGACCCTGACAGCCTTTTTTTTTATTAATTAATTAATTTTTTTATTTACATTTTTTTTTTTAACAGGGTACCTTTTAACTTTTCTTTGATCAATGTTATTGCTATTACAAGGGATGAACAACATCCCTTGTAATAGCATGGGCCGTGACAGATTCTCTTTATGGAGACATATGGGGTCTATTGAACCCCAAATATCTCCTCTGGCCTCCCATGCAGCCAATCGGACACAGATTGGTCACTGACCACTACACTAACCTACCCGATTCATACACTGACAGGTTGGACCACAGGAGTCCTTGGGCGGGGGGAGAGTGCTGCGGAGCAATGCCCGGAATATGCCTCATCAGAAGGGGTGGAGGGCCTGGGGGAGGCACTTGGCCGCAAAACACACAGCACACTTAGGACGGCACTGTCAGTAGACTCGGCACAGAACAGTAATAATTTTGCACCTCCCCACGCTACGCCACTGCCAGCGGTCCCCTTTTCATGGCCAGGCCCTCAGACCACAGCTGAACTGACCGACCAGTCAGTCCGCCCCTGCCTCTAGGAAAACACTCTGTAGCTTGAGGGAGAGAAAGGAGGCAGGGAAGGAGGGAAGGTACCTGGTAGCGCTGTTGGGAGGGAACGGAGGAGGTGGGGAAGGGAAATCCCACTGGCGGCTGAAACGTCATTGGTTGTTAAGGACGCGCCGGCCCCGCTCCTTACAAAGCGATAATTGCCGGCTTTCTATTGTATACATTTCAGCTGTCAGCTAGGGAATCCCACTGACAGATGAAAGAACCAAACTTGAAGGTATCGATTTCTAGTATCGGCGCATTTGCACGAGTACCGATACTCAGGGCCGGACTTACCATTGGGCGGGCCCCGCCGAGATACATAGCAGAGTGTATTCGGATCGGCTCTGCTCAAAGTCACGCCCAGTTACGCCCTATGATGGACATAACACAGGGATTGGGCGTGACTGTGAGCCGAGCCGAGTACACTCGGCTACTCTCGGCTCCTCTCGGGACTGCGAGAGGACCCGAGAGCCGCCGAGAGGACCCGAGAGCCACCAAGATAAACAGGACTCTGTATCCTGGCGGTGCCATTTTTAAACTTCAAGACTGCAATGACAAGGCTGCAAATGACAAGGCTGCAAATGACACTGGACAAGGCTGCAGATGGATGGGCAAGGCTGCAGATGGACACTGATAAGGCTGCATTGATGGGAATTTAAATGTAAGTTTTTTTCTTAAACTTCCCTCCTAAAAGTTTTTTTCCTTAAAATTCCCTCCTAAACTTGGGGTGCGTGTTATACGCCGGCGCATGTTATACGCTGATAAATACGGTAATGTATAGAAGGTAGGACCCCCACAACCCTAAATCCTGCCCTGCCGATACTTGGAAGTGCTTAGTATCGGCAACGATACTGATAACAGTACAAGCTCTATCTGTCTCAAAAAAATTATAAAAGTGATAAAAATTTTGTTTGGGTACAGTGTTGCATGACTGAGTAATTGTCAAAGTGTGAGAGTGCTGAAAGCTGAAAACTGGCCTTTGCAGGAAGGGGGTAAAAGTGTCCGGTATTGAAGTGATTAAACAAACACTGTCCGGCCTGACAGACTGTTTCCATCGCTAGGATGCGGAGGCAGCAGGAGGCCAAGGAAGAGTCAGGAGGAGGAGGCTTTGGACACTTCAGTAGAGAAGAAGGAACGTGGACAAACTTTTTAACTTTCCCAAAGCCAAGGCATTATACGTGGTGGGATGAGCAGTTGAAAGTTAAAAGGGAAGCTCAGGAAATAAAAATAAAAACATCTATATGACTGCAGCATCTGTGCCCACAGAGCATCAACTGGCTGACTTTTTTTAAAAATAAATCAGGCCTGGATTACAGCAGACTTTTAAATATCTGCTGCAGATGCTGCAAAATTATTTTTTTCAGTTTAAATGTTTTATTATGTTTTCCAGGGTTTACCAAAGGTCATAAAACAATACCATACATGTTACTACAATGTAATGATTAAATAAAATAAGAAAATAAAATATTAGTAATGCTTCTCTCGTGAAGAGTATGAAACAAAAAGTAAGGAGCATTCCATTATATAAACCAGGAGTGCCCAACCTTTTGAAAAGCAAGGGCCACTTAAGTGACTTGGTAACCGGTCGCGGGCCACAATGAGCGGAGTGGGCGGATGACAGGTCCGTGTACACTCTGCATATGCAGAGCGGACACGGACACAGACACAGCACACTCTACTCTATGGGCCCTCCCATCTGCCCAGATGGAAGGGGACAGATCCCCTTCTGTTATTTTTTTTTCTTTTAGCCGATCGGATTGAAGGTAGGCAGGTGACACAAATCTGTTTACATTTGCTGCTCCATAGAGGGGAATAGAGGGTCTGATTGGATCGGACCGATCATGTGAAAGGGGCCTAAGACTGCTTTCACACAGATGTGCTGTGGTTTATCCAGAGCAGTGCCCCTCCAGCTTTCCTGTGGGTTAGCTGCACTTTGATATAGAATTCTATTATATCCTGCAGGTGTGGTGCGCTTTCTGAAGGAGCACCAAACCTGTAGGTAATAACAGAGGTCTAGGGCTCAGTGCAGTTTGAAAGCAGCCCGGTAACCTGCAGAACAGATATGCCCAATACACACTGTGATTATAGTATTAAACATATCTTTCATAACAGTCTGCAATTCGGGTATCGCCAGCTGTTGCTGTTCCAGGCAGAGTGCATTTGGTATCACTCCACCTGTGACAGGAGGTGGCACTATACAGGAAGCATTGTCTTATGTGGCTCTGCTACGCAGCCACTTGCTTCCTCTACCACTGGCTTCATTCACAACACTGATGCTCTGGGATGGCGGGTCGGGAACCAGTGATCTGGGCTTGCCAACCAGCCATCCCAGAGCAGGAGGTCGCGGGCCACATCAGAGGGCTCCGCGGGCCACGTGTGGCCCCCGGGCCACTGGTTGGGCACCCCTGATATAAACCTTCATTTAACATATTTATCTTATGCTTGTGATGTCAGCTATCAGGAACAGCAAACATAAATAATAGAGATTAAAAGATAAGGAAGTGTAATAAAGAACTATGACAGAGATTAAATGAGATTACGATTTTTTTGATCTGGTAGGTCGAAAATGGTACGGGATAGTTAGGAGAAGTAAATAGACTTTTCCAGGACCAAGTTCCTGCAATATGGCTTGGCATTATCTGGAGATAAAGCAATATTCCCAACTATCCCAAGTGACCCTTACGTTAACAGGATTAACTAGTTTATAAAGAAGGAGTTAATTAAACAAGCTTTGAGGTAAAGGGATGAGAGAGTGGGGAGTGAGGAATGTTTCCAGAGGGGATCACTAGTCTAAATAGTAAAATTAGAATTGAGCATTATGGTGAGTTATAAGTCAAATGTCCTCAAGGAAGTAATAATGTGTTATCAAATAATGGAGGTAGGAAATGTTCAAACCACAGTGCTTCAAATTTGGATACGTTGTCGAGTAAGATTGCTTCTGTTTTTACGTGGATCATGGACTGAGTAACTCTGTTTTTGACTGACAAAATACAAAGTGAGTCAGATTTCCATGCTTTTGCAATGGTCTGTTTTGCTGCTGTGGTTACGAAGAGCATGAGTTTGAACTGGCGGTGGGATAAGGCATGTGGTTTGCTGTTTAGGAGCACTGTGGTTATATCAGGTGGTAAAATTATTTTGAACATAGTGGAAAGAATTGTAAACACTTGTGACCAAAAGGATCTGACTATTTTGCATTCCCACCAGATATGTACTTGTGTTCCCAGGGTAGGACAGCCTCGGAAGCAGAGGGAAGGATATTGCGGAGAGAATTTAGAAATTCTGGCAGGGACCAGGTACCATCTAGTGAGTACCTTGTAGTTGGTTTCAAAAGCCACTATATTCGGTGAGGCTGATTTGGTTGCTTGCCAGATTTGGGTCCAATTTATGTTTTCTGGTTGTAGGTGAAGGTCATTTTACCATTTGTTGGTATAGGTTGGGGGATAAGAAGAGATGTGTGAAAGTAGTTGGGCATATAAATCGGAAATGAGTCCATGTCTGTGAGGGTCAGATTTACAGGCTTGTTCAAATATAGTGAAACCTGCAGATGTCGAGTCTGAGGGTGCATTATTCATCAAAAAACTTTTAATTTGTAGGCATCTGAAGGTTTCTGAGGGTGGAAGATCATAGGTTTCACGTAGGGTTGGAAGTGGTGTAATGGTCATGGATTTATAGAAATAATGGGCACATGTCAATCCTGCTTCTGACCAGGCTAAGTAGGAAGTTGGGGAGGATAAAATGATGGATTATGGAGAAAGGAGAGAAGGATTGTGTTGAGATTGTAGACCAAATCAGGCTTTTAATCTGTCCCAGATAGGCTTTGTTTGGTAATGGGGTTTGTAATTGTGCAGGAGAGAGCCATAAAAGATTTGCCATGGAAAGAGGGTCACAATCAACCTACTCTAATGCTACCCAAAGTGGGGTTTCAGTCGTAGCGTGGTATTTGGGTAATTGTGATAATTGGGCTGCATAGTAATATTTGGTGAAGTCTGGTACGCCGAGGCCTCTTCGAATTCTTGGAGAATATAAGGTAGGTAATCAGGGTTTAGTTTTGCCCCAGATGAATTGCAAGGTTTTACGTTGTAAAATGTGTAAGAAATACGATGGGATCGTGATAGGGAGCACTCTAAAAAGATATAGGATTTTTGGAAGAATAGACATTTTATCACTATAATTCTACCCATCCATGCCAAAGGTAAGGTTGACCAATTATTGAGGCGGGCAATTTGTTGCATAGAATTCTATAGGATTGGCCGTAAAGTTAATTCCCAAATAGGAGATAAATGTTGTTGACCAGGCAAATGATAAGCAATAAACTAATTGTGTTTGGATGACAGGTGGTAATGAAATATTTAGGGCTTTAGATTTGTGAAGATTTATTGAATGGCCCGATATTTGTTTAAATTTTGAGAGGATATCTAGAAGAGTTGGTGCTGATACTATGGGTGAAGTAAGGAATATTAGGACATCATCTGCAAACATGCATAATTTATGATGATAACCACCAGTTTCTAGTCCTCTGATGTTCGGTTTGGATCATATGAGCAAAAAGGAGAGGGGAAAGGGGGCTACCTTGCCTAGTACCTCTCTTAATATTGAAGGGGTCAGATTTCAATGCTGAATAGGCTTTGTTGTGAATAAATGTAGAATTTGCTAACAGACTATCACTAATGTACCAAGTATGATGATTGGGTCTTGTAACCAAGGAGGAAAGAGTTGTTACAACTGCATTATGGTCTGACCAGGTGCATGGTATAATATGTGAGTCTAGAATGAGTGCTGAGGTACTAACAGAAACAAAAAGATGGTCTATGCAGGAAAATTGTTTGTGAGGATGGGAATAGTGTGTGTATTGTCACTTTGCAGGATTATGTTCTCACCAGGTGTCAAGAAGAGAGCATTGGTTTAGGAGTCGCTGGTAGGAAAGTTTAGGTGTGGCAGTTGGGGTAGGGGATTTGTCAAGGAATGGATATATTTGGTTTGAGTCACCACCAATTATAAGGGTAACTTTATGTGATTCAACAACTGAAAAAAGATGGGAAAGAAATGACAGTGGGTTATTATTAGGAGCATAATAAGAGATGATCATAACTTCACTATCTAATAGTAGTTTGGATAAGATCGGGTATCTACCCTCGTGGTCTTTAAGTTCTTTTTTAGGGGTGAACAGTGTTGTATGGTGGAATGCAATTAGGACTTCCCTTTTTTTAGTATTGGCCGAGGCCGTATAAACTTGGGGGTATTTGCGGCAAAAAAATTTTGGTGAAGATTGTGAGATAAAGTGTATCTCTTGTAGGCAAACCACATGTGCCGATAGTTTGGAGAAAAAGTTAAAAGCTTTAGAGCATTTTGGAGGAGGGTTGAGACCTTGTACATTAAGTGTCAATATATTCAGGGAGGACATTGCTGGATACAGACGGGATCTAGTAAAAAGGCTACTGAGTTTGAAACCAAGGGTTTCCTCTCTGGAGGAGAGAAGGTTAGGGGAGGTTGGGTTATTCTAGAAAGTAAGAATAGGAGAGGGAATTCAACAGGGGTTGTGCAGCATATATAAACACTAATACAATAGGTGTTTAAGAGAAGCTACGGGAAAAGTAAACAGAATATAAAAGAAAAAGTGCTCCTAATTGGAGCGAGTATCCAAGGGGTGGTGACAAATCACCAACCAGTGGATATAAATGTTCCAAAGAGCGGCAAAATCAATGTTGGGCACTCGAGGAAGGAATGGAGGTGCAGTAGGCTGTCTCTGAGACTACAACAGCCATTTAACATTTTATTAATGAGAACTGTTTAACCAATAAGTTATACCTGCAGAATAGGTTTAATGTAACTGTTAAATTGTATATTGTAGTCAGAGTCTTCACTTGGTAATGTGATAATACTAACTACCAAGGCCTGAGGTGTGCCATGGCCTGCTGGTCGGTATGCCTAAAAGAGGGCATACCCTGAATGAATATGAATGAAATAAATAATAAAAATATGGGGGAACGGGTGCGTGGGAACCCGGAAATGATCGACGACGGATTGATGGAGGAGGAGGAGGGATATATAGCCCTCAGACTCCTCCTACAAATACAGGCTAGCCTGCGGCCAGCCTTCAAACTTGTAGTCAGAGTCTTCACTTGGTAATGTGATAATACTAACTACCAAGGCCTGAGGTGTGCCATGGCCTGCTGGTCGGTATGCCTAAAAGAGGGCAAAAAGAGACCCAAGTAGGTGTGATGTGAAAGCAACAATGAAGGCCAGCAACAGCCATCCGCCCAGAAAGGAGCGAAAGCCTGGATGCCTTCAAAAGGGGATTACGTATGAAACATGGAGGAACTCCAGTGCCCCATGTACCCGACGATGAAAGAAGGGACCCACAAAGTCACCTCCTCCCCTGACGAGTAACCAGAAAAAGAGGGTTTAGGATAGGAGCCTAAAACGGAAGGTAAACCAGGACATGAGAACGAACTGCTCGTGGTGAGAGGATGCATGGGGAAAGCAAGAAAGAGCTGACCAGAGGAATATTGCAGAGAAGGACGTATCCTTGGACCCGATACCGTTCCAGCGGAACAGTAATGACCATGAACCCCTAGCTTGTCCCTCTATACCAACATGGAGAAGTTGTGAGTGAAGCAAAAGGAAGTGCCTAGAGCACCAACTGGTAACTGAGCCAAGGGTAGGAGACAGGAAGTCTGAAACGCCATGAAAACCTGGCCGGTATTGATGGAGGAGGAGGGATATATAGCCCTCAGACTCCTCCAACAGAACATCCCTGACTACCTTAACATGGCTTAGAAGGTGAGTTGCCAAAATGGACAGACTGAGGAGTTTGTAGAGGCCTGAAATGCAGGTCACTTGATAGTGTTGGTAGATGGCCAAAAAGCAGAGGCAATATGCAGCGAAAGCCAGAGACATGAACCTGTGCAACCTACCCATCCTGGTAGAAGCTCTCAAAATACTCTGGAATAAGAACCATAGGCCAGATCGATCGCATGTGACCAGGCTGACCCCTAGCTCCACATGCCACTATGAAATGCCAACATCGGCTGTAGGTGCCTGGAGAAGAGCAGGAGTCGGGATCGCCACTGACACCTCTATGCTGCCTAACAATTAAGCACGGACATGAGAGCGTATGAAGTACCGCATGAACCTGGGTTAAGAATCATGCATAGAAACATGTGCTGTGCTGGTGGATGGAGGTTGGGAATACCCACCTAAAATACTGCACCCTCCAAAGGGAAAGGGGTATACCAGTGATGAAACTCTGCTATGAATTTGATATGGCCCCATCCCAAATAATGGAGTGCTATCATGCACTGAACCCCCATGTGGCGGTGAAGGGATGAATGCGAACTGGCAGCTTCCGAAACGCACGACAAGCCCTAATCTGCTGAAACACAACTGGAGAAATGCGAACGAACAGACAGACAGACAGACAGACAGACAACCTACCCATGAAACAACAACACCCCTACGTACCTGACAAGTATGAGAATGTGGGTGCAGAAATGACAAGACCAACAGCGCGTGAATGTGAACCTGATGCTGACACAAACCTAGTGTATGTAGTGAGCGAGCCCGAGCAACCTGCAGCGCCCAGACAGGTAATTAAACATGAACACTCCGGGCTAAGGTACCCACAGATCGTGGTGGGTAGTAGTAAAAGGTATGGTGAACGTGCACGTATGACGTATGGTATACAGGCGAGAAGATTGTGGGACGACAATCAATTAAAAACGAAGCCTCAGCCCGTATGGGTCCGTAGACGTGACAGACCCTAGATGTGAGCCCTAGCTAACATACATACTACGAACGACACAAATGCTACGAACGAAAAATACAATGACAGAACAACGGAGACAGATAATAAACAACCCTCCGGGCTAGTGTACCCCCAGACCGTGGTGGGTAGACGTACAAGTGTGACGAAATGAGCGTGCAACGTATGACGTATGGTATGCGGGCGAGAAGATTGTGGGACGACAATCAATTAAAAACGAAACCTCAGCCCGTATGGGTCCGTAGACGTGACAGACCCTGGATGTGAACCCTGGCTAACATGCATGCTACAAACAACACGAATGCTATGAACGAAAATACTATGACAAAACAGAGACAGATAGCAAACAAACCCTCAGGGCTAGTGTACCCACAGACCGTGGTGGGTAGACGTACAAGTGTGATGAAATGAGCGTGCAACGTATGACGTATGGTATGCGGGCGAGAAGATTGTGGGACGACAATCAATTAAAAACGAAACCTCAGCCCGTATGGGTCCGAAAGGTGTAACAGACCTGGATGTGGGCACTGGCTAACAGAAATGCTACGAACAAAAAGCAACAACAGAAAACAGACAGGTAGCAAAACAACCCTCCGGGCTACAGTACCCACAGACCGTGGTGGGTAGACGTACAAGTGTAAGCAGTGAGCGTGCCTGGTATGACGTGTGTGCCATGGGTGAGAAGATTGAGGGACGACAATTAACAAAGAAACAAACCTCAGCCTGTATGGATCCGAGACAGATCCTGAATGTGAGCACTAGCTAACAGAAACCCTGTGACCGGAAAGCTACGAATGAAATGCTACGACAGGAGAAAGCTGAGAATGAAATAAGCTCTGACCGGAAAGTGACAGATTGACACGAACGAAAAGCTACGAATGAAAAGCTATGATGGAACATGCCAACGACAGACAGAACCCGCTAATGACAGAACCTGCTAAATGACAGAACCTGCTAAATGACAGAACCCCCGCTGAGGACAGAGACCCGCTGAGGACAGAGACCCGCTGAGGACAGAGACCCGCTGAGGACAATGTGAAAATATGCCAAACATTTCAAATGGGCCGTGTATGCGGGAGGTGGTGCTGAGTGTGATGGGGGAGAAATGCATGCCGTGGCATGTCAGCACCCTGACCGCTAACTACCCAACTAATGCGGGATGGTTGAGCGGAGGTGAGCAGCGACTCAACCCCTACCCCCAATCGCCAGTGTGAATGCACCCCTGAAGTAACTCTGGCCCCATGTTGGCCATGCATGTGACCAAAGTTCCTGGTGCGGCTTGACAGATCAACAATACCCCTAGTCAGAAAAGTTCTTGAAGAAGCACTTGGGCAGTAAAACCTTCCTTGTCACAGAAAGTAGCAGCTCGGCAGCCTGAGCTGAGAAGAAATAATTCATACAGTAGTGTTAAAATTCCCTGCTGCTGCTTGCATTGACCCACACAGGGACCATATCTGTAGCGATGCCAATTAAAGGGAGAGAGAAGCTGGCTGGCGGGCGGGCCGATCCACCCCCCCGAGTGCCGGGAGCAAAAACACAGGGATGACAGGGAGAAATGGGTGGCGGCGTGGTGCCCCAGCCCCCCCTCCCACGAGGGATTGAAACCAGCGAAGGTGGTGGGTGGACTGAAAACACCCCCCCCTAAACACCGTGGGAAGCAGGCAGCCCCCTGGGAAAGTGGGTGAACGGACGCCCCTCCCATGGGCACCAGAAGAAGCTGGCGGGCAGCCCCCCCAGTGCTGGCAGAAAAACACGGGGGTGACAGGGAGCAGTGGGTGGCGCCCCAGCCCCCCCCCACCACAAGGGATTGAGCCCAGCGAAGGTGGTGGGTGGACTGACAAACCGCCCCCCCCACCTAAACACCGTGGGGATCGGGCAGCCCCCTGGGAAAGTGGGTGAACGGACGCCCCCCCCTCCCCCATGGGCGCTGGAAGAAGCTGGCGGGCCGCCCCCCCAGTGCTGGCAGAAAAACACAGGGGTGACAGAGAAGTGGTTGGCGGCGCCCCCCCACTACCATGAGGGATCGAGCCCACCGAAGGTGGTGGGTGGACTGACAACACCCCCCTCACCTAAACACCGTGGAAAGCGTGTGGGCGGCACTATGGCCAGACGGAGCCCTCGGGAAGTGGGTGAGAATGGGTGAACGGACCCCCCCCTCCCCCATGGAGCTGGAGCCGAGGATGGGAAGACAGACGGCCCCGCCCCCCCCGGCATGGGCGCCGGGAGAAGCGGGCAAGATGCCTGCTGGTTAGTGGAGCATTAGGAAGATGGGAGGTGGAGGATGGAAGGACGAACGCCCCCCCCTCTGCTCCCCCCCGGAACGAGCGCCGGGAGAAGCGGGCGGGCAGCACACTGGACAGTGGAGCTGTGAGGTGGACGATGGAAGGACGGACGCCCCCCCTCCGCTCCCCCCCGGCTGCAACTATGGAAGATGGAGCTGGCGGCAGCCGAATCACCCTCCCCCCCAGAACCCGGGAGAAACGAGCGGGCGGGCGCTTCACAATGGGAGAAGCGTGGATCGGGGTAAAAGGGTGGGCGAACTGCTCGGGTTGCATTGCTGGCCAGCTGGAGCTAAGGATAGACGGTCCCCCGCTCCCCCCGGCATTGCGCCGGGAGAAGCGGGCAGGCTGCATGCTGGCCAGGTGGAGATGTGAGGTGGAGGATGGAAGGCCCCCCGCTCCCCCCCCCCCCGGCATGAGCACCGGGGGAAGCAGGCGGGCCGCACGCTGGCCAGAACGAGCTGAGTGGAGAGAGGTGTAGGATGGACGGCCCCCGCTCCCCCCGGAATGAGCGCCAAGCGAAGCAGGCGGCCGCCCCCCCACGAAGCTCCGTGGAAAATGGGCTGCAAGGGAGGACGGGCAGGGTGGCCTCCATGCAGGTGGAACCCAGGGGGAAACGGGCGAGTGGTCCCTCGATGGTGCCCGGGAGATGACCAGACATCATTGCTGCGGCCGACCGCCGCTCTGAAAGACCGGAAGTGACGTGCATCAACCCGGAAATGATCGACGACGGATTGATGGAGGAGGAGGAGGGATATATAGCCCTCAGACTCCTCCTACAAATACAGGCTAGCCTGCGGCCAGCCTTCAAACTTATGATGTAAAGTAGGATAATTCCGAATATAGTTATAGTATAGAATTATCAAAAGAAAATTAAACTATTGAGTAGACAAAAGGCAATCCTTGTATGTGTTTTGTGGTTATATTGGTTAAAAACTGATAAAACTCGCATGGCAGCTTAGACCCTGAGCTCTCTCTCAGCCCTCAGCTCCAGAGACAAAAAAGGCACTTACATTGCAGCAAAATGGGTGGCTCCAGGACGACTTGATCGTCCAGACCTCGGGGCACCTCACAACCTCCCCCAGGATCATCTTCAGATCTAAAGGACTACTTCACCCAGCCAGACACCCCGCCGAGCGGAGCGGCCAAGATGGCGCCGGCCGGTGGCACAGGGGAGGCCGCAAACTCCCATCCGCGCTCCATCCCGGTCCCTAAGCACCATCAGGACCCCCAGAGCCCTTACACACGGCATCCAGCAGAAGGGGAGCCACACCGGGATCCAGGAGCGGTGAGTCCCCCGTTCGGGCCCACAAACATGCCTGAGGCCTCTCAGTTAACATTCCCGGTGGCCATCTTGGGACTCCCACAGAGGCCTTCACAATACACCCAGTGCTCTGCGGCCTTCCCTCAGCTGCTACGCACTGTCTCCGACCCGGGCATTATAGCAATGGCCAGTGGCTCCCCGATCTCCACAGGGGACTCAGTGGACTTCCCACCCCTGCCAGGCCAGGCCCCCCTACCCTCATTATGTGGGCACCTGGGAACTTTTACCCCCAGTGAAACCCCCCTACCAGGCCTCCCTCCTCCCGGGGCACAAGGACTGCATGAAACACAGGGCCCTTGCCTGCAAAGCCCACAAGCTGCACCAGCACCCTCATATGCCCAAGCAGCCAGTGCATCGACCCCCACCCATCCCCCGCACTATGCAGAAAGGGCGCCCCCAACAGCCACCACAAAGCCCGGACTGGAGCGAGCCCTGGGACGATCCGCCCACCCGCCATCTATCTCCGAACCCCCCTTGGGGACCCAGCCGACAATCCCAAAACTCACCCGACAGCAACCACCGAGCACAGGGAAGGGAGCATTACCCCCCATACCCCTGCAGTGGCACGCCTATCTTCAAGCAATGCCGACCAAGGATGACTTCAGGCAACTTATAGAGTACGTGAAGTCCACCTGCAAGGCGGGGGTCCAGACCCTCCAGTCGGGCCTTAAACATTTAGCTGATAGAGTTGAAATGGTGGAGGAGGAAATCCAAGAAACCAAACTTGAGATACACAGAACCCAACTCCAAGGATCAGAACATCGTTCCCTTCTCAGAGACATGCAGCGCCAGGTAGAAGACCTGGACAACAGGGGCCGCAGAAACAATATCCGTGTCCGGGGGGTCCCAGAAACAGAAGGCCCAGAAGACGTCCAGATTACTCTACAATCCCTCTTCAACGACCTGATCAGGGAAGCCCCTGCCAATGTCATCAAAATGGACAGAGCACACCGGGCGCTGAAACCCAAAGGCACTACCGCAAAACACTGCAACATTATTTGCAGGCTCACATCGTTCCCCCTGAAGGAGGACATCATGAAACAGACCTGTCTCACCCGCAAAGTAATGCTTGGAGACCATCAAATCCAGCTGTACCCGGACTTGTCCTGGATCACCCTACAAAAGCGTAGGCTACTCCAACCACTACTACGCAACCTGCAAGAAGAAAATATCCCTAATCGCTGGGGATTTCCCTTCAGCCTTACTGCTAAACACCAAGGCAAAACAGCGATCCTGAGAAACCGGAGGACTTAGCACCCTTCTGCAGCACACTGGAACTTAGGGTCCCCCAGCTTCCGGACTGGGACCTGATAGATACCCCGCCCCCACCCCCCACAGTGTGGCAGAAGGTCCCCCACCAAAGCGCTTCCGCGGACCGGAAAAATCACCAAGGGGTCGACACCCACATTAGCGATGAATATAACTGCACATGCACTGAGAAGCACAAGCCTCATATAGGAACACTTTTGACTTCCTTTTTCTTCTCTTTGTTTTCCCATTGCAATCCCCAAAGAAGTACCCAGAGCAGTGGGCCACAAACTATTTAACCTCTGATGTCCTGCCTACAGGACTGAACTACATCAAGGGCTAGTCTCCGTGGAGACTTTAGAGAGACCTTCCAGTCTACCCCCTCCACCCCCCCCTAACCCAGTTTATACACGCTTTACGTACAAGTGGACTGCACCTTTTTTTTTCGCAGGTCTACTTTAGGGTTCCCCTGGGTTTCTCTGACTCACCCCAGTTGGGTTGGATCGGAGAGACTCACGGGAAGCCTTTCTGACCCAGGCCGGAAGGCCTGAATGGGTCTGATAGTGATGATGTTATTGTTCATCTATGCAGGGCCGGCACAAGGCAGGGGCGGAAGGGGCGGATGCCCTGGGTGGTACAGATTTCTGCAGGGATGGGGGGGGGCAGGTGAAGTGGGCTTCTAAAAACTGTCTGGAATTGTGTGTGCGACTGTACACACCAGCCGCTAATAGCTGTAGTTGCAACGATGTGCCGAGTGCGCTCCTGCACCCGCCCACACAGCACTGTTGGAGGTGAAGCAGGGGGAGCAGAGAGGACATCATCTCTCACCGCCCGCCCCCCATCACCGCTGTTCTCTCTCATGCGGAACCCACCAATCCACTGCACGCCTCTCTGCTTAGTGACAATTTGCGTCTAATAGGCAGGAGACAGTGGCATGTGCAATCTGCATCTGGTGGCATATGGCTGTGGCAATCTGCATCTGATGGCATGTGGCAATCTGCATCTGATGGCATGTGGCAATCTGCATCTGGTGGCATGTGGCAATCTGCATCTGGTGGCATGTGGCAAGTCACTGTGGCAATCTGCATCTGGTTGCATGTGGCAATCTGCATCTGGTGGCATGTGGCTGTGGCAATCTGCATCTGATGGCATGTGGCAATCTGCATCTGATGGCATGTGGCAATCTGCATCTGGTGACAAGTGACTGTGGCAATCTGCATCTAGTGGCATGTGGCTGTGGCAATCTGCATCTAGTGGCATGTGGCTGTGGCAATCTGCATCTCATGGCATTTGGCTGTGGCAATCTGCATCTGGTGACAAGTGACTGTGTTGACAATCAATACAGGGGCTCTTTACAGAGGGAATGATCTCTTCTTTTTTTTCTCTTTTCCCTACAAAGCACGGACTCTTTGTTTACAGGGGGGAGGCGCAGTTTGTCACCTTCGCCCTGGGCACCAAATGACCTTGTCCCGGCACTGCATCTATGGCTCTACATTGCTAACCATTCTTCTCTTCTTTCTAGCTTTTCTTAACCCCCCTCCTTTGTGTGTCGTCAGCTGGCTCAACTATGGTCGTCAACAACACATCCGGAACGCCTCCTGTGCGGTGCCCATCACCAATGACAGAGGCCGTCCTGAACATCTTCACCAGCATCAGATGAGTATCTATACCCCCCACCCAAGTTCCCATGGCTAAGATTTTTTCGTTAAATGTTCACGGTCTGAACTCCAACCATAAAAAGCATCTGGCATTGAGGGAGTTTAGGCAGTCGGGAGCGGACATCATAATGGCGCAGGAAACCCACTTAGATAAATAGGGATCCTTCACGTTTGCCTCAAGGTACTATACACAGATCTATCTCTCATTAGGACCCCATAAGCGAGCGGGGGTAGCCATTCTAATTAAGCAGGGATCCCCTTTTACATACTCATCCCATTATAGTGATCCTCAGGGCCACTTCCTAATCCTCCGAGGCCTATGGCAGAACAGGGAGATTGCATTCTGCACAGTCTATGTCCCAAACGTCAGGCAAACAGGGTTCCTGAATAAAGTACTTACACGCTTATTTAGAAGGGCACACAGGGTGCTAGTGATGGGGGGGATTATAATCTAATCCACTCAACATTCTCGGATCGCCAGGGGATAGGCTCAAGGGCACCCATGACTCGGGCACTCAGACACTCAAAGCTGTTTCGCCAGCTTACTAGGCGATATGCCCTCCTAGACGCGTGGAGAGCACTACACCCTGGCGACCCGACAGTGTACTTTCTACATACTCGTTAATAACACCACCCTGAACCTGACCCAGACCGTGCGTATCCTACCAATCTCGTGGTCAGACCATGCCCCGGTGATGATAATCCTAGACCTAGGCACCCATGCCCGTAGGCCTTATAACTGGCATCTAAACGCGTTCTTACTCCAACACCTCCCCTCAAAAACAGAACTAGTAGCTACACTAAAAAACTACCTGGAAGAAAACAATACTGGGGAGGTTTCCACACCCACACCATGGGAAGCCCATAAGGCGGTGATGAGGGGCAGCTGCCTGGCCCTCTCCTCAGCCTTGAAAAAGAATGCACACACGCTGAAAGTACACACAGAGAAGGAACTTAGAACCCATGAAAAACAGCTACAACACAAACCTACTTTAACTCTCCTAAAAAAAATCACGTCCCTCAGGGCTACATTAGGTGACCTGGCCTTAGGCCACGTCGAGAAGGCGTTAACCAAACTGAAACAGATCTACTATGACAAAGGCAATAAGACCCACACACTACTAGCCAGGAAACTGCGGGATAACACCCAGATGTCAACCCCCCACCAGATCAAGAACAGAACAGGTTCTCTGGTCTCACATCCAAAAGACGTAGTCCAATCCTTCGCAGAATTTTATAGGACCCTCTACAATAACTCTGACATCCCCAGCAACCCCCCCCTCGCCAGACCTAGCCAAACGTATACAGCAATACCTAGAACACAGTGGGATATCCCAGCTTCAATCTACTGATCTAAACTCCCTAAACGCTCCAATCACACTGGAGGAACTAGAACTAACCATCAAATCTCTCCCTAACCACAAGGCTCGAGGCCCTGATGGATTCCTCTATGAGTACTACAAAGAATTCCTTCCCCACCTGCTCCCCCATATGTGCAAACTATTCAACGCCTTCCTACATGACACCCCGATACCTAGGGACATGCAGAGTTCATTCATTACAGTAATCCCAAAGCCTGATAAGGACCCTTCCCTGTGTGCAAATTATAGACCTATGGCCCTTCTTAATTCGGACCTAAAAAATTTCACCAAATTGCTTTCAATCCGTTTGAACACGGTCCTGCCCTCTTTAATACACAAAGACCAGGTGGGATTCGTCCCCCTACGACAGGCAGGAGACAACACTAAGAAGATAATAGACCTGGTGGAGGTGGTGAACAAGGAGGGCAAGCAGTCCCTGCTGCTCAGCTTGGACGCAGAAAAAGCGTTTGACCGCCTGGGCTGGCCCTTCCTGTTTCTTCACAGTCTACACTGCCATATAGGATTCCAGGGACCCTTCTACAGAGCCATTCAACATCTATACTTGAGCCCCTCCTCCCAAGTCAAAACCCCCTTCGCTCTATCTGCTCCGATACCAGTGCAGAACAGGACCAGGCAGGGGTGCCCTCTTTCGCCCCTGCTCTTTGCACTATGTGTTGAACCCTTAGCAGCCACCATCCGACAGAATCCGGACATTAAGGGCATGGTGGTTAGGGACAGAGAATTTAAAATCTCCCTATTTGCGGATGATATAATCCTCTCGTTAACCCAGCCCAGGACCTCCCTACCAGTCCTTCACGCGGAACTGGAACGCTACGGAGCCCTTTCAGGGTATAAAATAAACACTTCTAAATCAGAAGCCCTCCCCATAAACACATCAGAAGAAGAGGTAGAACACTTAAGAGCCAACTTCCCATACAGCTGGAAAACCACCGCCCTAAAATACTTGGGGGTCAATATCACCCCAAAGTACACTACCCTCTTTCAGGAAAATTATCCCCCCCCCTCTTTCAAAATATCAACAACAATGGAAAAAACACCACATCTCCCTATTAGGACGGATAGCATTGGTGATAAGATGACAATACTTCCGAAATTATTATACCTTTTTCAAACCCTACCTGTCCCTGTCCCCTATGGCCAATTAAAGTATTTACAGGCCGGGCTCTTGCAGTACACTTGGAATTATAGGCGACACAGGATCCAGCGTTCGGTACTGCAGGCAGCTCGGACAGACATGGGACTAGCCTTCCCCAACCTCATTAACTACTACCAAGCGGCACAACTGAAGGCGATTACCTCATGATTCACGTTCCGATCCTACAATAAATGGACCAAAATAGAGAAACTGTGTATGGCCCCAATACACCCAAATAGTCTACTATGGAGTGCAAACTCGGAGGTAGACCCCACGCGGCTACTGGGCCCAATGACACAGCTCAGAAAGTTGTGGCACAAACTGGCACAACAGCACAAACTATCCTCAGATAGATCGCTCCTGACTTCCTTTGCTTGCAACCCCGATATGCCAGACAGCCTGACTCACCAGATGTCCTCCCCCTGGACCACGAGAGACCTATTCCATTATGTAAGTTTAGTAGATCTGCGCATGCGTAAATTGAAATCCTTTGCAGGACTACAGCCTGAAGCAAGTATTCTATGGGTACCTCCAAATCCGCCACTACGCCTTAACCTTTGCGCCAAATCTGCAATTCTCCCCACCCACTCCTTTTGAAAACCTTATCCTGGCAGGTTCTGCCCAAAGAGGCCTGATTTCGGCCATATATAAAATTCTTAACGAGCGACCCATTACGACAATGGGCAAGCACGCATACATGCTCAAGTGGGAAAAGGCTTTGGGTGAGGAGATACCCATAGATCAGTGGAGAACCATATGGACCCAGGCGTCCAAGAGCTCGATTTGTACGCTCTACAAAGAAAACACTTATAAAATGTTATATTTCTGGTACATGACCCCAGATGTACTCCACACCATCTACCCGTCTAGATCAGACCGCTGCTGGCGATGCTTGGGCGCCAAGGGAACACTGTTCCACATTTACTGGGAATGCCCACAGATAGTCCTTTTGGATCTTGGTCCAGCAGCTCTTAACCCGTCTCCTTGAGAAGGCAGTCCCCATTACCCCTAAGTTCTTCCTGCTAGGACTGTTACCATTGAAAGCACCAGCCCCACAGAGGAAATTAGTCGGCCACATCATCACAGCGGCACGCTGCCTAGTGGCACTGAATTGGAAACGTAGCTCCCCCATCTGAAGGAGCTTTATACTCTAGAATAAAGGATATAGAATTAATGGAGAAGATGACAGCGAGGATTCGGGACCGCCTGAATGCACATAATATGATTAGGGATTTGTGGCACCGCCGGGAGGAACAAAGAGATCCTGACACTGGCACAAGCTGACGACAACCTACCCTACCCCCCCCTCTTCCTCTATTCTCTTCTCTCTCTCCCCCCCCTATCAGGACATCTAACACTCCAACTAACTCCACGAGTTAAAAGGTTTGGTTGATAACAACTTGAATAACTGTCAAAATAACCCGTTACATGCAGATAAGAACAAGGAAACCAGATAGAGAATAACTACACACTCAGGAAATATTACTACTGTGTATGTTAAGAATATAAGCATTTAATGTATAAAATGAATAAGCATTGCACGTAAAATGTATCTGGAATAATACTAAATAAAAATTTGTTATTGACAAAAAAAAAAAAAAACTGATAAAACTAACCATTAAGCCTACTCATCAATGAGTAACTAACAGTGTATGTAAGGAAATTGGATTAGAACATTTAGAAACAAAAATTTTATTTTCAGGGTATATCTTGCAGGGGTCTAAATATCTACGTCTATAGATTCAACAGGAAGTAGCTGGTTAGATAAACTCAAACCAGGTAATATTGAATCAAATAGACCAAGTAAGAGAGATCTTTCATTGAGAATTTACTCTGGAGATAATTTAGGAGTATGTGAAACCAAATGTGAAGAAACCAAATGATTTCTTGGAAACCAGGTTTACTTTCATTTTCTACAAATAACAACTCTGCTGCTCCTACTGCTTATTCATTGGCATTGCAGTTATTCAAAATCTTCTAGCTCCAAGCTGTACACTAAACTAACTGCAGTATATTATATATTAAAGTTGTTCTAAAGATGTAATGTTTTTACCTTAATGCATTCTATGCTATAAGGAAAACACCTTCCATGATTAGCTCCCCCCAGCTCCCCTCCCCCAGATACTTACCTAGCTCCTCTTTTGATCCAGCATTGTGCCCGAGATCAGCATTGCTGCTCTTTCTCTCTCTGCTCACAGGGACTGAGGCAGCAGTGGGAGACATTGGCTCCTGCTGCTATCAATCAAATCCTGTGAGGAGGGAGTAGGGGGGTGGGGCCGAGTCCATCCCTCCCTCCCTCCATCCCTCCCTCCTCCATCCACCCCTCCATCCATCCATCCATCCCTCCATCCTTCTCTCTGTCCCTCCTTCCATCCATCCATCCCTCCCTCCATCCTTCCCTCCATCCCTCCCTCCCTCCTCCATCTACCCCTCCCTCCATCCATCCATCCCTCCCTCCCTCCATCCCTCCATCAATCCACCCCTCCTTCCATCCATCCCTCCTTCCATCCATCCATCCCTCCCTCCCTCCCTCCATCCCTCCATCCACCCACCCCTCCTTCCACCCATCCCTCCCTCCATCCATCCCTCCCTCTATCCATCCATCTCTCCTTCCATCCATCCCTCCCTCCTTCCATCCATCCCTCCTTCCATCCATCCTTCCATCCATCCCTCCCTCCATCCATCCCTCCGTCCATCCATCCATCCCTCCTTCCATCCATCCCTCCCTCCATCCATCCATCCCTCCTTCCATCCATCCCTCCCTCCATCCACCCATCCCTCCTTCCATCCATCCTTCCATCCCTCCCTCCATCCATCCGTCCATCCATCCATCCACCCCTCCCTCCTCCATCCGCCCCTCCTTCCATCCATCCCTCCCTCCTCCATCCGCCCCTCCCTCCATCCATCCCTCCCTCCATCCATCCCTCTGTCCATCCATCCCTCCCTCCTCCATCCACCCCTCCTTCCATCCATCCCTCCCTCTATCCAACCATCCCTCCTTCCATTCCTCCCTCCATCCCTTCCTCCATCCATCCATCCATCCATTCCTCCTTCCTTCCATCCATCCATCCCTCCCTCCATCCATCCATTCCTCCTTCCATCCGTCCATCCATCCCTTCCATCCATCCCTCCATCCATCCGTCCATCCATCCCTCCCTCCTCCATCCACCCCTCCTTCCATCCATCCATCCCTCCTTCCATCCATCCATCCCTCCCTCCATCCCTCTGTCCATCCATCCCTCCCTCCTCCATCCACCCCTCCTTCCATCCCTCCCTCCATCCCTTCCATCCATCCATCCATCCATCCCTCCTTCCATCCACCCCTCCTTCCATCCCTCCCTCCATCCATCCATCCATCCCTCCTTCCATCGATTGATCCATCCCTCCCTCCATCCATCCATCCACCCCTCCATCCATCCCTCCTTCCATCCATCCCTCCTCCATCCATCCATCCATCCATCCCTCCCTCCATCCATCCCTCCCTCCATCCATCCATCCATCCCTCCATCTATCCATCCATCCATCCCTCCATCCATCCATCCCTCCTTCCATCCCTCCCTCCAACCATCCATCCATCCATCCATCCATCCCTCCTTCTATCCATCCCTCCATCCATCCATCCATCCATCCTTCCCTCCCTCCCTCCATCCATCCATCCCTCCCTGCATCCATTCATCCATCCCTCCCTCCAACCATCCCTCCATTTATCCATCCATCCCTCCCTCCCTCCATCCATCCATCCTTCCATCCATCACTCCCTCCATCCTTCCCTCCGTCCATCTATCCATCCCTCCCTCCTTCCATCCATCCTTCCATCCCTCCTTCCATCCATCCTTCCATCCATCCCTCCATCCATCCCTCCTTCCATCCATCCATCCCTCCCTCCATCCATCCCTCCCTCACTCCATCCATCCCTCCTCCATCCACCCCTCCTTCCATCCCTCCCTCCATCCTTCCCTCCGTCCATCCATCCCTCCCTCCTCCATCCTTCCCTCCGTCCATCCATCCCTCCTTCCATCCATCCATCCCTCCCTCCTCCATCCACCCCTCCTTCCATCCATCTATCCATCCCTCCTTCCATCCACCCCTCCCTCCATCTTTCTCTCCATCCCTCCTTCCATCCATCTCTCCCTCCATCCCTCTGTCTATCCAGCGAGGATTCGGGACCGCCTGGATGCACATAATATGATTTGGGAGTTGTGGCACCGCCGGGAGGAACAAAAAGATCCTGACACTGGCACAAGCTGACGACAACCTACCCTACCCCCCCCTCCTCTATTCTCTTCTCTCCCCCCCCCCATTAGGAGATCTAACACTCCAACTAACTCCACGAGTTAAAAGGTTTGGTTGATGGTGGCTTGGCGCGCAGCGGAGATGGTCGCATAAGAGAGGAGCTCCGTCAGACCCAAGGCCCTAAGCACCTTTTCTGCCGAAACAACAGCTGATAATGAGCAAGCAGACCCGCTCTACTCAGCACACACGATCCCGCAGATCTACCGCTGCCTCCGCGGGGAGGAATATCACGGAACTCTTCAAGAACCAGGCCGCGATTCAGCGGATCGCGGCGGGAGGGAAAAATGGCGCCAGTGCACCACGAGGAGGACATGTCCGAGGACTCCCAGCCTGCAAGTGAGGAGAACGGTAGGAGGAATACCCGCACAGATCACCCCCTTACCTACTCAGACATGTCGGGCTTTGCCGCCGACATTAAAGCCTCTTTCTCGGCCGCCATTACCGACCTAAAGACTAACCTGCTAGTCCTTACAGAAAAAATGGCCTCCGCCGAAGCGGCAGGGAAAAGCAGAGACAGGGACATACACAGACTGGAAGGGGTGGCAGCCTCACATGCAATGCACTTTATTGAAATGAACAGGCACATGGAGGACTTGGACAATAGGGGAAGGAGGTGTAATATTAGGGTGCGGGGTATCCCCGAATCCGTAACGGCCGAACAGATCAACCCAGCATTGCAGAGGGTATTCAACAGCTTGCTGGAGAGACCTGAAGACACGGAAATCGAATTCGTCTGTGTGCACAGAGCACTCAGAGCAAGGGGACCTGACACACTACCTCCACGGGACATTATATGTTGCCTGCAGAAATTCACACTAAAGGAGGAAATTATGTTTAAGGCGAGGAGGAATGAACACATTGTTTTCAACGGCGAAAACATAAAGCTCTTCCAAGACCTATCACAGATCACGTTACGGAACCGCAGGGCTCTGCGCCCCCTACTGGATGCTCTAAGAGAAAAAGATTTACGCTACACATGGCGCTTCCCCTTTGCCCTCCTCGTGACGCACGGCGGCAAACAACACATTTTACGTACGCCGAACGACCTACCAGAATTCTGTGACGCCTTACACCTGGGACGCATTGACCTTCCCGATTGGTACCACGAGTTTGCACTGCAGCCCAGGGAGAGAAGCCCGCCACACTCACCTCTGGCGACGCCAGAAAAACACCTAGCGAAGAAGTCACGCCAGAACCGCCAAGATGGCTTTGGACCTGGTACACCTCGCAACAAACCCCATTCCTCGAGGACGCCCTATGAAGATTAACAGCAACAGACCCCGACCTACACCGCGGACACCCGACCCCGGCTAACTGCGCAATGGCTGACTGGAGGACGTTGAGTGATGACCCAGGTCCTGACCGCAGCCTCTATCCCAGCTCACTTCAACAGAGAGCCCACGTATAACAGGTACTGTCTATTTTTATCTTTCATCCCCCGGGGCTCGAACTTATACTGTCACGGGCAGTAGCCCAGGGAATAACCTACCCCGCTCAGATGGAGCCAACACGCACCATCCACTAGATCATGGACGACCCCTCACCAAACTGGACACACTTACCAAGCAGATAACAGTGTCCATATTGCTTCTAACTGAACCCACTGTAAAGCCCAGGGACATGTCTCACTACCTCCCCAACATAGGAGAGCTGCACATGAAGGCCCCAATTGGGGGGTGTAGCTCTCCTGGCTAGAACTCACGGATCCCGACTGCCCTGGGCATCAGGGAGCCGGATGTACTACCAACAACAGAGAGGAAAACTCCATCCTTACTCACTTATCTCATTGCTACTATATTTTATATTTACTTTATTACATGCCTAGTCTGCTCTAACGGATGGCCCATGTAAGACAGGTACTTTCTACTTTTATTTTATCTCACCCCGCTGGATTCGTACCTGCCCAGTCACGGGCAGCAACCCAGGATATAGCTCACCCCACCCAGACGGAGTCAACATGCCCTGACCACCTGGCCGAAGATGACCTCTCACCGAACTGGACACACTTACCATGCAGATAATAGTGTCCACACTGCTTTGAACCGAACATACCGCAAAGCCCAGGGACATGACTCATCACCTCCCCATCATAGGCGAGCTGCACATGAAGGATCCAACTAGAAGGTGTAGCTCTCCTGGCTAGATCGCACTGAACCAGCCAGCCCTGAGCATTAGGGAGCTGACCGTACAGCCAATGACAGAGGGAAAAATTCCATCATTATTCACTTATCTCATTGTTATCATATTTTATATTTATTTTATTTTATTTTACTTCATTTCTTCTACATGATCTCACTCAGTGTCTTCCATCCGTCATGTATCTACCTATGATCCGCAGTTGTGCCCCCGGTGTAGAGTGTAACTTAACCAACAGTTTGGTATCCATGTTCACCCCCCCCCCCCCCCCCGTTATCTTATTGTGTTGTTAATAACTTTACCATAGACACTGCACTCATTTGCTAGGCAGAAAAGTCAAAAACCTCTTTTCAATGCTACTTAATGCGATTTGGAGGGCCCAGGTCTGACCCCTCCACTAGTTTATAGAACCTATTGTTCATATTATTGGCTACTCACAGCCCCATCTCTGGTTGTGTGTCTCCCAGGTTCCCCCACAATTAGTCACGCACCCATCTGAGGACCACCATCCTCGCAGGGACGTTACTGTCAGGCCCACCTGAGCAACTCGATTGTTCAGGCGGACCACTTATCCCATATCTCCCTCTCCTATATTCTTTCACTTTCTCACTTAATCTCCTCTACCTTCACTAATCTATCCTTGCTGCTACCTATTGTGATATATAAGATTTGGACTTGTATCTGGCTCAGCTTCCTAATATATATTTTAAGTTGTGATTACAGGCGCGCGTTACCGTCTCTCTCTGGACCTGTCAAATGGCCTACTCAGCACTTGGCAGAACACCAAAACTGGTGTCTCACAATGTACAGGGGTTGAACATCCCCGAGAAACGTTCCACCCTGCTCCGCGAACTCAAAAAGGGTAAGCCTAAAATTGTTTTTTTACAAGAGACTCATTTTAAGACGCACCATGTTCCCAGGCTCACCGACTCCTACTTCACCGAGGCACACCACTCTACTAATGACTCTTCCAAATCCAAAGGGGTGTCCATCTTGCTCAGCAGGGACGCCACCTTTGAGGTTACTGGCAAGTTGATTGACCCGGGAGGAAGGTATATTCTCATCAAGGGGACCCTAGCAGGAATACCCACCACACTAGCTAATGTGTACTTCCCAAACACGGGTCACTTAACATTTTGCAGACAACTAGTGGAAACCCTGATGGGTTTTAGCACAGGACGTTTAATTCTGGGCGGTGACTTCAACATCCCCTTAGACCCATTACTGGATACATCCTCAGGGAAAACATACATTACATTTCAAATTTTAAAACAGATCAAGAAACTCCTGCACACACTAGAATTAGTAGACACCTGGCGATACCTACACCCGAATGATAAAGATTTCTCCTTTTTCTCGGTGCCGCATGACCGCCACTCCAGAATTGACTACCTATTTATTACACAAAGAGACCTACATTTAGTCTCAGAAGCCAGCATAGGTATACAATCAATATCCGATCATGCTCCAATCTCACTGGATCTTGACTTAACCACAAACAATAGAAGCTCCCCACAATGGAGATTGAACTCCTCTCTGCTGACCGACCCAACACTACTTCCACAAATACACACGGCCCTAAAGGAATTCTTCGCACTGAACGTTACACCCGATGCGACCCCACTGACTATCTGGGAGGCACACAAGTGCAACATTAGGGGACTCCTGATGAGCCTAGGAGCTCGTAGAAAAAGAGAAAGGGAAGCTGAAACCCAAACATTATCACAAAAAATCAGGGCTCTAGAAACACTACACAAGCAGTCCCTATCTACACACTCGGCCACAGAACTCCTTGAAGCTAGAAAAGCACTCAGACAATTGTTGGAGAATAAGACCAAACGCATCCTCTTCTTTAAAAGAAAGGTGTACTACGAACAGGGAGACAAGGCCGGCCACATGCTGGCGAGAGCGTTAAAAGACTTGACCACCAACAACACAATTCTCGGCATCCGCGACAAGGACGGAAACTTAGATAGGACAACGACCAAAATAGCACAACACTTCCAGGACTACTATAACAACCTGTATAACTTACCCACACCACATAGACCCCCTGACCTCAAAGGGCACAGACACCAGATAATCAAAAACTTCATTGAAGATTCTAACTTACCATCCCTACAGATGGAGGATTCCTCTGAACTAGACAAACCCATAGACCAATCAGAGATCAAGTGGGCCATAAAGGAACTAAAGACTAGTAAGAGCCCTGGACCAGACGGCTATACCGCCATATATTATAAGACCTTCGCAGATACACTGACCCCCCATTTGCAAACTGCCCTGAACTCACTTGCTGACGGACGACCAGTTTCCCCAGACTTCTTGTCAGCCAACATAGCTGTGATCCCAAAACCCGACAAGGACCTGACACAATGCTCGAGCTATAGGCCTATCTCGCTACTAAACCTAGACGTAAAACTCATGGCGAAAATTCTAGCTACAAGACTGAAACCCCTATTGCACAAATTGATTGGACCAAGCCAGGCAGGTTTTATGCCAGGAAGAGAGGCCAGAGATAATGTCACAAAAGCTCTTAATCTGATCCATGTGGCCCATGAGCGAAAGATCGAGGGTCTTCTCCTGTCTACCGACGCCGAGAAGGCCTTCGATCGAGTAGCCTGGGACTACATGCTTGCAACATGTAGACACATAGGTCTAGGCCCAGGGATGATGAACTGGATCTCTTCCCTATACCAAAACCCCTCAGCTAGACTAAAGATCAATGGGACCCTTTCAAACAAAGTAGACATAAAAAATGGCACGAGACAGGGGTGCCCCCTGTCACCTATACTTTTCATCATCACACTAGAACCATTCATAAGGAAGATCCTAGCAAATAGTTCTATACACGGTTACAAGATAGCGGGTAGGGAGTACAAAATAGCTGCTTACGCAGATGACCTGGCCTTCTTCCTGACAGTGCCCCACATCTCGATCCCCTCCCTCATGAAAGAGTTTAAGTCCTACGGGTATGTGTCCTACCTGAAGATAAATTACTCCAAGTCAGAAGCCCTTAATGTCACGCTCCCAGGGACCACACTCAGGGCCGCTATGGACAATAATCCCTTTAAGTGGGTCACCAAGGCAGTCAGGTACCTGGGAGTTTGGCTGACTCCTAAACTGACCGATATTTTCCCGCACAACTTTACACCACTTCTTAAATCGATTGGGGAGGATCTTGGCCGTTGGCACACCAGGCTGTTCTCATGGTTTGGCAGGGCAGCCATCTGCAAGATGGTTATCCTGCTAAAAGTGTTATACCTGTTACGTACACTACCAATTAAATTGCCTCAGAGTTTCCTCAGGACACTCCAAGCTATTCAAATGAAATTCATATGGGCCCACAAAACACCTCGTATTAAATTCTCACTACTCACTAAAACCAAAGCACAAGGAGGACTAGGCGTCCCAGACTACAAATCATACTACCATGCCACTCATATCGCCAGAATCTTGGACTGGCACTGCCATGCGGATCTGAAGGACTGGGTATCACTAGAGAACGAATCAAGCCCGATTCCCCTGAAATACTCGCCCTGGATTTCACCAAATAAATACCCAGCAGAACTGAAAAAACACCCACTCGTAGGAACCACGCTAGGTATTTTCCACCTACTGGCCAAACGAAATAGATCCTTCCACCCGATAGGTCCCCTAACCCCATTGTCAAACAACCCTGACTTCCCACCGGGTGTAAGCAATAGAAGTCTCCAACGAGATGACAAAAACTCACCACTTCTCGCTACACATTGTTTCAATAGAGGAGATATCATGGACTTCTCAGACCTTAAAACAGAAAATAATATACCCTCTTTACCCTTATGGACATACTTTCAGATACGCACATATGCACACAATCACTCTAGGAAGGAACACTTCACCAGAGGCCTCACGGTCATGGAGTCGGTGTGCCTCAAAGGGGAACAAATACCCAAAACTACTTCAACGGCCTATAGTTGGCTACAGCAGGAGGACGCCCCCACACATGACAGGTTCAGAGAGAGATGGTCGGATGCCTTGGGTATGGATATCACGGATTCGCAATGGGAGAGCGCCTGTATATTGGCACATAAAGGCTCTATTAGCACTAGGGCACAAGAAACGGCTTACAAGATTCTAACGCATTGGTATGCAACTCCGGTAAAGATTCACAAATGGTACCCACAGTCTAGTGATATGTGTTGGAGATGTGGCAAAGAAAGGGGCACTCTCATACATATCTGGTGGCACTGTGAGAAGCTGATGCCCTTCTGGAATGCAGTAACATATCTAATATACCAAATCACGGAGACCAGGCTTGTTTTAAACGCAGCAAACTGCCTACTACATATTTCGAATTTTTCCATAAGCAAATACAAAAACTGTCTATCCAAATTCCTGCTAATAGCAGCTAACACAATCATTCCACTCCGTTGGAAATCCACTTCGGTCCCGACGGTGAAGGAGTGGCTCCATAAAATTTCTCACATTTGCGAGATGGAGGATACAAAAGCACAAGCTGAGGAAAAGGCTGAACGTTATCTCAAGACCTGGTCTCCCTGGTTTAACTACAGACTTACCCAGGAATATCTGGCACTGGCCACATAGACGGGTAAGGCCAGATGTCCATAACAATGTTGTCTGAAGCACAGACAAAAACATCGATCTGATGTAACTTTCTGAATGCCTTTGTGTACTAATGAAGAAACTACCTAGCTGAAGATATATGTTTAGATCCACTTGCAGTCGTTAGCACAGGATAGCCTTTGCTTCTTTCTCTCTACTTCCTCTTTCTCCCCCCTTTAACACCCTAACTATCCTTAATTCTATCCATTCACCCCAAGTACATTTCCCCAATGACTTTTGGGAAGCGGCTTCAGCTCCTAAGCAACACGAGCCAAGCCTCATTCAGCCAGCTATGGCCGAATAAAACAGTTCAAATATCACAGTTTAAATATGCAGATTGTTTCAAAGTGACCAAATGTTGTAATCGACCAATCATACTACAGCACTGTTCATATGTATCTTGACAATGTACTTCTGTTGAATCATTTGTATTCTGTTTATTCCTTAATAAACCTTTGAATGATATAAAAAAAAAAGGTTTGGTTGATAACAACTTGAATAACTGTCAAAATAACCCGTTACATGCAGATAAGAACAAGGAAACCAGATAGAGAATAACTACACACTCAGGAAATATTCATACTGTGTATGTTAAGAATATAAGCCTTTAATGTATAAAATGAATAAGCATTGCACTTAAAATGTATCTGGAATAATACTAAATAAAAATTGTTATTGACAAAAAAAAAAAAAAGATAAAACTAACCATTAAGCCTACTCATCAATGAGTAACTAACAGTGTATGTAAGGAAATTGGATTAGAACATGTAGAAACCAAAATTTTATTTTCAGGGTATATCTTGCAGGGGTCTAAATATCTACGTCTATATATTCAACAGAAAGTAGCTGGTTAGATAAACTCAAACCAGGTAATATTGAATCAAATAGACCAAGTAAGAGAGATCTTTCATTGAGAATTTACTCTGGAGATAATTTAGGAGTATAGACTCCTTGTAGTGTTACCCCAAAGGAAAATTATTTTTTTCTATCATAACGGTGCTTAAATTTAAGCTCAATTGCTGCCATCATGACCACCTACTGCCCCCTACTGCCCCCTCTCCTCCTCCTTCTCCTTTCACTTGAAATAAAACTAGTTCCATGTGTCTGTGAATTTGAGGTCTATTTAGGCTAAATCATTTCTGTTGACTAGTATTGGGTTATTGGATTTGTGAGGCTTCAATGTAGCTCTTAACGCTGCATGAAAGGCCCTCTTCCTGCATATGTGAATTTTTTTTCACTTTAGCATTTGCACGTCCTCTTGCACATGTGGCTTCCTATGACTCTTTTTTGACAATAGTTTATTTATAAGCCCCTCAAAAATTTAATATCAAATTTGTCCCCTAGACATCAGTAGGGTTCTAGAAAAAGTTTGGGTTTTGAGGTTTTGAGGACATTCTCGTAAAACTAGATGGAAATTGCACCTTCATAAAATAATATCCCTTTTTTGTGGCTGTTTTTTTACAGCACCAGAGTGTTAAAATACTAATAAAAAACTGTAGTGTTAAAAAAAGTGGCTTACCTTAATTTTGTAAGTTCCAGTCACCTTTCATTAAATTATTCTGCCTCGTGATCTTTTTTGATAGGGAGAATATGAACTTCAAAATATTCTTGTAAATTAAGCCAGGGTCAATATGCAGAAGCCTTTTATACAGCAGCCTTTTATTTTTTTTACTGTGTGAAGAAACCAAATGATTTCCTGGAAACAAGGTTTACTTTCATCTTCTACAAACAACAACTCCTACTGCTTATTCATTGGCATTGCAGTTATTCAAAATCTTCTAGCTCCAAGCTTTACACTAAACTAACTGCAGTATATTATATATATTAAAGCAGAGTTCCACCCTAAAGTGGAACTTCCGCTTATCGGATTCCTCCCCCCCCCCCCTCCAGTGCCACAATTGTATAATACAGGTATCTGCACCCACTTCCGTGACGATATATACGGACTGCCCCGCCCCTATCAACACAGTTCCCAGGACACAGCGGGGATCAATAGAGACGCGCAGCGCGACTCGCGCATGCGCAGTAGGGAACCGGGCAGTGAAGACATTGCGTCTTCACTTCGTGATTCCCTGACTGAGGATGGCGGCGGGACAGCTGAGAGACGAGCGGTCGCTCGTCACATTCTACTAAAAGATGGTACTGAGGTCAGGCGCTACCTATATTATAGGTGAAAGAGTAATGATAATTAGAGTATAACACCTAGTAGGGCATGGTGGTAGTGGGAGTCCTAGTAGGTGTTATATGAACCACTACAATGAACACCCAATTCACTCTAATTGTATAGTAAGGTACCAATTAGGTTATAAAGTGCTGAGTGACCCAATATGGTTAAACTCAATAGTTGATCTCTTAGATCAAAAGCATGAGAAGATGAGTATGTGTCAATTCCCTCACCCAAAATGTGAAAGCAGTACGAATAAACAAGTGAAAAAAGGGGTTGATTAAAGATAAAAATATATATATATAAAATACATAAGTGAATAATATAATTGTTAGTGTCTACGTCCGAATGCACAGCGTATAGCAGTATATCGACACAGTGCTAAGTGACGTGCACAATTAATGAAAAATATATCGTATTTAACAGTGATATTGTATAAATGAACCACCATATATAAAGAGGGTGACCCACTCAGTTATACGTGACAAACAATAAAAAATATATATATATTTTTCTTCATAACTTTAGTGACAGTATATTCCTTTGTGACCTAATTGACAGTCCATATGTATACACTACTCAGTGTTATAAAGATCATAAACAGTATCCTTTAGGAATGAGCGTAGTAAGACCCAGTCAAGCGTCTAAGTGCATATGCTTGATATAACCAAAAATTGCATAAACAAATGTATCATAATGCAGCATCAAAATCTTATATAAAACCCGGAGTATGGATATTAGGGGTATCAAAAAATGATAATATGTATCCCTATACTCCACATGTAATAAATGATTTTGACCAAATGTAAGGGTTAACATATAAACCAAATCACAGATACACAGTATATAAGCTAGGGAGTACAGCACATGCACTAATGTGATTTAAAAAGTTCAAAATAAGGGGTCCCCAAACAAGAGGGTTGTGGTGACTAAATGGTGCTCATAGGACAGTTCTTCACGTGACTTCGGTGCTCCCCCTCCGGGTTTCACACTCACCAGATGCCTGCACCCCTACAGGGGCAACAGGCCCGTAGCACACACCGTACCGCAATCGATCATCGATCAGGTCTTAGGTCCAAATCCTATTCCTCCTCTGCTGGGCTCGTTGTGGAGGCACTCGGGTGGTGCAGCATAGAATAGATGTCCTCATAGAGGGAAGAGCAAAAAAGACCCCATAGTGCAGTATTTTTTCAGATAAAATTTTTTTTACGATAACATTCTGCCTACACCGCTGGAATCTGGAACAGGTAAGTGTCCATTTATTAAAAGTCAGCAGCTGCAGTATTTGTAGCTGCTGACTTTTAATATTTTTGGTGCAGGTGCAGCTCCGCTTTAAAGTTGTTCTAAAGATGTAATGTTTTTACCTTAATGCATTCTATGCTATAAGGAAAACACCTTCCATGATTAGCTCCCCCCAGCTCCCCTCCCCCAGATACTTACCTAGCTCCTCTTTCGATCCAGCATTGTGCCCGAGATCAGCATCGCTGCTTTTTCTGTCTCTGCTCACAGGGACTGAGGCAGCAGTGGGAGACATTGGCTCCTGCTGCTATCAATCAAATCCTGTGAGGAGGGAGTAGGGGGTGGGGCCGAGTCTATGGACATATAGAGCCTGGCTTGTAGCAAGCCTGTAGGTGTGCCACCATAGGAAGCCAATTCTTATGTTGGCACACTAAGAAGAGGAGCCAGAAGCACCGGCTAGAACCCCCAGAATGACAATATCATTGCACAGAGCAGGTGAGTATAACATGTTTGTTTGTTATTTTAATTTAAAAAAAATCCTTTCATAATGCTTTAAACTTGATGCTCATTCTCAGAAACTGGATTATGCCGCGTACACATGATAGGATTTTCCGACAACAAAATCCATGTTTTTTTCCGACGGATGTTGGCTTAAACTTGTCTTGCATACACACGGTCACACAAAGTTGGTCGGAAATTGTCAAACGTCAAGAATGCAGTGACGTACAACACGTACGATGAGGAAAATTAAGTTCAATAGCCAATGCGGCTCTTCTGCTTGATGCTGAGCATGCGTGGCACTTTGTGCGTCGGAACTGTGTACACACGATCGGAATTTCCAACAACGGATTTTGTTGTCGGAAAATTTGAGATCCAGATCTCAAATTTTGTGTGATGGAAATGATGGAGCCTACACACGGTCGGAATTTCCAACAACAAGGTCCCATCGAACATTTTCCTTAGGAAAATCCGACTCTGTGTACGGGGCATTAGAGATTTAAACTAGTGTTTTTGCTTAAGTCTGGAAAATGTTCTTATCAGCATGATCGTCAATACTGGTTAGATTATGCACCCTTTCATGAGAACATATAGAACCATCAATAATGAATGTTTTAGCCCCATAAAAAAATGAATGCACAATGCAATAAGGGCTTCACAAGGGGTTCGCTGATGTACATTCCCTACTCACATTTGGGAGACCCAAAACCTTTACGTACTTTCTTAAAACACACTCCCAAAACAAAGTTATACCAGTACATACTACTCCATTAATTTGTCTCCTCTTTGCTACAAAAAACACCACCACTCCTTTTGAGACTAACCGCTGAACTAACCCCAGACTCCGGGTCTCATTTCCTTAATACTAAAAGTAATTTGCTTTTCTAAAGCTAGTTCTAAGAGACACTATATGCTTCAATGTGAGGAGAATCTTGGGAAGGCGCTACCTGAGGAGGATTAGGGGAAATAAGGGCAGCTACAGCAGAAAACCAATGTAACATACTAGCTATAGAACATTCATACAAAGTTATTTTGGTATCTTACACCCACCCGAATTGTTAAATACTGACCTCAATATTTGCCATTATGTTTGAGCCTGTGGACAGGAAGATATGATGCTTCACATTTGGTGGACTTGTCCAAAAGCTGTGGATCCATGCATGGGCGTCCGCAGAACTTTTTTCAGGGAGGGGGGGGCATAATTTTGAGGTCACCCATGCTCTGACCTTTTTCGACAATGTCATTATCACGGTCAGAGACTGCAGACGTAGTACAAGAGACTGTCAGTGACTGCATACATGGCCCAAGAGACTGTAAGAGACTGCATACATGTGGAGGGTGTCAGAGAGAGACAGGGGGTGACAGAGAGAGGGGGTGACAGAGAGAGTGAGGGGTGACAGAAAGACATAGGGGGTGACAGAAAGAGACAGGGGGTGACAGAGAGAGACAGAGGGGGTGACAGAGAGAGAGAGGAGTGTGACAGAGAGAGACAGAGGGATGGGGTGACAGAGAGAGGTGGTGAAAAAGACAGAGGGGGTGACAGAGAGAGACATAGGGGGTGACAGAAAGAGAGGAGTGTGACAGAGAAAGACAGAGGGATGGGATGACACAGAGAGAGGGGGGTGAAAAAGACAGAGGGGTGACAGAGAGAGAGGGGGGTGACAGAAAGGGGTGATGGGGGGTCAGAGAGTGGGACCCCCTAGCCCTGTCTGCAGTCCCTCAAGTGCCCCTATGTCCTAGTGGTGTGTGTAATGCTCAGACCCGTTTTCATTCTGGGTGAGGACAGGGCCAGCCGCTAGTGCTAGGATAAAGACCGAGTGGGGAACAAACTCCTGCCCCCCCTTGCCCCTACCTGCGGACGCCCATGGATCCATGTGTATACTTTAATACACACTGTTTTGGGCTGTAACCTATGCAAGAACCAGGTAGAAGCTCTACTGAACAAGCCCCTTGAGGGTATTTTGTGCTCTGCAACAAAACATATGACCTTTATTTTTGTCACACGAAGTAGACACTAGCCAACTCCTGAAAATCCCCCACGCTAAATTTCTCAGAAGTTTACTTGCGACCGAAGGTCACAAAAAAAAATTTGGTCACACTGGTGTCATGAACAGGTGTGACCAGATTGTGTGGACTGCAAAGAGGAAACCAAAACGCATGTAAAGTGAAATAAGAATAATGTTTATTTAAGATAAGTGATATAAATAAGTAAACACCCCAAATACAAATAGTGCTCAGCCAACAAACAGAAACCCACAGACAACAGATAATATATACAGCCACAGGGAAGTCCAACACGTTAGCCATGCCAGGGTCATACACAGAAGATCAGCAGATAACAAGGGCAGTTCCAGAATCAAACGTTAGCCAGGCAGAGGATCAGCAGATGAACAAGGGCAGGACGGGAGAGGGAGAATAAGGATAGGAAAGGCTACAAGGGAACAGGAACACAGGATCAGGATGGGTACAGGTACAGGCTCAGGCTCAGGTTCGGATGCAGGTTACAGGGCGCATGGAAGAAAGATACCAAGGCAAGCGTGTGAGGGCTTGCCGGGTATTTGTAATACTGCCAGTGATTGACCTCACGTAACAGCTGAGCGCAGAAGGTGCTGTCTGCTCCACACTGCCGGGATCCATCCGCTGGTGGACGACAGTACAGCATCCCAATAATGACAACACCAGCAGGGAAAGTCTCTCCTGACAGTTACAAACTGCCAGTAGACACCTGCTGGTGGACCACAGTACTGCACGCCAAATGATGGATCTTACCAGCGGACGGATCCTTTCCTGACAGTACCCCCCCTCAAAGGAGCGGCCTCCGGACGCTCCAACTAGCTGCTGCTGGGACAAGTCAATGGCATCGAGCTGGGCAGCAGGATCCATCCGCTGGTGGACGACAGTACAGCAGCCCAATAATGACAACACCAGCAGGGAAAGTCTCTCCTGACAGTTACAAACTACCAGAAGACACCTGCTGGTGGACTACAGTACTGCACGCCAAATGAGGGATCTTACCAGCGGACAGATCCTTTCCTGACAGTACCCCCCCTCAAAGGAGCGGCCTCCGGACGCTCCAACTAGCTGCTGCTGGGACAAGTCAATGGCATCGAGCTGGGCAGCAGGATCCATCCGCTGGTGGACGACAGTACAGCAGCCCAATAATGACAACACCAGCAGGGAAAGTCTCTCCTGACAGTTACAAACTAATGCTGGTGGACTACAGTACTGCACGCCAAATGAGGGATCTTACCAGCGGACGGATCCTTTCTTCACAACTGGATTTTATATTCTGAACCCCAAAGAATCCTGAGCCTTTAAATCATTGCCATCTTCTCACAACCTGTGGAGAGTGGTGGGTGGGGGGGGGTCGGAAGAAGTCTTTGTATTCTATTCCCCAGCTCCGCTCCCTGCCCTCAACTGGACCACTGGGCGGGGCAGGGGTGCCACCCACCCCTAAACAGAGGGGCGGGATTCACCGTGTTCACATATTAACTATCACTTAAAACTGAACAATATATCCGACCACTGCAGAGCAAGACATCACCACATCAAGTATATTGCTTCAGAGCAATTTTCACATGGAGCCCTAATGCATCTGTCCAATCAGTCACCCACCCTGTTTTTCCGACTATCAACCCTTGTGGGTAAACGGATGACTAAGTCCTACCAGCTAGTATTCTAGTTTGGACTAATTGGAAAGGGGCCAAACCAGGAACTTCCAGCCAGGCATCCCAGATATTTTCAAACTTCATTGGACTACCTCTGTGTTTATATGTCAGCTTCTCCCTCAGAAGAGTGTCATTTATGGCAGTAACCCATTCTGCGTGTGTAGGAGGTAATACTGAGAGCCATTTTCTAGCAATGAGTTTTCTGGCTATAAACAGAACTCTGAGAATGGCTGTGTAGGTGTGATGGGTGTATAGTTCCTCGTCTAACCACCCAAGCAGGCAAAGCTTAGGGTCAATTTCAAATGTAAGATTCCATATTCTATTTATAGAGCTGATCACTTCATACCAGTACCTTTGCGGTTTCGGACATTTCCAAAGCATGTGGATAAAGCCCCATACACACGCGCGGATTATCCGAGGACCAGGTGCGTCAGACCATGTCCGTCATACTTTGTCTGATGTTGGTTTTGCGTACACACGGTCGGAAAATCCGATCATTCTGAACGTGGTGACGTTTGTTGCCTACGACGGGACTACGTAGAGGCTAGTAGCCAATAGCTTTGGTCTTGTAATGTGATCTGAGCATGCGTAGCACTTTGTCCGGTCGGAATTCGCTACACACGATTGGATTTGGTGTGATCGGACTTTGTTGTCAAAAAATCTATCCAGCAGGAGATAGGACTTTGTCCGTCAGACAATCTGATGGAAACTGTCCGATGGTGCCTACACACGGTCTGATTTTCCGACAACATTGTAGGATAGGACAGAATCCATTGGAAAATCCTACCGTGTGTATGGGGCTTTAGAGTACCATTGTCCACCAGACAACGAAGACAAAATAGATAGTCTCTTCTGTGCCATTTGTGTAATTTATATGGGGTACGGTAAGTTCGGTGAGTTTTTGGGAAGAAGAGAGTGACACCCTGAGTACATTCTCCAGTACGGTGGACCATTCCTCATCTGATATGTGTCCTATATCTTCCCCCCAGCTAGCCCTACTTCTTCTCTTTTCACTTGCAATAAAACTATTGCCACGTGTCTGTGAAGTTGAGGTCTATTTAAGCCAAATCGTTTTGTCCTTTAGTTTTTTTACTGAAATGACTCATATTGGGGTATTGAAGTATGCAAGGTAATTCTAAAAGCAAAAATACCAATTCCACAGCCAAACATGGACTACTGAATCTAAGGTTTTCTGTGAACATTGTGCTGTTCTGTAATACTATAGTACCACTTCAACTCATCCTCCAAACATGTAATTTAAAGGATTTGTATTTTAACAGCACCAGATTGTTAAAATACTAATAAAAAGTGTAGTGTGAAAAAAGTGGCTCACCTTCATTTTGTAAGATCCAGACACCTTTCATTCCATTATGCATGCCTTTATCTCTAAAGTAACAAAAAACAAAAGTGATTTTTTTTTTTATAGGGAGACGATGAACTTCAAAATATTATTTTAGGAGAAAAGTAACGTAACCTGATGCAACCACAATGACATACCTCCATCCCTGGTAAGAATATAAGCAACAGAAGGAAATGGTCATGGGACTTTAACCACTTGCCTATTGGGCACTTAAACCCCCTTCCTGCCCAGATCATTTTCAGCTTTCGGTGCTCTCACACTTTGAATGACAATTACTCAGTCATGCAACACTGTACCCAAATACATTTTTTGTCCTCTTTATCCCACAAATAGAGCTTTCTTTTGGTGGTATTTGATCACCTCTGGGTTTTTTTTTTTTTTTTGCGCTATAAATGAAAAAAGACCGAAAATTTAGAAAAAAACAAATTTTTCTTTATTTCTGTGATAAAATTTTGCAAATTATTAATTTTTCTTCATAAATTTTGGCCACAATTTGTACCGCTACATATCTTTGGTAAAAATAACCCAAATTAGTGGAAATTATTTGGTCTTTGTGAAAGTTACAGACTCTACAATCTGTGGTGCAAATTATACAAAATTGATCACATCTGATGCACTGGTGGCCTATCTCATTTCTTGTGACCCGAACAAGCCAGGAAAGTACAAATACCCCCCAAATGACCCCTTTTTTGAAAGTAGACATTCCAAGGTATTTAGTAAGAGGCATGGTGAGGTTTTTGATGTTGTCATTTTTCCCCACAATTCTTTGCAAAATGAAGATTTTTTTTCCACAAAATTGTCATTGTAATAGTTTATTTCTCTCACATGGCATGTGTATACCACAAATTACACCCCAAAATAAATTCTGCTACTCCTCCTGAGTATTACAATACCACATGTGTGGGACTTTTCCACAGCCTGGCCACATAGAGAGGCCCAACATGCAGGGAGCGCCATCAGGTGTTCTAGGAGCATAAATTACACATCTAACTTGTTGACTACCTATTACACTTTTGAAGGCCCTGGAGCACCAGGACAATGACACGTGACACTGACATGGCACTGATGACAGATGGCACTGATGACATGTGACACTTATGACAGATGCCACCAATACGGGGGACTGATGACACGTGACACTAATGACAGATGGTACTAATATGTGGCACTGATGACAGATGGCACTTATACGTGGCACTGATGACACGTGGCACTAATACGTGGCACTGATGACAGATGGCACTAATGACACGTGACACTGATGACAGATGGCACTGATACGTGGCATTGATGACACGTGACACTGACAGGTGGCACTGATGACAGATGGCACTGATGACAGATGGCACAAATATGTGGCACTGATGACACGTGACACTGATGACACTATGTGGCACTGATGACAGATGGCACTTATACGTGGCACTGGGGACAGATGGAACTGGGGACAGGTGGCACTAACAGGTGGCAGTGGGGACAGATTGCAGTTTATTTTCCGTTTTTTTTTTGTACTTACGGCCGCTGCAGCCGTCCATCTCTCCCTCCTCACACGCTGTCTCTGTGTGAGGAGTGAGAGCGGCGCTGAGAGATGATCTCATATGTTTACATATGAGATCATCTCTCATTGGACACGCCGGTCATGCTGTAAACGGCCGCTGTGATTGGCCGTTTACAACGATCTGTGACTGGCTGTGTCCAAGGGCCAGCACAGAACTTCCCGATGCGCGCTCTCAGGAGCGCGCATTGCGGAAATAAACAGGAGGATGTCCAGGGACACCCTCCCGGCAGTTAGCGTCCGCGCTGCAGCCGTCTTTCGGCTATAGCGTGGGCGCAAAGTGGTTAAATGAGGCATGTCGTTACAAAAATAAAGCATTGAATGTTTATATTTTAAACTAATTTTATTACAGTCAGAATTCCATGAAAAAAAATACATAGTGCCATTTGCCATGAAAAGTTCTTTTTTAGGATGTCAAGCCTGCTTGGTTCTTGCAATTTATGTCCATCATGTATTTTTGCATGTATACAGTGGTGTGAAAAAGTGTTTGCCCCCTTCCTCATTTCCTGTTCCTTTGCATGTTTGTCACACTTAAGTGTTTCGGAACATCAAACCAATTTAAACAATAGTCAAGGACAACACAAGTAAACACAAAATGCAATTTGTAAATGAAGGTGTTTATTATTAAAGGTGAAAAAAAATACAAACCATCATGGCCCTGTGTGAAAAAGTGATTGCCCCCTAAACCTAATAACTGGTTGGGCCACCCTTAGCAGCAACAACTGCAACCAAGCGTTTGCGATAACGTGCAATGAGGCTTTTACAGCGTCCTGGAGGAATTTTGGCCCACTCATCTTTGCAGAATTGTCCTAATTCAGTTACATTAGAGGGTTTTCGAGCATGAACGGCCTTTTTAAGGTCATACCACAACATCTCAATAGGATTCAGGTCTGGACTTTGGCTAGGCCACTCCAAAGTCTTCATTTTGTTTTTCTTTAGCCATTCGGTGGTGGACTTGCTGGTGTGTTTAGGATCATTGTCCTGCTGCAGAACCCAAGTTCGTTTCAGCTTGAGTACACGAACAGATGGTCGGACATTCTCCTTCAGGATCTCTTGGTAGACAGCAGAATTCATAGTTCCTTTTATCACGGCAAGTCTTCCAGGTCCTGAAGCAGCAAAACAGCCCCAGACCATCACACTACCACCACCATATTTTACTGTTGGTATAATGTTCTTTTTCTGAAATGCAGTAATCCTTCTACGCCAGATATACTTGGACACACACCTTCCAAAGAGTTCCACTTTTGTCTCATCGGTCCACAGAATGTTGTCCCAAAAGTCTTGGGGATCATCAAGATGTGTTGTGGAGAAATTGAGACGAGCTTTGATGTTCTTTTTGCTCAGCAGTGGTTTTCTCCTTGGAACTCTGCCATGCAGGCCATTTTTGCCCAGTCTTTTCCTGATGGTGGAGGCATGAACGCTGACCTTAACTGAGGCAAGTGAGGCCTGCAGTTCCTTGGACGTTGTTGTGGGGTCTTTTGTGACCTCTTGGATGAGTCGTCGCTGCGCTCTTGGGGTAATTTTGGGCGGCCGGCCACTCCTGGGAAGGTTCACCACTGTTCCATGTCTTCGCCATTTGTGGATAATGGCTCTCACTGTGGTTCGCTGGATTCCCAAAGCTTTGGAAATGGCTTTATAACCCTTTCCAGACTGATTACTTTCTTTCTCAATTGTTCCTGAATTTCTTTGGGTCTCGGCATGATGTGTAGCTTTTAAGGATCTTCTGGTGGACCTTACTGTGTCAAGCAGCTCCTATTTAAGTGATGCCTTGATTGTGAACAGGTGTGGCAATAATCAGGCCTGGGTGTGGCTAGAGAAATTGAACTCAGGTGTGGACAACCACAGTTATAGTATGTTTTAACAAGGGGGGCAATCACTTTTTCACACAGGGCCATGATGGTTTGGATTTTTTTTCACCTTTAATAATAAAAACCTTCATTTACAAATTGCATTTTGTGTTTACTTGTGTTGTCCTTGACTATTGTTTAAATTGGTTTGATGTTCCGAAACACTTAAGTGTGACAAACATGCAAAGGAACAGGAAATGAGGAAGGGGGCAAACACTTTTTCACACCACTGTATACCATCATGTACCAGCATCAGTATTATTTATTTTACCAGTTATATGTAATTTTGTATGTCAGCTTGTTTTTATGGTCCTTCAAATGGTTCTACTACTTCAAATGGCACTATGTATTTTTTAATGGAATATTTATAATTTTTAATGGAATATTTATTCTGACTGTAATAAAATGTGTTTAAAATATATACCTTGAATGCTTTATTTTTGTAATTACATGCCTTATTTAAAGTCCCATAACCATTTCTTTCTGTTGCTTATATTCAAAATATTCTTGTAGATTAAGTCAGAATCCTTTAACAGTATACTGCAGCCTTTCATCGCTGTTTTTTTACTGTTGTACTTTCCATACCATAAAATAATTTTAAACTGCCACATGAAGAAACCAAATGATTTCCTGGAAACCAGGTTTACTTTCATTTTCTACAAATAACAACTCTGCTGCTCTTACTGCTCATTCATTGGCTTTGCAGTTATTCAAAATCTTCTAATCTTACACTAAACTAAACAATTACACTAAGCTTTACACTAAACTAACTACAGTAAAAATTGACATTGTTCTAAAAGTGTAAAGTTTTTACCTTAACCACTTAAAGCGGTTCTGCACCCATTTCATTTAGTAAATCTCTTTGCCTTCCAAATCAGGCAAAGAGTACTAAATGAAATGTTTTTTTTTTTTTTTTTTACTTACCTTGTAATCGAGGACTTCCGGTCTTCTGTCTCTTCGGGGGTGGACGGGGTCTTGCGGGGATCCTCGTCACGCCGCACTGTCTCCTGGGATCTGGTGTCATTGATCCCAGGAGTCAGTGCGGGCATCTTCCGAAATCTCGCGAGATTTCGGCCACATCTTCCGAAATCTCGCGAGATTTCGGCCACATCTTCCGAAATCTCGTGAGATGTCGGCAGATGTGCCGTTACTGCGCACGCGCGAGTAACGGCGGTGCATGCTGGGCCATCTAAAGTGCCTGTGGGGTTTCACATGCCCACAGGCAAGATGGACCCCAGCAGACAAGAAGAACACAAGAAGAAGATGAAGATGAAAACCGGCGGCGATCGAGATGGAAGATGGAACAGGTAAGTCCCCCAATTGAGCTATATGCCCTTGGCATATAGCCCAAAAAAAAACGAGTGCAGAACCGCTTTAAGGACCGAGCCTCTTTTTTTAGATTTGTTGTTTACAAGTTAAAATCATTATTTTTTTATGCTTTTTTATATTCTGAAAGATAATGTTACGCCGAGTAAATTGATACCCAAATTTTTACCCCTTAAAAATCTCCCAAAAAATTTAACAGGTTGCATCTTTCGAGTTACAGAGGATGTCTATGGCTAGAATTATTGCTCTCGCTCTACCGATCGCAGTGATACCTCACATGTGTGGTTTGAACACCGTTTTCATATGCAGTCGCTACTCACATATGCGTTCGCTTCTGCGTGTGAGCTCGCAGGGACAGGGCGTGTTTACAAAAAATGTATTTTCTTATTTTACCTTTATTTTTTATTTTTACGCTGTTCTTTTAAAAAAAAAGAAAAAATTGTGTCAGTTTTATTCCTATTACAAGGAATGTAAACATCCCTTGTAATAGGAAAAAAAAAAAAAAATAATAAAAAAAAATGAATGACAAGACCTCTTAAATATGAGATGTGGGGTCAAAAACCTCAGCTCTCATATTTACACAAAAATGCAATAATAAAATAAAAAGTTTGAATATTTTTTTTTTTTTAATGTCTCTTTAAGAGCTATGGGCGGAAGTGAGGTTTTGACGTCGCTTCCGCCCTACAGTGGTATGGAGCTGGGTGGGGGCCATCTTCCCCTCACTCCCCTCCCTCAGCTCCATACCAACCACGGAGAAGGATCCAATCTCTTCCGGCGGCTCCGGTAAGTGGTGGAGGGCACCGGAGGGCCCTCTCCCGCCCCTAATAAAAGTGACCTTGTGGTGAATCCCCCGCAGAGACCACTTTTAATCGGAAAGCGGACCGCCTGCTGAAGAACAGGATACCGGGGTTATGGTAGCTAGATGCTGCCATAACAACGATATTCCTCTTCAAAGTCATGACGTAAATAGCCGTGAGCCAGTCCATAAGTGGTTAATGCATTCTATGTTATAAGGTAAAAACCTTCCATGATCAGCTACCCCCAGCTCCACTCCCCTCAAATACTTACCTAGCTCCTCTTTTGATCCAGCATTGTGCCTGAGATCAGCATCGCCGCTCTTTTTCTCTCTCCTTACAGGGGAAGCAGTGGGAGACATTGGCTCCTGCTGCTATTAATCAAATCCTATGAGGAGGGAGTGGGGGGGTGGGGCCGAACTTATGGACACACAGAGCCTGGCACGTAGCAAGCCCGCAGGTGTGCCACCATAGGAAGCCACTTCCTATGGTGGTGCACTAAGAAGAGCAGGAGCCAGGAGCACCGGCAGGAACCCCCAGAACAGGAAGGTTCAGGGACAATACCATTGCACAGAGCAGGTGAGTATAACATTGTTGTTATTTTATTTTCATTTAATCCTGTAATAATGGTTTAACCACTTGACCACTGGGCAGTTAAACCTCCTTCCTAACCAGACCAATTTTCAGCTTTCGGTGCTCTCACACTTTGAATGACAATTACTCAGTCATGCAACACTGTACCCAAATACATTTTTTGTCCTCTTTTTCCCACAAATATAGTTTTCTTTTGGTGGTATTTGATCACCTCTGGGTTTTTTTATTTTTTGCGCTATAAATGAAAAAAGACCGAAAATTTATAAAAAAACACATTTTTCTTTATTTCTGTGATAAAATTTTGCAAATTATTAATTTTTCTTCATAAATTTTGGCCACAATTTGTACCGCTACATATCTTTGGTAAAAATAACCCAAATTGGTGGAAATTATTTGGTCTTTGTGAAAGTTACAGACTCTACAAGCTGTGGTGCAAATTATACAAAATTGATCACATCTGATGTACTGGTGGCCTATCTCATTTCTTGTGACCCGAACAAGCCAGGAAAGTACAAATACCCCCCAAATGACCCCCTTTTTGAAAGTAGACATTCCAAGGTATTTAGTAAGAGGCATGGTGAGGTTTTTGATGTTGTCATTTTTTCCCACAATTCTTTGCAAAATGAAGATTTTTTTTCCACAAAATTGTCATTGTAATAGTTTATTTCTCTCACATGGCATGTGTATACCACAAATTACACCCCAAAATAAATTCTGCTACTCCTCCTGAGTATTACAATACCACATGTGTGGGACTTTTCCACAGCCTGGCCACATAGAGAGGCCCAACATGCAGGGAGCGCCATCAGGTGTTCTAGGAGCATAATTTACACATCTAACTTGTTGACTACCTATTACACTTTTGAAGGCCCTGGAGCACCAGGACAATGACACGTGACACTGACATGGCACTGATGACAGATGGCACTGATGACATGTGACACTGATGACAGATGCCACCAATACGGGGGACTGATGACACGTGACACTAATGACAGATGGTACTAATATGTGGCACTGATGACAGATGGCACTTATACGTGGCACTGATGACACGTGGCACTAATACGCGGCACTGATGACAGATGGCACTAATGACACGTGACACTGATGACAGATGGCACTGATACGTGGCATTGATGACACGTGACACTGACAGGTGGCACTGATGACAGATGGCACTGATGACAGATGGCACTAATATGTGGCACTGATGACACGTGACACTGATGACACTATGTGGCACTGATGACAGATGGCACTTATACGTGGCACTGGGGACAGATGGAACTGGGGACAGGTGGCACTAACAGGTGGCAGTGGGGACAGATGGCAGTTTATTTTCCGTTTTTTTTTGTACTTACGGCCGCTGCAGCCGTCCATCTCTCCCTCCTCACACGCTGTCTCTGTGTGAGGAGTGAGAGCGGCGCTGAGAGATGATCTCATATGTTTACATATGAGATCATCTCTCATTGGACACGCCGGTCATGCTGTAAACGGCCGCTGTGATTGGCCGTTTACAACGATCTGTGACTGGCTGTGTCCAAGGGCCAGCACAGAACTTCCTGATGCGCGCTCTCAGGAGCGCGCATTGCGGAAATAAACAGGAGGATGTCCAGGGACACCCTCCCGGCAGTTAGCGTCCGCGCTGCAGCCGTCTTTCGGCTATAGCGTGGGCGCAAAGTGGTTAGATTATGCACCCTTTCATGAGAACATATAGAACCATCAATAATGAATGTTTTAGCCCCATAAAAAATGAATGCACAATGCAATAAGGGCTTCACAAGGGGTTCGCTGATGTACATTCCCTACTCACATTTGGGAGACCCAAAACCTTTACGTACTTTCTTAAAACACACTCCCAAAACAAAGTTATACCAGTACATACTACTCCATTAATTTGTCTCCTCTTTGCTACAAAAAACACTACCACTCCTTTTGAGACTAACCGCTGAACTAACCCCAGACTCCGGGTCTCATTTCCTTAATACTAAAAGTAATTTGCTTTTCTAAAGCTAGTTCTAAGAGACACTATATGCTTCAATGTGAGGAGAATCTTGGGAAGGCGCTACCTGAGGAGGATTAGGGGAAATAAGGGCAGCTACAGCAGAAAACCAATGTAACATACTAGCTATAGAACATTCATACAAAGTTATTTTGGTATCTTACACCCACCCGAATTGTTAAATACTGACCTCAATATTTGCCATTATGTTTGAGCCTGTGGACAGGAAGATATGATGCTTCACATTTGGTGGACTTGTCCAAAAGCTGTGGATCCATGCATGGGCGTCCGCAGAACTTTTTTCAGGGAGGGGGGGGGGCATAATTTTGAGGTCACCCATGCTCTGACCTTTTTCGACAATGTCATTATCACGGTCAGAGACTGCAGACGTAGTACAAGAGACTGTCAGTGACTGCATACATGGCCCAAGAGACTGTAAGAGACTGCATACATGTGGAGGGTGTCAGAGAGAGACAGGGGGTGACAGAGAGAGGGGGTGACAGAGAGAGTGAGGGGTGACAGAAAGACATAGGGGGTGACAAAAAGAGACAGGGGGTGACAGAGAGAGACAGAGGGGGTGACAGAGAGAGAGAGGAGTGTGACAGAGAGAGACAGAGGGATGGGGTGACAGAGAGAGGTGGTGAAAAAGACAGAGGGGGTGACAGAGAGAGACATAGGGGGTGACAGAAAGAGAGGAGTGTGACAGAGAAAGACAGAGGGATGGGATGACACAGAGAGAGGGGGGTGAAAAAGACAGAGGGGTGACAGAGAGAGAGGGGGGTGACAGAGAGGGGTGATGGGGGGGTCAGAGAGTGGGACCCCCTAGCCCTGTCTGCAGTCCCTCAAGTGCCCCTATGTCCTAGTGGTGTGTGTAATGCTCAGACCCGTTTTCATTCTGGGTGAGGACAGGGCCAGCCGCTAGTGCTAGGATAAAGACCGAGTGGGGAACAAACTCCTGCCCCCCCTTGCCCCTACCTGCGGACGCCCATGGATCCATGTGTATACTTTAATACACACTGTTTTGGGCTGTAACCTATGCAAGAACCAGGTAGAAGCTCTACTGAACAAGCCCCTTGAGGGTATTTTGTGCTCTGCAACAAAACATATGACCTTTATTTTTGTCACACGAAGTAGACACTAGCCAACTCCTGAAAATCCCCCACGCTAAATTTCTCAGAAGTTTACTTGCGACCGAAGGTCACAAAAAAAATTTGGTCACACTGGTGTCATGAACAGGTGTGACCAGATTGTGTGGACTGCAAAGAGGAAACCAAAACGCATGTAAAGTGAAATAAGAATAATGTTTATTTAAGATAAGTGATATAAATAAGTAAACACCCCAAATACAAATAGTGCTCAGCCAACAAACAGAAACCCACAGACAACAGATAATATATACAGCCACAGGGAAGTCCAACACGTTAGCCATGCCAGGGTCATACACAGAAGATCAGCAGATAACAAGCGCAGTTCCAGAATCAAACGTTAGCCAGGCAGAGGATCAGCAGATGAACAAGGGCAGGACGGGAGAGGGAGAATAAGGATAGGAAAGGCTACAAGGGAACAGGAACACAGGATCAGGATGGGTACAGGTACAGGCTCAGGCTCAGGTTCGGATGCAGGTTACAGGGCGCATGGAAGAAAGATACCAAGGCAAGCGTGTGAGGGCTTGCCGGGTATTTGTAATACTGCCAGTGATTGACCTCACGTAACAGCTGAGCGCAGAAGGTGCTGTCTGCTCCACACTGCCGGGATCCATCCGCTGGTGGACGACAGTACAGCATCCCAATAATGACAACACCAGCAGGGAAAGTCTCTCCTGACAGTTACAAACTGCCAGTAGACACCTGCTGGTGGACCACAGTACTGCACGCCAAATGATGGATCTTACCAGCGGACGGATCCTTTCCTGACAGTACCCCCCCTCAAAGGAGCGGCCTCCGGACGCTCCAACTAGCTGCTGCTGGGACAAGTCAATGGCATCGAGCTGGGCAGCAGGATCCATCCGCTGGTGGACGACAGTACAGCAGCCCAATAATGACAACACCAGCAGGGAAAGTCTCTCCTGACAGTTACAAACTACCAGAAGACACCTGCTGGTGGACTACAGTACTGCACGCCAAATGAGGGATCTTACCAGCGGACGGATCCTTTCTTCACAACTGGATTTTATATTCTGAACCCCAAAGAACCCTGAGCCTTTAAATCATTGCCATCTTCTCACAACCTGTGGAGAGTGGTGGGTGGGGGGGGGGTCGGAAGAAGTCTTTGTATTCTATTTCCCAGCTCCGCTCCCTGCCCTCAACTGGACCACTGGGCGGGGCAGGGGTGCCACCCACCCCTAAACAGAGGGGCGGGATTCACCGTGTTCACATATTAACTATCACTTAAAACTGAACAATATATCCGACCACTGCAGAGCAAGACATCACCACATCAAGTATATTGCTTCAGAGCAATTTTCACATGGAGCCCTAATGCATCTGTCCAATCAGTCACCCACCCTGTTTTTCCGACTATCAACCCTTGTGGGTAAACGGATGACTAAGTCCTACCAGCGAGTATTCTAGTTTGGACTAATTGGAAAGGGGCCCAACCAGGAACTTCCAGCCAGGCATCCCAGATATTTTCAAACGTCATTGGACTACCTCGGTGTTTATATGTCAGCTTCTCCCTCAGAAGAGTGTCATTTATGGCAGTAACCCATTCTGCGTGTGTAGGAGGTAATACTGAGAGCCATTTTCTAGCAATGAGTTTTCTGGCTATAAACAGAACTCTGAGAATGGCTGTGTAGGTGTGATGGGTGTATAGTTCCTCGTCTAACCACCCAAGCAGGCAAAGCTTAGGGTCAATTTCAAATGTAAGATTCCATATTCTATTTATAGAGCTGATCACTTCATACCAGTACCTTTGCGGTTTCGGACATTTCCAAAGCATGTGGATAAAGCCCCATACACACGCGCGGATTATCCGAGGACCAGGTGCGTCAGACCATGTCCGTCATACTTTGTCTGATGTTGGTTTTGCGTACACACGGTCGGAAAATCCGATCATTCTGAACGTGGTGACGTTTGTTGCCTACGACGGGACTACGTAGAGGCTAGTAGCCAATAGCTTTGGTCTTGTAATGTGATCTGAGCATGCGTAGCACTTTGTCCGGTCGGAATTCGCTACACACGATCGGATTTGGTGTGATCGGACTTTGTTGTCAAAAAATCTATCCAGCAGGAGATAGGACTTTGTCCGTCAGACAATCTGATGGAAACTGTCCGATGGTGCCTACACACGGTCTGATTTTCCGACAACATTGTAGGATAGGACAGAATCCATTGGAAAATCCTACCGTGTGTATGGGGCTTTAGAGTACCATTGTCCACCAGACAACGGAGACAAAATAGTCTCTTCTGTGCCATTTGTGTAATTTATATGGGGTACGGTAAGTTCGGTGAGTTTTTGGGAAGAAGAGAGTGACACCCTGAGTACATTCTCCAGTACGGTGGACCATTCCTCATCTGATATGTGTCCTATATCTTCCCCCCAGCTAGCCCTACTTCTTCTCTTTTCACTTGCAATAAAACTATTGCCACGTGTCTGTGAAGTTGAGGTCTATTTAAGCCAAATCGTTTTGTCCTTTAGTTTTTTTACTGAAATGACTCATATTGGGGTATTGAAGTATGCAAGGTAATTCTAAAAGCAAAAATACCAATTCCACAGCCAAACATGGACTACTGAATCTAAGGTTTTCTGTGAACATTGTGCTGTTCTGTAATACTATAGTACCACTTCAACTCATCCCCCAAACGTGTAATTTAAAGGATTTGTATTTTAACAGCACCAGATTGTTAAAATACTAATAAAAAGTGTAGTGTGAAAAAAGTGGCTCACCTTCATTTTGTAAGATCCAGACACCTTTCATTCCATTATGCATGCCTTTATCTCTAAAGTAACAAAAAACAAAAGTGATTTTTTTTTTTTATAGGGAGACGATGAACTTCAAAATATTATTTTAGGAGAAAAGTAACGTAACCTGATGCAACCACAATGACATACCTCCATCCCTGGTAAGAATATAAGCAACAGAAGGAAATGGTCATGGGACTTTAACCACTTGCCTATTGGGCACTTAAACCCCCTTCCTGCCCAGATCATTTTCAGCCTTCGGTGCTCTCACACTTTGAATGACAATTACTCAGTCATGCAACACTGTACCCAAATACATTTTTTGTCCTCTTTTTCCCACAAATAGAGCTTTCTTTTGGTGGTATTTGATCACCTCTGGGTTTTTTTTTTTTTTTTTTGCGCTATAAATGAAAAAAGACCGAAAATTTAGAAAAAAACGAATTTTTCTTTATTTCTGTGATAAAATTTTGCAAATTATTAATTTTTCTTCATAAATTTTGGCCACAATTTGTACCGCTACATATCTTTGGTAAAAATAACCCAAATTAGTGGAAATTATTTGGTCTTTGTGAAAGTTACAGACTCTACAATCTGTGGTGCAAATTATACAAAATTGATCACATCTGATGTACTGGTGGCCGATCTCATTTCTTGTGACCCGAACAAGCCAGGAAAGTACAAATACCCCCCAAATGACCCCTTTTTTGAAAGTAGACATTCCAAGGTATTTAGTAAGAGGCATGGTGAGGTTTTTGATGTTGTCATTTTTTCCCACAATTCTTTGCAAAATGAAGATTTTTTTTCCACAAAATTGTCATTGTAATCGTTTATTTCTCTCACATGGCATGTGTATACCACAAATTACACCCCAAAATAAATTCTGCTACTCCTCCTGAGTATTACAATACCACATGTGTGGGACTTTTCCACAGCCTGGCCACATAGAGAGGCCCAACATGCAGGGAGCACCATCAGGTGTTCTAGGAGCATAAATTACACATCTAACTTGTTGACTACCTATTACACTTTTGAAGGCCCTGGAGCACCAGGACAATGACACGTGACACTGACATGGCACTGATGACAGATGGCACTGATACGTGGCACTGATGACAGATGGCACTGATGACAGATGCCACTAATACGGGGCACTGATGACAGATGGCACTGATACGTGGCACTGATGACATGTGACACTGATGACAGATGCCACCAATACGGGGGACTGATGACACGTGACACTAATGACAGATGGTACTAATATGTGGCACTGATGACAGATGGCACTTATACGTGGCACTGATGACACGTGGCACTAATACGTGGCACTGATGACAGATGGCACTGATGACATGTGACACTGATGACAGATGCCACCAATACGGGGGACTGATGACATGTGACACTAATGACAGATGGTACTAATATGTGGCACTGATGACAGATGGCACTTATACGTGGCACTGATGACACGTGGCACTGATGACAGATGGCACTAATGACACGTGACACTGATAACAGATGGCACTGATACGTGGCATTGATGACACGTGACACTGACAGGTGGCACTGATGGCACAGATGACAGATGGCACTGATGACAGATGGCACTAATATGTGGCACTGATGACACGTGACACTGATGACACTATATGGCACTGATGACAGATGGCACTTATACTTGGCACTGGGGACAGATGGAACTGGGGACAGGTGGCACTAACAGGTGGCAGTGGGGACAGATGGCAGTTTATTTTCCGTTTTTTTTTTTGTACTTACGGCCGCTGCAGCCGTCCATCTCTCCCTCCTCACACGCTGTCTCTGTGTGAGGAGTGAGAGCGGCGCTGAGAGATGATCTCATATGTTTACATATGAGATCATCTCTCATTGGACACGACGGTCATGCTGTAAACGGCCGCTGTGATTGGCCGTTTACAACGATCTGTGACTGGCTGTGTCCAAGGGCCAGCACAGAACTTCCCGATGCGCGCTCTCAGGAGCGCGCATTGTCCGCGCTGCAGCCGTCTTTCGGCTATAGCGTGGGCGCAAAGTGGTTAAATGAGGCATGGAGGAAATGTCCTTTAAGAGCTATGGGCGGAAGTGAGGTTTTGATGTCGCTTCCGCCCTACAAGTTCTTTTTTAGGATGTCAAGCCTGCTTGGTTCTTGCAATTTATGTCCATCATGTATTTTTGCATGTATATACCATCATGTACCAGCTGCAGCCGTCTTTCGGCTATAGGGTTTTTTATTTTTTTTGGTCGTGGGCGCAAAGTGGTTAAATTGAGGCATGTCGTTACAAAAATAAAATGCATTTAGCGTCCGCGCTGCAGCCGTCTTTTCGGCTATAGCGTGGGCGCAAAGTGGTTAAATATTTTAAACTAATTTTATTACAGTCAGAATTCCATGAAAAAAAATACATAGTGCCATTTGCCATGAAAAGTTCTTTTTTAGGATGTCAAGCCTGCTTGGTTCTTGCAATTTATGTCCATCATGTATTTTTGCATGTATATACCATCATGTACCAGCATCAGTATTATTTATTTTACCAGTTATATGTAATTTTGTATGTCAGCTTGTTTTTATGGTCCTTCAAATGGTTCTACTACTTCAAATGGCACTATGTATTTTTTAATGGAATATTTATAATTTTTAATGGAATATTTATTCTGACTGTAATAAAATTTGTTTAAAATATATACCTTGAATGCTTTATTATTGTAATTACATGCCTCATTTAAAGTCCCATAACCATTTCTTTCTGTTGCTTATATTCAAAATATTCTTGTAGATTACCGTATATATACTCGAGTATAGGCCTACCCGAATATAAGCCGAGGCACCTAATTTTCCCACAAACAACTGGGAAAACGTATTGACTCGAGTATAAGCCTAGGGTGAGAAATGCGCAGCTACTGTCAGTGGAAAAGAGGGTCAACGATGCCCATTTGCAGCCTCACTGTGCCCATGCAGATGGACACAGTTGACCGATTTGGGGCCCTGTATCTCAGGGTCACTTAGTGCTAGGAACCCCATCTTTGGATATGTTGTAGTGCTAATTCCACTGGTTGGAATACAACATTTGGGGTTCCTAGCACCAAGTGTCCCCGAGATATGGGGCCCCAAATTCGGGTCAGAAAATCTCAAGCACTTTTCTGCAGCAGAGAATGACATTTTCTGAACCGACTTTGGGGCCCTGTATCTCGGGGCCACTTAGTGCTAGGAACCCCATCTTTGGATATGTTGTAGTGCTAGTTCAACTGGGTTTGAATGCCAAATTTGGGGTTCCTAGCTCCAAGTGTCCCCGAGATATGAGGCCCCAAATTCGGGTCAGAAAATGTCAAGCACTTTTCTGCAGCAGAGAATGACATTTTCCGAACCGACTTTGGGGCCCCGTATCTCGGGGCCACTTAGTGCTAGAAACCCCATTGGATATGTTGTAGTGATAGGTCCACTGGGTTGGCACACTAAATTTGGGATTCCTAGACCCAAGTGGCCCCGAGATACGGGGCCCCAAAGTCGGGTCGGAAATTTTTTATATTTTTTTTGCTGCAGAAAAGTGCTTGACTCGAGTATAAGCCGAGGGGGGCACTTTCAGCACAAAAAAATGTGCTGAAAAACTCGGCTTATACTCGAGTATATACGGTAAGTCAGAATCCTTTAACAGTATACTGCAGCCTTTCATGGCTGTTTTTTTACTGTTGTACTTTCCACACCATAAAATAATCTTAAACTGCCACATGAAGAAACCAAATGATTTCCTGGAAACCAGGTTTACTTTCATTTCCTACAAATAACAACTCTGCTGCTCTTACTGCTCATTCATTGGCTTTGCAGTTATTCAAGATCTTCTAATCTTACACTAAACTAAACAATTACACTAAGCTTTACACTAAACTAACTACAGTAAAAATTGACATTGTTCTAAAAGTGTAAGGTTTTTACCTTAACCACTTAAGGACCGAGCCTCTTTTTTTAGATTTGTTGTTTACAAGTTAAAATCATTATTTTTTTATGCTTTTTTATATTCTGAAAGATAATGTTACGCCGAGTAAATTGATACCCAAATTTTTACCCCTTAAAAATCTCCCAAAAAATTTAACAGGTTGCATGTTTCGAGTTACAGAGGATGTCTAGGGCTAGAATTATTGCTCTCGCTCTACCGATCGCAGTGATACCTCACATGTGTGGTTTGAACACCGTTTTCATATGCAGTCGCTACTCACGTATGCGTTCGCTTCTGCGTGTGAGCTCGCAGGGACAGGGCGTGTTTACAAAAAATTTATTTTCTTATTTTACCTTTATTTTTTATTTTTACGCTGTTCTTTTAAAAAAAAAAAAAAAAATTGTGTCACTTTTATTCCTATTACAAGGAATGTAAACATCCCTTGTAATAGGAAAACAAAAAAAAAATAATAAAAAAAAATGAATGACAAGACCTCTTAAATATGAGATCCGGGGTCAAAAACCTCAGCTCTCATATTTACACAAAAATGCAATAATAAAATAAAAAGTTTGAATATTTTTTTTTTTTAAATGTCTCTTTAAGAGCTATGGGCGGAAGTGAGGTTTTGATGTCGCTTCCGCCCTACAGTGGTATGGAGCTGGGTGGGGGCCATCTTCCCCTCACTCCCCTCCCTCAGCTCCATACCAACCACGGAGAAGGATCCAATCTCTTCCGGCGGCTCCGGTAAGTGGTGAAGGGCACCGGAGGGCCCTCCCCCGCCCCTAATAAAAGTGACCTTGTGGTGAATCCCCCGCAGAGACCACTTTTAATCGGAAAGCGGACCGCCTGCTGAAGAACAGGATACCGGGGTTATGGTAGCTAGATGCTGCCATAACAACGATATTCCTCTTCAAAGTCATGACGTAAATAGCCGTGAGCCAGTCCATAAGTGGTTAATGCATTCTATGTTATAAGGTAAAAACCTTCCACGATCAGCTACCCCCAGCTCCCCTCCCCTCAAATACTTACCTAGCTCCTCTTTTGATCCAGCATTGTGCCTGAGATCAGCATCGCCGCTCTTTTTCTCTCTCCTCACAGGGGAAGCAGTGGGAGACATTGGCTCCTGCTGCTATTAATCAAATCCTATGAGGAGGGAGTGGGGGGGTGGGGCCGAACTTATGGACACACAGAGCCTGGCACGTAGCAAGCCCGCAGGTGTGCCACCATAAAAAGCCACTTCCTATGGTGGTGCACTAAGAAGAGCAGGAGCCAGGAGCACCGGCAGGAACCCCCAGAACAGGAAGGTTCAGGGACAATACCATTGCACAGAGCAGGTGAGTATAACATTGTTGTTATTTTATTTTCATTTAATCCTGTGATAATGGTTTAATCACTTGACCACTGGGCAGTTAAACCTCCTTCCTAACCAGACCAATTTTCAGCTTTCGGTGCTCTCACACTTTGAATGACAATTACTCAGTCATGCAACACTGAACCCAAATACATTTTTTGTCCTCTTTTTCCCACAAATAGAGCTTTCTTTTGGTGGTATTTGATCACCTCTGGGTTTTTTTATTTTTTGCGCTATAAATGAAAAAAGACCGAAAATTTAGAAAAAAACACATTTTTCTTTATTTCTGTGATAAAATTTTGCAAATTATTAATTTTTCTTCATAAATTTTGGCCACAATTTGTACCGCTACATATCTTTGGTAAAAATAACCCAAATTAGTGGAAATTATTTGGTCTTTGTGAAAGTTACAGTTACAGACTCTACAAGCTGTGGTGCAAATTATACAAAATGGCAGTGATACATCTGATGTACTATCTCATTTCTTGTGACCCACTTAATACGTCTCTGGGGACAGATGGAACTGGGGACAGGTGGCACTAACAGTGGCAGTGGGGACAGATGGCAGTTTATTTTCGTTTTTTTTTGTACTTACGCCAGAGATCATCTCTCATTGAAAGTACAAAATCAATAATACCCCCCTAACCCCAGACTCCGGGTCTCATTTCCTTAATAAAAGAGACACTGACCCCATACAAAGTTTTATCTTACACCCACCACAATTCTTTGAGAGGGGGGTAAAAAGACAGAGGGAGTGGGACAGAGAGAGAGGGGGGTGACAGAGAGGGGTGATGGGGGGTGTCAGAGAGTGGGGGGGACCCCCCCCCCCCCCCAACCGCCACCACCACCCCCCCCCCTCCCACAACACCTCCCCCCCCCCCTAGCCCTGTCTGCAGTCCCTCAAGTGCCCTATGTCCTAGTGGTGTGTGTACACTGCATAACAGTACAGACTCTACAAGCTGTGGTGCAAATTATACAAAATTGATCACATCTGATGTACTGGGGACCTATCTCATTTCTTGTGACCCGAACAAGCCAGGAAAGTACAAATACCCCCCAAATGACCCCCTTTTTGAAAGTAGACATTCCAAGGTATTTAGTAAGAGGCATGGTGAGGTTTTTGTTGTTGTAATTTTTTCCCACAATTCTTTGCAAAATGAAGATTTTTTTTCCACAAAATTGTCATTGTAATAGTTTATTTCTCTCACATGGCATGTGTATACCACAAATTATACCCCAAAATAAATTCTGCTACTCCTCCTGAGTATTACAATACCACATGTGTGGGACTTTTCCACAGCCTGGCCACATAGAGAGGCCCAACATGCAGGGAGCGCCATCAGGTGTTCTAGGAGCATAAATTACACATCTAACTTGTTGACTACCTATTACACTTTTGAAGGCCCTGGAGCACCAGGACAATGACACGTGACACTGACATGGCACTGATGACAGATGGCACTGATACGTGGCACTGATGACAGATGGCACTGATGACATGTGACACTGATGACAGATGCCACCAATACGGGGGACTGATGACACGTGACACTAATGACAGATGGTACTAATATGTGGCACTGATGACAGATGGCACTTATAAGTGGCACTGATGACACGTGGCACTAATACGTGGCACTGATGACAGATGGCACTAATGACACGTGACACTGATGACAGATGGCACTGATACGTGGCATTGATGACACGTGACACTGACAGGTGGCACTGATGACAGATGGCACTGATGACAGATGGCACTAATATGTGGCACTGATGGCACGTGACACTGATGACACTATGTGGCACTGATGACAGATGGCACTTATACGTGGCACTGGGGACAGATGGAACTGGGGACAGGTGGCACTAACAGGTGGCAGTGGGGACAGATGGCAGTTTATTTTCCGTTTTTTTTTTTTGTACTTACGGCCGCTGCAGCCGTCCATCTCTCCCTCCTCCCACACTGTCTCTGTGTGAGGAGTGAGAGCGGCGCTGAGAGATGATCTCATATGTTTACATATGAGATCATCTCTCATTGGACACGCCGGTCATGCTGTAAACGGCCGCTGTGATTGGCCGTTTACAACGATCTGTGACTGGCTGTGTCCAAGGGCCAGCACAGAACTTCCCGATGCGCGCTCTCAGGAGCGCGCATTGCGGAAATAAACAGGAGGATGTCCAGGGACACCCTCCCGGCAGTTAGCGTCCGCGCTGCAGCCGTCTTTCGGCTATAGCGTGGGCGCAAAGTGGTTAAATGAGGCATGTCGTTACAAAAATAAAGCATTGAATGTTTATATTTTAAACTAATTTTATTACAGTCAGAATTCCATGAAAAAAAATACATAGTGCCATTTGCCATGAAACGCACAGAGTTCTTTTTTAGGATGTCAAGCCTGCTTGGTTCTTGCAATTTATGTCCATCATGTATTTTTGCATGTATATACCATCATGTACCAGCATCAGTATTATTTATTTTACCAGTTATATGTAATTTTGTATGTCAGCTTGTTTTTATGGTCCTTCAAATGGTTCTACTACTTCAAATGGCACTATGTATTTTTTAATGGAATATTTATAATGGAATATTTATTCTGACTGTAATAAAATTTGTTTAAAATATATACCTTGAATGCTTTATTTTTGTAATTACATGCCTTATTTAAAGTCCCATAACCATTTTTTTCTGTTGCTTATATTCGAAATATTTTTGTAGATTACCGTATATACTCGAGTATAGGCCTACCCGAATATAAGCCGAGGCACCTAATTTTACCACAAACAACTGGGAAAACGTATTGACTCGAGTATAAGCCTAGGGTGAGAAATGCGCAGCTACCGTAAGTGGAAAAGAGGGTCAACGATGCCCATTTGCAGCCTCACTGTGCCCATGCAGATGGACACAGTTGACCGATTTGGGGCCCTGTATCTCAGGGTCACTTAGTGCTAGGAACCCCATCTTTGGATATGTTGTAGTGCTAATTCCACTGGGTTGGAATACAACATTTGGGGTTCCTAGCACCAAGTGTCCCCGAGATATGGGGCCCCAAATTCGGGTCAGAAAATCTCAAGCACTTTTCTGCAGCAGAGAATGACATTTTCTGAACCGACTTTGGGGCCCTGTATCTCGGGGCCACTTAGTGCTAGGAACCCCATCTTTGGATATGTTGTAGTGCTAGTTCAACTGGGTTTGAATGCCAAATTTGGGGTTCCTAGCTCCAAGTGTCCCCGAGATATGAGGCCCCAAATTCGGGTCAGAAAATGTCAAGCACTTTTCTGCAGCAGAGAATGACATTTTCCGAACCGACTTTGGGGCCCCGTATCTCGGGGCCACTTAGTGCTAGAAACCCCATTGGATATGTTGTAGTGATAGGTCCACTGGGTTGGCACACTAAATTTGGGATTCCTAGACCCAAGTGGCCCCGAGATACGGGGCCCCAAAGTCGGGTCGGAAATTTTTTATTTTTTTTGCTGCAGAAAAGTGCTTGACTCGAGTATAAGCCGAGGGGGGCACTTTCAGCACAAAAAAATGTGCTGAAAAACTCGGCTTATACTCGAGTATATACGGTAAGTCAGAATCCTTTAACAGTATACTGCAGCCTTTCATGGCTGTTTTTTTACTGTTGTACTTTGCATACCATAAAATAATCCTAAACTGCCACATGAAGAAACCAAATGATTTCCTGGAAACCAGGTTTACTTTCATTTTTTACAAATAACAACTCTGCTGCTCTTACTGCTCATTCATTGGCTTTGCAGTTATTCAAGATCTTCTAATCTTACACTAAACTAAACAATTACACTAAGCTTTACACTAAACTAACTACAGTAAAAGTTTACATGGTTCTAAAAGTGTAAAGTTTTTACCTTAACCACTTAAGGACCGAGCCTCTTTTTTTAGATTTGTTGTTTACAAGTTAAAATCATTTTTTTTTTGCTTTTTTATATTCTGAAAGATAATGTTACGCCGAGTAAATTGATACCCAAATTTTTACCCTTAAAAATCTCCCAAAAAATTTAACAGGTTGCATGTTTCGAGTTACAGAGGATGTCTAGGGCTAGAATTATTGCTCTCGCTCTACCGATCGCAGTGATACCTCACATGTGTGGTTTGAACACCGTTTTCATATGCAGTCGCTACTCACGTATGCGTTCGCTTCTGCGTGTTTACAAAAAATGTATTTTCTTATTTTACCTTTATTTTTTATTTTTACGCTGTTCTTTTAAAAAAAAGAAAAAAAAATTGTGTCACTTTTATTCATATTACAAGGAATGTAAACATCCCTTGTAATAGAAAAAAAATAAATAAATAGTAAAAAATAATGAATGACAAGACCTCTTAAATATGAGATCCGGGGTCAAAAACCTCAGCTCTCATATGTACACAAAAATGCAATAATAAAATAAAAAGTTTGAATATTTTTTTTTTTAAATGTCTCGTTGCTTCCGCCCTACAGTGGTATGGAGCTGGGTGGGGGCCATCTTCCCCTCACTCCCCTCCCTCCCCTCAGCTCCATACCAACCACGGAGAAGGATCCAATCTCTTCCGGCGGCTCCGGTAAGTGGTGAAGGGCACCGGAGGGCCCTCTCCCGCCCCTAATAAAAGTGACCTTGTGGTGAATCCCCCGCAGAGACCACTTTTAATCGGAAAGCGGACCGCCTGCTGAAGAACAGGATACCGGGGTTATGGTAGCTAGATGCTGCCATAACAACGATATTCCTCTTCAAAGTCATGACGTAAATAGCCGTGAGCCAGTCCATAAGTGGTTAATGCATTCTATGTTATAAGGTAAAAACCTTCCACGATCAGCTACCCCCAGCTCCCCTCCCCTCAAATACTTACCTAGCTCCTCTTTTGATCCAGCATTGTGCCTGAGATCAGCATCGCCGCTCTTTTTCTCTCTCCTCACAGGGGAAGCAGTGGGAGACATTGGCTCCTGCTGCTATTAATCAAATCCTATGAGGAGGGAGTGGGGGGGTGGGGCCGAACTTATGGACACACAGAGCCTGGCACGTAGCAAGCCCGCAGGTGTGCCACCATAAAAAGCCACTTCCTATGGTGGTGCACTAAGAAGAGCAGGAGCCAGGAGCACCGGCAGGAACCCCCAGAACAGGAAGGTTCAGGGACAATACCATTGCACAGAGCAGGTGAGTATAACATTGTTGTTATTTTATTTTCATTTAATCCTGTGATAATGGTTTAATCACTTGACCACTGGGCAGTTAAACCTCCTTCCTAACCAGACCAATTTTCAGCTTTCGGTGCTCTCACACTTTGAATGACAATTACTCAGTCATGCAACACTGAACCCAAATACATTTTTTGTCCTCTTTTTCCCACAAATAGAGCTTTCTTTTGGTGGTATTTGATCACCTCTGGGGTTTTTTATTTTTTGCGCTATAAATGAAAAAAGACCGAAAATTTAGAAAAAAACACATTTTTCTTTATTTCTGTGATAAAATTTTGCAAATTATTAATTTTTCTTCATAAATTTTGGCCACAATTTGTACCGCTACATATCTTTGGTAAAAATAACCCAAATTAGTGGAAATTATTTGGTCTTTGTGAAAGTTACAGACTCTACAAGCTGTGGTGCAAATTATACAAAATTGATCACATCTGATGTACTGGGGACCTATCTCATTTCTTGTGACCCGAACAAGCCAGGAAAGTACAAATACCCCCCAAATGACCCCCTTTTTGAAAGTAGACATTCCAAGGTATTTAGTAAGAGGCATGGTGAGGTTTTTGATGTTGTAATTTTTTCCCACAATTCTTTGCAAAATGAAGATTTTTTTTCCACAAAATTGTCATTGTAATAGTTTATTTCTCTCACATGGCATGTGTATACCACAAATTATACCCCAAAATAAATTCTGCTACTCCTCCTGAGTATTACAATACCACATGTGTGGGACTTTTCCACAGCCTGGCCACATAGAGAGGCCCAACATGCAGGGAGCGCCATCAGGTGTTCTAGGAGCATAAATTACACATCTAACTTGTTGACTACCTATTACACTTTTGAAGGCCCTGGAGCACCAGGACAATGACACGTGACACTGACATGGCACTGATGACAGATGGCACTGATACGTGGCACTGATGACAGATGGCACTGATGACATGTGACACTGATGACAGATGCCACCAATACGGGGGACTGATGACACGTGACACTAATGACAGATGGTACTAATATGTGGCACTGATGACAGATGGCACTTATAAGTGGCACTGATGACACGTGGCACTAATACGTGGCACTGATGACAGATGGCACTAATGACACGTGACACTGATGACAGATGGCACTGATACGTGGCATTGATGACACGTGACACTGACAGGTGGCACTGATGACAGATGGCACTGATGACAGATGGCACTAATATGTGGCACTGATGGCACGTGACACTGATGACACTATGTGGCACTGATGACAGATGGCACTTATACGTGGCACTGGGGACAGATGGAACTGGGGACAGGTGGCACTAACAGGTGGCAGTGGGGACAGATGGCAGTTTATTTTCCGTTTTTTTTTTGTACTTACGGCCGCTGCAGCCGTCCATCTCTCCCTCCTCCCACACTGTCTCTGTGTGAGGAGTGAGAGCGGCGCTGAGAGATGATCTCATATGTTTACATATGAGATCATCTCTCATTGGACACGCCGGTCATGCTGTAAACGGCCGCTGTGATTGGCCGTTTACAACGATCTGTGACTGGCTGTGTCCAAGGGCCAGCACAGAACTTCCCGATGCGCGCTCTCAGGAGCGCGCATTGCGGAAATAAACAGGAGGATGTCCAGGGACACCCTCCCGGCAGTTAGCGTCCGCGCTGCAGCCGTCTTTCGGCTATAGCGTGGGCGCAAAGTGGTTAAATGAGGCATGTCGTTACAAAAATAAAGCATTGAATGTTTATATTTTAAACTAATTTTATTACAGTCAGAATTCCATGAAAAAAAATACATAGTGCCATTTGCCATGAAACGCACAGAGTTCTTTTTTAGGATGTCAAGCCTGCTTGGTTCTTGCAATTTATGTCCATCATGTATTTTTGCATGTATATACCATCATGTACCAGCATCAGTATTATTTATTTTACCAGTTATATGTAATTTTGTATGTCAGCTTGTTTTTATGGTCCTTCAAATGGTTCTACTACTTCAAATGGCACTATGTATTTTTTAATGGAATATTTATAATGGAATATTTATTCTGACTGTAATAAAATTTGTTTAAAATATATACCTTGAATGCTTTATTTTTGTAATTACATGCCTTATTTAAAGTCCCATAACCATTTTTTTCTGTTGCTTATATTCGAAATATTTTTGTAGATTACCGTATATACTCGAGTATAGGCCTACCCGAATATAAGCCGAGGCACCTAATTTTACCACAAACAACTGGGAAAACGTATTGACTCGAGTATAAGCCTAGGGTGAGAAATGCGCAGCTACCGTAAGTGGAAAAGAGGGTCAACGATGCCCATTTGCAGCCTCACTGTGCCCATGCAGATGGACACAGTTGACCGATTTGGGGCCCTGTATCTCAGGGTCACTTAGTGCTAGGAACCCCATCTTTGGATATGTTGTAGTGCTAATTCCACTGGGTTGGAATACAACATTTGGGGTTCCTAGCACCAAGTGTCCCCGAGATATGGGGCCCCAAATTCGGGTCAGAAAATCTCAAGCACTTTTCTGCAGCAGAGAATGACATTTTCTGAACCGACTTTGGGGCCCTGTATCTCGGGGCCACTTAGTGCTAGGAACCCCATCTTTGGATATGTTGTAGTGCTAGTTCAACTGGGTTTGAATGCCAAATTTGGGGTTCCTAGCTCCAAGTGTCCCCGAGATATGAGGCCCCAAATTCGGGTCAGAAAATGTCAAGCACTTTTCTGCAGCAGAGAATGACATTTTCCGAACCGACTTTGGGGCCCCGTATCTCGGGGCCACTTAGTGCTAGAAACCCCATTGGATATGTTGTAGTGATAGGTCCACTGGGTTGGCACACTAAATTTGGGATTCCTAGACCCAAGTGGCCCCGAGATACGGGGCCCCAAAGTCGGGTCGGAAATTTTTTATTTTTTTTGCTGCAGAAAAGTGCTTGACTCGAGTATAAGCCGAGGGGGGCACTTTCAGCACAAAAAAATGTGCTGAAAAACTCGGCTTATACTCGAGTATATACGGTAAGTCAGAATCCTTTAACAGTATACTGCAGCCTTTCATGGCTGTTTTTTTACTGTTGTACTTTGCATACCATAAAATAATCCTAAACTGCCACATGAAGAAACCAAATGATTTCCTGGAAACCAGGTTTACTTTCATTTTTTACAAATAACAACTCTGCTGCTCTTACTGCTCATTCATTGGCTTTGCAGTTATTCAAGATCTTCTAATCTTACACTAAACTAAACAATTACACTAAGCTTTACACTAAACTAACTACAGTAAAAGTTTACATGGTTCTAAAAGTGTAAAGTTTTTACCTTAACCACTTAAGGACCGAGCCTCTTTTTTTAGATTTGTTGTTTACAAGTTAAAATCATTTTTTTTTTGCTTTTTTATATTCTGAAAGATAATGTTACGCCGAGTAAATTGATACCCAAATTTTTACCCTTAAAAATCTCCCAAAAAATTTAACAGGTTGCATGTTTCGAGTTACAGAGGATGTCTAGGGCTAGAATTATTGCTCTCGCTCTACCGATCGCAGTGATACCTCACATGTGTGGTTTGAACACCGTTTTCATATGCAGTCGCTACTCACGTATGCGTTCGCTTCTGCGTGTTTACAAAAAATGTATTTTCTTATTTTACCTTTATTTTTTATTTTTACGCTGTTCTTTTAAAAAAAAGAAAAAAAAATTGTGTCACTTTTATTCATATTACAAGGAATGTAAACATCCCTTGTAATAGAAAAAAAATAAATAAATAGTAAAAAATAATGAATGACAAGACCTCTTAAATATGAGATCCGGGGTCAAAAACCTCAGCTCTCATATGTACACAAAAATGCAATAATAAAATAAAAAGTTTGAATATTTTTTTTTTTAAATGTCTCGTTGCTTCCGCCCTACAGTGGTATGGAGCTGGGTGGGGGCCATCTTCCCCTCACTCCCCTCCCTCCCCTCAGCTCCATACCAACCACGGAGAAGGATCCAATCTCTTCCGGCGGCTCCGGTAAGTGGTGAAGGGCACCGGAGGGCCCTCTCCCGCCCCTAATAAAAGTGACCTTGTGGTGAATCCCCCGCAGAGACCACTTTTAATCGGAAAGCGGACCGCCTGCTGAAGAACAGGATACCGGGGTTATGGTAGCTAGATGCTGCCATAACAACGATATTCCTCTTCAAAGTCATGACGTAAATAGCCGTGAGCCAGTCCATAAGTGGTTAATGCATTCTATGTTATAAGGTAAAAACCTTCCACGATCAGCTACCCCCAGCTCCCCTCCCCTCAAATACTTACCTAGCTCCTCTTTTGATCCAGCATTGTGCCTGAGATCAGCATCGCCGCTCTTTTTCTCTCTCCTCACAGGGGAAGCAGTGGGAGACATTGGCTCCTGCTGCTATTAATCAAATCCTATGAGGAGGGAGTGGGGGGGTGGGGCCGAACTTATGGACACACAGAGCCTGGCACGTAGCAAGCCCGCAGGTGTGCCACCATAAAAAGCCACTTCCTATGGTGGTGCACTAAGAAGAGCAGGAGCCAGGAGCACCGGCAGGAACCCCCAGAACAGGAAGGTTCAGGGACAATACCATTGCACAGAGCAGGTGAGTATAACATTGTTGTTATTTTATTTTCATTTAATCCTGTGATAATGGTTTAATCACTTGACCACTGGGCAGTTAAACCTCCTTCCTAACCAGACCAATTTTCAGCTTTCGGTGCTCTCACACTTTGAATGACAATTACTCAGTCATGCAACACTGAACCCAAATACATTTTTTGTCCTCTTTTTCCCACAAATAGAGCTTTCTTTTGGTGGTATTTGATCACCTCTGGGGTTTTTTATTTTTTGCGCTATAAATGAAAAAAGACCGAAAATTTAGAAAAAAACACATTTTTCTTTATTTCTGTGATAAAATTTTGCAAATTATTAATTTTTTTTCTTCATAAATTTTGGCCACAATTTGTACCGCTACATATCTTTGGTAAAAATAACCCAAATTAGTGGAAATTATTTGGTCTTTGTGAAAGTTACAGACTCTACAAGCTGTGGTGCAAATTATACAAAATTGATCACATCTGATGTACTGGGGACCTATCTCATTTCTTGTGACCCGAACAAGCCAGGAAAGTACAAATACCCCCCAAATGACCCCCTTTTTGAAAGTAGACATTCCAAGGTATTTAGTAAGAGGCATGGTGAGGTTTTTGATGTTGTAATTTTTTCCCACAATTCTTTGCAAAATGAAGATTTTTTTTCCACAAAATTGTCATTGTAATAGTTTATTTCTCTCACATGGCATGTGTATACCACAAATTATACCCCAAAATAAATTCTGCTACTCCTCCTGAGTATTACAATACCACATGTGTGGGACTTTTCCACAGCCTGGCCACATAGAGAGGCCCAACATGCAGGGAGCGCCATCAGGTGTTCTAGGAGCATAAATTACACATCTAACTTGTTGACTACCTATTACACTTTTGAAGGCCCTGGAGCACCAGGACAATGACACGTGACACTGACATGGCACTGATGACAGATGGCACTGATACGTGGCACTGATGACAGATGGCACTGATGACATGTGACACTGATGACAGATGCCACCAATACGGGGGACTGATGACACGTGACACTAATGACAGATGGTACTAATATGTGGCACTGATGACAGATGGCACTTATAAGTGGCACTGATGACACGTGGCACTAATACGTGGCACTGATGACAGATGGCACTAATGACACGTGACACTGATGACAGATGGCACTGATACGTGGCATTGATGACACGTGACACTGACAGGTGGCACTGATGACAGATGGCACTGATGACAGATGGCACTAATATGTGGCACTGATGGCACGTGACACTGATGACACTATGTGGCACTGATGACAGATGGCACTTATACGTGGCACTGGGGACAGATGGAACTGGGGACAGGTGGCACTAACAGGTGGCAGTGGGGACAGATGGCAGTTTATTTTCCGTTTTTTTTTTGTACTTACGGCCGCTGCAGCCGTCCATCTCTCCCTCCTCCCACACTGTCTCTGTGTGAGGAGTGAGAGCGGCGCTGAGAGATGATCTCATATGTTTACATATGAGATCATCTCTCATTGGACACGCCGGTCATGCTGTAAACGGCCGCTGTGATTGGCCGTTTACAACGATCTGTGACTGGCTGTGTCCAAGGGCCAGCACAGAACTTCCCGATGCGCGCTCTCAGGAGCGCGCATTGCGGAAATAAACAGGAGGATGTCCAGGGACACCCTCCCGGCAGTTAGCGTCCGCGCTGCAGCCGTCTTTCGGCTATAGCGTGGGCGCAAAGTGGTTAAATGAGGCATGTCGTTACAAAAATAAAGCATTGAATGTTTATATTTTAAACTAATTTTATTACAGTCAGAATTCCATGAAAAAAAATACATAGTGCCATTTGCCATGAAACGCACAGAGTTCTTTTTTAGGATGTCAAGCCTGCTTGGTTCTTGCAATTTATGTCCATCATGTATTTTTGCATGTATATACCATCATGTACCAGCATCAGTATTATTTATTTTACCAGTTATATGTAATTTTGTATGTCAGCTTGTTTTTATGGTCCTTCAAATGGTTCTACTACTTCAAATGGCACTATGTATTTTTTAATGGAATATTTATAATGGAATATTTATTCTGACTGTAATAAAATTTGTTTAAAATATATACCTTGAATGCTTTATTTTTGTAATTACATGCCTTATTTAAAGTCCCATAACCATTTTTTTCTGTTGCTTATATTCGAAATATTTTTGTAGATTACCGTATATACTCGAGTATAGGCCTACCCGAATATAAGCCGAGGCACCTAATTTTACCACAAACAACTGGGAAAACGTATTGACTCGAGTATAAGCCTAGGGTGAGAAATGCGCAGCTACCGTAAGTGGAAAAGAGGGTCAACGATGCCCATTTGCAGCCTCACTGTGCCCATGCAGATGGACACAGTTGACCGATTTGGGGCCCTGTATCTCAGGGTCACTTAGTGCTAGGAACCCCATCTTTGGATATGTTGTAGTGCTAATTCCACTGGGTTGGAATACAACATTTGGGGTTCCTAGCACCAAGTGTCCCCGAGATATGGGGCCCCAAATTCGGGTCAGAAAATCTCAAGCACTTTTCTGCAGCAGAGAATGACATTTTCTGAACCGACTTTGGGGCCCTGTATCTCGGGGCCACTTAGTGCTAGGAACCCCATCTTTGGATATGTTGTAGTGCTAGTTCAACTGGGTTTGAATGCCAAATTTGGGGTTCCTAGCTCCAAGTGTCCCCGAGATATGAGGCCCCAAATTCGGGTCAGAAAATGTCAAGCACTTTTCTGCAGCAGAGAATGACATTTTCCGAACCGACTTTGGGGCCCCGTATCTCGGGGCCACTTAGTGCTAGAAACCCCATTGGATATGTTGTAGTGATAGGTCCACTGGGTTGGCACACTAAATTTGGGATTCCTAGACCCAAGTGGCCCCGAGATACGGGGCCCCAAAGTCGGGTCGGAAATTTTTTATTTTTTTTGCTGCAGAAAAGTGCTTGACTCGAGTATAAGCCGAGGGGGGCACTTTCAGCACAAAAAAATGTGCTGAAAAACTCGGCTTATACTCGAGTATATACGGTAAGTCAGAATCCTTTAACAGTATACTGCAGCCTTTCATGGCTGTTTTTTTACTGTTGTACTTTGCATACCATAAAATAATCCTAAACTGCCACATGAAGAAACCAAATGATTTCCTGGAAACCAGGTTTACTTTCATTTTTTACAAATAACAACTCTGCTGCTCTTACTGCTCATTCATTGGCTTTGCAGTTATTCAAGATCTTCTAATCTTACACTAAACTAAACAATTACACTAAGCTTTACACTAAACTAACTACAGTAAAAGTTTACATGGTTCTAAAAGTGTAAAGTTTTTACCTTAACCACTTAAGGACCGAGCCTCTTTTTTTAGATTTGTTGTTTACAAGTTAAAATCATTTTTTTTTTGCTTTTTTATATTCTGAAAGATAATGTTACGCCGAGTAAATTGATACCCAAATTTTTACCCTTAAAAATCTCCCAAAAAATTTAACAGGTTGCATGTTTCGAGTTACAGAGGATGTCTAGGGCTAGAATTATTGCTCTCGCTCTACCGATCGCAGTGATACCTCACATGTGTGGTTTGAACACCGTTTTCATATGCAGTCGCTACTCACGTATGCGTTCGCTTCTGCGTGTTTACAAAAAATGTATTTTCTTATTTTACCTTTATTTTTTATTTTTACGCTGTTCTTTTAAAAAAAAGAAAAAAAAATTGTGTCACTTTTATTCATATTACAAGGAATGTAAACATCCCTTGTAATAGAAAAAAAATAAATAAATAGTAAAAAATAATGAATGACAAGACCTCTTAAATATGAGATCCGGGGTCAAAAACCTCAGCTCTCATATGTACACAAAAATGCAATAATAAAATAAAAAGTTTGAATATTTTTTTTTTTAAATGTCTCGTTGCTTCCGCCCTACAGTGGTATGGAGCTGGGTGGGGGCCATCTTCCCCTCACTCCCCTCCCTCCCCTCAGCTCCATACCAACCACGGAGAAGGATCCAATCTCTTCCGGCGGCTCCGGTAAGTGGTGAAGGGCACCGGAGGGCCCTCTCCCGCCCCTAATAAAAGTGACCTTGTGGTGAATCCCCCGCAGAGACCACTTTTAATCGGAAAGCGGACCGCCTGCTGAAGAACAGGATACCGGGGTTATGGTAGCTAGATGCTGCCATAACAACGATATTCCTCTTCAAAGTCATGACGTAAATAGCCGTGAGCCAGTCCATAAGTGGTTAATGCATTCTATGTTATAAGGTAAAAACCTTCCACGATCAGCTACCCCCAGCTCCCCTCCCCTCAAATACTTACCTAGCTCCTCTTTTGATCCAGCATTGTGCCTGAGATCAGCATCGCCGCTCTTTTTCTCTCTCCTCACAGGGGAAGCAGTGGGAGACATTGGCTCCTGCTGCTATTAATCAAATCCTATATGGAGGGAGTGGGGGGGGGGGCCGAGTCTATGGACACACAGAGCCTGGCACGTAGCAAGCCCGCAGGTGTGCCACCATAGGAAGCCACTTCCTATGGTGGTGCACTAAGAAGAGCAGGATCCAGGAGCACCGGCAGGAACCCTCCAGAACAGGAAGGTTCAGGGACAATACCATTGCACAGAGCAGGTGAGTATAATATGGTTGTTATTTTATTTTGATTTAATCCTTTGATAATGGTTTAAACTTGATGCTCATTTTCAGAAATTAGATTATAGTTTTAAACTAATTTGCCTATCGGTATGACAGTGAACACTGGTTAGATTATGCACCCTTTCACGAGAACATAAAGAAGTGTAGTGTAATGGTATCAGCCAAATGATCAGATCAGTGGTGATATGCAATTTGCATAGGGGAAAAGGGAATAAAAGAAATGAGAACAATTCTACAAATAGCCACTAAATGGCAGTAGAGTTATTGAGTTCAGTTCAACTTTTGAAAGAGAAAAGAAGATAATGTCGCACATGTCCACCTTATGAAGGAAGGTTCTGGAAATCTTTTGGCTGGGTGCATCGATGGCTGGCACAGGCTTCACACTGGCACTGCTGTTATCTTCAGTCAGGAGGTTCTGGTGGATGAAGATAGGGCCACCCCACTGCATGGACAGCCTCTCCACATGGATTGTAGCAAAGTCCTCTCCAGTGACTGGGGCTTAGATAACGGAAAATTTTATACTTATCTGACGGTAATTTTCCTTTCCTGATACAAAGCATGACAGCATACACGAATGGGATAGGCTCCGCCTCCCGCCCAATCAGGACTGGTTATACTATATTTAAATAAGTGGCCTCCCCTTAGGCGGTATTCTCATAACGATACTCAAATGCGAAATGCACAAGGGAGGGACCTGTATGCTGTCATGCTTTGTATCAGGAAAGGAAAATTACCATCAGGTAAGTATAACATTTTCTGTTTTCCTTATGTAATGGATGTGGTTAAGGTAATATTAAAATGAAATATTATCATCAATAAGGTATTAGGTAGAATGCTAAGGCTAAAATGTATATTTCAATGTGTAACATTATGTCATTGCTTTGTTTGATTGTTTTGACCTTAATGCTAACTCAGATAGCTGCTAGCTCCCCCCCCCCCCCCATCCTGAAGCCGAACCGCAAAATTATAAAAAGATTGTGCCTCTCTCTTTCCGAGAACTGGACCCAAGACAGACAGACATGACATCAACATCCAACGTCTCAAAGGAAGCAGAGATGAAGAAGTTACCAAAAATATCTAATATTATCTAACATAGTTAGGATTAATTGCTAATTCAGCATAATCAGCTAAAAACACATACACTTGTTACAGTAATATGTCGCAATTCTCTTTGCATATGTCTCGCCTTGCTTGTTTGAAAGTCCTCCCATTTTTATTCTTATATAAACTTCAAAGAAAAAGAGGAAATAAAGAGCGAAAGTAATTTCACACTGGACACAGACTCAGAGTGATTACTTCAGAGCGTGCACGCTTCACATTCAATAATTAGATCAGGGGCAGATATAAAAATACTGGACCTTGGTTCTGGTCCTTCCAAAACAGCTGGCGCCCAACGTGGGGCTATTTAGGTTCTGTACTGGGGGAGCCGATCGAGAAGGGACTGAGACAGGCCAACTCACGGAGACTGGATGGAGATTGATCACCTCTAAAGAACGGTAAGGCTCGTTTGATATCTTGCATATCTAGCCTACTGTTTATCCTGTACCCGTGATTGGCTAGTCTCTGTCTATATCGGCTCTCCACGGTCAGCAAAGAAAGAGGTACATATCTTGCCCATAGCCTATCAAACCTGTACTAATTATATCTGCCGTCTGTTTTGTTAATTAGACCAGGGGCAGATATTAAAATACTGGACCTTGGTTCTGGTCCTTCCAAAACAGCTGGCGCCCCTGATATCGTCCGTAGCATGTGTAACTGCCAGGATATATGGTGATACCTTCTTCTGGCTTGGGGGTCTTGGTGACTATAGGATACTCCTTTTTCCAATGCCTTCCCCTTCTTGATAGCATCTTCTCCTTCTCGCTCTAACACCAAATCACAAGCCAAACTATCTTCTTTAGGTCTCTCCAATTTCTGCCCCACGTTGGGCGCCAGCTGTTTTGGAAGGACCAGGGGCAGATATAAAAAATACTGGACCTTGGTTCTGGTCCTTCCAAAACAGCACCACCAACCTTTCGGCTGTTAACCGAAAGGTTGGTGGTGCTGTTTTGGAAGGACCAGAACCAAGGTCCAGTATTTTTATATCTGCCCCTGGTCCTTCCAAAACAGCTGGCGTCCAACGTGGGGCAGAAATTGGAGAGACCTAAAGAAGATAGTTTGGCTTGTGATTTGGTGTTAGAGCGAGAAGGAGAAGATGCTATCAAGAAGGGGAAGAAATTGGCAAAAGTGTGTGGGGTCACTATGCATTTGGGTGGTCGGTTGCAGCCAAATGAATGGCATGCTCTTTTGAAAGGGAAAAGGGGTTTGCTGTCAGACAACGGGCTGCTGCGAACTGCAGATGCTTGGTTCAAAGTTGCTAAAGCTATTCATGAAGGGTTTACAGAACATGGGAAAAAAATAAATAAAAAAAAATCAAGATGATTGTATTGTTTACGTGTATAGAAAACCAGAAAAGGGGAAGTCAAGTAGTCAGCCACCGCCCTACAATGGCGTCTGGTCCCCAGGAAGTAGACACTGCCCTTCGTCTACCGCCCCTCTGTTCCAAGTGACACCTCCCCCACTGTGCTCCCCCACTGTCCTCCGGGACATATTACAAGGGTGTCTTGAATATTTCAGCCATAGTCTGACTTTAAGGACTGTTTTAGTTGTAGTTGCCTATCCTTGCATTATTGAAGTTAAAAGGTGTTTCTTTTCTAATAACAGCAAATGTAGCAAATGTGCTATATTTGTGCAAATGGTTTAAATGTTGATTTTTAACCAGATATAAGTTTTAAGAATATTATAATAGGGAAGTTATATATATATATATATATATATATTCTGGGCGTTATGCCAGATGAATTGTGGTCAGTAAAAAAAAGGGAAGTGATTTAAAGTTGCTTAATCCTATACAATAGGATAACACAAGTGTTTATTGATTTGGGTTTTAGCACACTGACTAAAGCACATAAACACATGCTGGCTGCCGCATTTGCCTTAGGTCTTAAAGAGTCAATCCAAAAGGGTCTGCTCCTATCACGCCCAGAGTATAGAGTAATGGATCTTGAGATGTTGTTATTAGTAACAAAGGGCCTAGAATCTGCACAGAGCAGTAAAAAGGTAGCTCCTCTCATGATGGCCTCTGACACACCGTATTCACGCCCACCCGTACCAACCCTGTGTGTTTGTTACAACTGCACTCCAGGAGGGAACGCCGGAGCGGAAGACCCAGAAGTCTGCCCACAAGCAACTAGTCCCCCAACCATGACCCACATGAAAGCGCTCAGTACCAAGGACATGACTGCCCACCTCGCCCTTCTCTGGATCACATGTACCTTCTCTGCTAGGATTCAGGCAAGCCTGTGTCACCTGCCTGCTACACCTGGACTGTTATGCCACAAAGTGCCCAGAACTCCCAATTCAATCCAAGGCAATGGCCCTCATCCTGCACACCTGGATGAAGTTACACCCAGACATTGTACTCCTTCAGTATGTAGATGACCTCCTGCTTTGTTCAGATACCCTTCAACGTGGGGACATCTCAAACTTCTCTTAAAAGCCTTTTACCTGCTACCTCTCTCCTCTTTCCGGTGTGGGGACCTGAGATAGGCTGTGCAGACATGAAGCTTAATATCTCTTTCCCAGCCACTGGCTGCCAGAAACTTATTGAAGTTGATGATGAACGCAAGCTGCATACTTTTTATGAGAAACGCATGGCCACAGCAAGGTTTCCCCATGAAACAGGGAGTTCTCACCCACGGCCATGTTCGTCTGCTATTGAGTAAGGGTCACTCTTGTTACCACCCCAGGAGGACTGGCGAGGGCAAAAGCAAGTCTGTGTGTGGCTGAATTGTAGATGCCAACTTAAGTGTATTGAACTCAGTGATTGTCAGGAAAGGTGAGGAGGACATCCCTGGCCTCACAGACAACACTGTTCCACGTCGTTTGGGTCCTAAAAGGGCAAGCAGAATCCGCAAGCTCTTCAACCTGTCCAAAGAAGATGATGTGCACCAATATGTGGTTAGAAAGCCTCTTGCTAAGGAAGGGAAGAAGGCCAGGACTAAGGCCCCCAAGATCCAGCGTAGAGTTCAACACAAGCGCAGACGTATTGCCCTGAAGAAGCAGCACACTCAGAAGAATGAGCAGAAAGCATCAGAGTATGCCAAGCTCCTTGCTAAGAGAACACAGGAAGCAAAGGAGAAGCGCCAGGAGCTGATTGCCAAGAGGCGTAGACTTTTATCACTGAAAGCCTCCTCCACTACGTAGCCAAGCAAGGATGCAAGGCCTCAAAGCAAAAGGTCCAGTGGTGTAAAGAGAAGGTGTTTTTTCTAGGTCACTGCATCTCCCAAGGCACTCGACATCTTACTGAAGAAAGAGTTGCTACAATCAAAGCCATCCCCTTGCCTCAAGGTCAGAAGCCCCTACATGCTTTCCTAGGATTAATCTTCTATTGCCTCTCTTGGATCCCGGGCACCTCCCTCTTGATGCAACCTCACTATGATGTCCTGAAATCCCATCCCTTCTCACTTTCCCCAGAAGCTGTGGACAATTTTGAAGTTCTGAAGGAGATTCTCTCCACGGCCCCTGCATTGGGCCTCCCGGACTATGAAAAGACTCTCAAACTGTTTGTCTCAGAGAGACAAGGGCATGCCACAGGAGTTTTGGCTCAGGCCCGTAGCAACAGGCTCAGAACCATTCGGTATTTCTCCTGCCAACTGGACCCAGTGGCCAGGGGGGGACCCTCCTGTCTTAGAGCCAGCTTTGCGGCCCAAGCCCGTTTGGACAAAACCGCTGACCTGGTGTTGGGCCATCCTTTAATCCTCCTTGCCCCTCATGACATAACTGCCATACTAAACCAAGTACAGCCCAAACATCTGTCTTCAGCAAGACACCTCAGACTCCAGTGTGCCTTGCTTCTTCCTGATAACATCACTCTCATCCGATGTGATACCCTCAACCCATCCACTCTACTTCCACTTCTTGAAGGGGGGGACTCTTTGGAGTATGATCCCCACCTCACCCCTCATGACTCGGTGTAGGTGACGGCATCGCGGATGACATTCTCCAGGAAGACTTTCAGCACTCCGCGGGTCTCCTCATAGAGCATAGACGACATCCATGGCGGGGACGACCTTCTTCTTGGCATGCTCATGAGGGGTGAGGTGGGGATCATACTCCAAAGAGTCCCCACAGGGTATGCAGTCACCACCGAAGATACAGCTCTTCAGGCTTTAGCATTACCTTCCTCCATGTCTGCCCAGGAAGCAGAATTCCAGGCCCTAACAATGGCATGCAAATTGGCAGAAGGAAAAATAGCTAATATATATACAGACTCAAGATATGCCCTCTGCGTCACCTGTGATTTTGGGGTCATTTGGAAAAGTGGCTATACTTAAGATAAAGGCGCACAGCAAGCTGAATTCTCAAGAAGCACGAGGCAATCACCTGGCGGATACAGCTGCGAAACAAGCTGCAAACAGGACGCAAGAAGTGGCCAGTGGAGTGAATGCGCCCATTCTAGATGATACGGTGGATACCCCTGAAGAAACTGGAGAGACCACCGTGATTCTTCAAAACCCTCCGGTGAGCAGGACCTACCTCTAGGAGCAACAAGAAGCAGTTGACAAAGAAGAAAAAAAGAAGTGTGGTTAAAGAAAGGAGCTACAGAAACTGAAGGGATCATGGAATTAAACAAGAGGCCGTGTCTGCCACAATCACTGTTTCCTGCAGTGGTACAGTGGGCCCATGGTGCCTCTCATCTGTCAAAAACTACTTTTTACATGTTTAGACAAGTACAAATCCAGAAATTTTAGATTAAAAACTTCTGACTATCTTAATGCATACAAAAATACAAAATCTATTACTATAGATAGCCTCTCATCTGTCAAAAACTTTGATGAATGCCCTGATCAACAAATACTACTTAGCTCCAGGGATTACTCCACTTACCAACAACTTCTGCAAGTCATGCACCATCTGTGCTAAATGTAACCCAGGAAGAACGGAAAAGGTACCTTTGAAGCATCTGGCAAAAGCCCAGTACCCCTTCCAAAGGACACAGATCGACCACATCCAGATGCCAAAAATTGGCCAATACAAGTACCCATTAGTCATCATATCCTAGAGGCCTATCCCGTCACCAACATGGCAGAAAAGACCACAGCTAAGAGACTTTTAAAATAAATAGTGTGCAGATATGGTGTCCCAGAGGTCATAGAGAGGGATCAGGGGCCGGCTTTTACAGCCTCAGTGACCAAAGAAATATGGACAGCCTTAGGGGTCACGCTAGCTTTCTACACCCCCTACCATCCTCAGAGAAGTGGGAAGGTGGAAAGATTAAATGGCACAATACAATCTAGAATGCTAAAAATGTCTCAGGAAACGGGAATGAGCTGGCCAGAAAGCCTGCCCATAGCCTTATTCAGTGTTAAGTACACTCCAAGGGGAAACCATGGCTTGTCACCCTATGAGATATTGTTTGGTTCAGCCCCCAGACTGGGTTGTTACTTTCCACGGCAATTACAGCTCCAATCTGATGTATTGACTGATTATGTGACTGCTTTAGCTTGAGAATTAACCTGTATCCCTTCGCAAGTGTTTTCCTCCATTCCAGATCCTGAGCTAGATACAGGAACACACAAGCTGGTTATCGGTGACGTCCTAGTAAAGAAGTTTGTGCGCAAACACACCCTTGAACCCAGATATGATGGTCCTTTCCAGGTTCTCCTAACAACTGCCACATCAGTCAAGGTGGCCGGGAAAAACATGCCTCCCACTGCAAGAAAGTCCCTGTACCTGAGGAAGAGGCCAAGGGGACCAAATGACTCTATATATCCTTTTCATTGTAATTATTGCTCAGGCACAAGAGGTAGCCATCAAAGAAAAAGATGGTATAACCCAATTCTGGTATAACTCATCCAATACACGTTGCCACTTTTATATCTTCTTATGAACAGATAATTCCAGGTACTATGCACAGGATCCGGACCTGGGATGAAGTAATAGGACCCACGACTGTGTATGTATGTGTCACTGACAACTATTGGGGTAACAACTGTGATTCCTGGGGAGCAGTGGGTTGGAACACTGGGGGTAAAAACTGGGGGTACAAACCAGAAAGCGCCCAAAATAGAAAGGATAGTAACGGAAAGTCCCTCTTAGATGGAATGACAATCAACAAGCACACAGATCAGTATTTTACTAAGGAGTTCAGGTTGACCATTGAGAATCCTAGCCCAGGAGACAGCGGGACCTATATTCTGGGCCTGTGGTGGGGAAGTGGGACTTCCAGTTTTGGAAAACCTTTCCAGCTGAAAGATATGTTCAATAACCCAGAGTGGGGAGTTCCCCAATCTACATCTAGCTCCAACCCGCTGAGGCCCCATATACAGACATTAAAGGATATGGTGGCCATAGCAGACCCTACCTTTGAGGATACTATGGCTGCAGAGACAGGGTTCTCAGATGTCAACCTTTGGCTAGAGTGGATGAGTTACAGTACAGGGAAACATAACAAAACCAATTGTTATGTATGTGGGGGGCAAGGCCTCATTTGGGAACAGTACCCCTTAACATATCCCCCGAACATGAGGCATGTTTCCTTAGCCTGTTTACCAACACAACCACTAACCACTCCCTGTGTGAACATTGGAGGGAGTGGGGAAATTTCTTGGGAATTTCACTAAGGGTTACTGTGAATCTTATAGTGAGGCCTCTGCAGATCTAGTGCAAGATCGAGTCCAGTCTTTGGGGGACGTGTACTGGATCTGCGGAGACATGAAAATCAGAAGCAGATTGACAGGAAAATGGACAGGAGAATGTTCACTGGCCAAGGCCATAATGCCTCTGCATATTTTCTCCGAGGCCACTCCACAGATAGAACCAGACACAAATAAGACACCCAGGCCTAGGATGCGTAGGAACACCCCAGCAGGAAGCTTTGACCCTCATGTATACATAGATGCCATAGGGGTCCCCAGAGGTGTCCCAGATGAGTTAAAAGCAAGAGACCAAGTCGCAGCAGGATTTGAGTCTCAAATCCCCATCATCGGTGTAAACAAGAATGTAGATTGGATAAATTACATTTACTACAACCAACAAAGGTTTGTCAATTACACCAGAGATGCACTCCGAGGCTTAGCTGAACAACTAGAAGCCGCTTCACATATGACCTTCCAAAACCGCATGGCCTTAGATATGGTCCTAGCTATATTCCAGATAACACTGGTCCAAATGGTAAAGTGACCTTAGCCATCCGGAAACTTGAGAATTTGTCTGAGGAATTAAAACAGAATTCAGGGCTCACCAACCCCTGTGATCAATACTTCACCTGGATTAGAAGGGGGTGGCAGGGATTGTTAACACAGATTGGAATAACCATCCTAATCATTTTAGTGACTCTGGCTGTCATGATCTGCTGTATTCTCCCCTGTCTTAAAAAGTGTGTAGAAAAAGTTGTTGACCAAGCCGCTCCCACATTTGTAAACCAGGAAATACCAGATGAAGGTTATGAAATGCACTCCATTACAAACATCCCCTCCCCCAAACTGTAACACCATAGGGGTATAGGGTAGGGATAGACAGCACCTGACTGTCCTTCTCTAGACTGTATCGAGGGGGGTGGTGAGCTAGTCACTACCTTTCTCTATATGCAGTCCGAAAAGAGTTGGAGCAAAGAGAATAGACCAGGTGATGTAGGATCTCAGTGTAAGGGACAGGTTTAAAATATACATTTTAAGGGGGGAACTGTAATGGATGTGGTTACGGTAATATTAAAATGAAATATTATCACCAATAAGGTATTAGGTAGAATGCTAAGGCTAAAATGTATATTTCAATGTGTAACATTATGTTATTGCTTTGTTTGATTGTTTTGACCTTAATGCTAACTCAGATAGCTGCTAGCTCCCCCCCCCCCCCCATCCTGAAGCCGAACCGCAAAATTATAAAAAAGATTGTGCCTCTCTCTTTCCGAGAACTGGACCCAAGACAGACAGACATGACATCAACATCCAACGTCTCAAAGGAAGCAGAGATGAAGAAGTTACCAAAAATATCTAGTATTATCTAACATAGTTAGGATTAATTGCTAATTCAGCATAATCAGCTAAAAACACATACACTTGTTACAGTAATATGTCGCAATTCTCTTTGCATATGTCTCGCCTTGCTTGTTTGAAAGTCCTTCCATTTTTATTCTTATATAAACTTCAAAGAAAAAGAGGAAATAAAGAGCGAAAATAATTTCACACTGGACACAGACTCAGAGTGATTACTTCAGAGCGTGCACGCTTCACATTCAATAATTAGACCAGGGGCAGATATAAAAATACTGGACCTTGGTTCTGGTCCTTCCAAAACACTTACACAAAGCATGACAGCATACATGAATGGGATGTAGCACGCCCACAAAACCTATAAGGGAGGGCCATGCTGAAGCGTTTGAATCAACATATCATTAGATTAGAACTGAAGTCGATTCCCCTGCTTCCAATGTTGCCTGATTGACTTTGCAATAGGCAAAAAATGGTTTGTAGTATATGAACCTGGTTGGTATCCTATAAAATTCTGGGCCTCTGAATTTTGCCCATGAGCATACCATCCATCTGATAAAGTGAGCTCTGCACTAGATTTATGATTTTATCTTCCTTCTATAAGCCCCTTAGGCTACTCTGACCCGAGATAATGCTATTGTCTTAGCGGACAGTGCATGTATTCTTCTGATACTGCCAGGCCTGAAGAGGCCACTGTCTGGCCTTCTAGAGAAGAAACACTTCCCTGTATTTCTTCCACATAGAGTCCATTACTCCAGCTTGTGGTGACGCTTGACATTTTAGTTTGGACATCCCGGAAGGGTGAAGTCTTGACCCAGAAGCAAAGATGCAGACCTTCGTCTGGTGCTGGTGAAGAAGAAACCAGAGCCATTTTGTTTGATTATGGTAGCAATAAGGTAATTTACTGCTTGACGCTTGGATCTCTGAAAGAGTTCTCAAAGACGTTATATCCTTAAGAAATACTACTTTGGTGTCACTGAACCTATTGAGGTAGTCTTGTTCAGAAGAATGACCCAAGTTGCAGTCCGGAGCAGAGGATTCATCCTGAAATTCTGCAAGATTTTCCATGTTCTAGTATACCTGGAGTTTGCCGCAGGTTCCCCCGGCTTCCACAAGGTTTCAAATAATGAAGGCGAGATCCCGCAATGAGCCTTTCTAACTTGGTCTCCCAGTTGCTAGATGTAACGTGGCTGAATTTTGCATACACTTAGCTCTGCTGTGCAAGGTCTGAGATCTCAAGAAGTCTAAAATAGGAGGAACTTGGGCCAAAGACTGTACTTTGAGGACACCATGGCCTGTACTGCCACCAGATCATTGCCCTTATCCCAGCTGTATGACTACAGATCCTGATTGAACTAGACGGACTTGTGTCCTTTTTCAACCTGCCCCACCATGCCCTATGATCCTGATGAGGAGCTTAGAGATCACGAGTCTGGTGGCTATACAGGTTAACCTGCTGACCCAGCTGGATGTTAGTAGATCCACTGCTTCCACTTCTGGGAAGCTCCTCTTGCAGGAATGACTTCCATTCCTGACCATTGAGTTTACTGCCAGGTTGCGATTCATTGAACTGCTTGTTGGTATCGGGCAGTCATTCTCAACCAGTTCCTTGAGCTGTGGCTGATGAATTACCTTTCTGATGGTGCCTACAGAGTTCAAGGTTCAGCATCACTTCGCAAAGCCAGCAGCATGACACAAAATATATTTTTAGCTGTCTCTAAGGGTGGCATTCTGAGCACCCCTTTAAGGGGAACATTCTTCCTATTGACCACTCTTGACATCCAAGGTTTCGTATTTTACCGTATCTGACAGGATGTTCTGAGACACTAGAACACAGAGCGATGAGATGAGACAGGTTTTACCATTGGCAAACCTGAATAGGAGATGCCTCTTGCCATGACAATAGGAGATTACCTATGGCCGTCTGTTTGGAGCATACCTGAGACCTCCTAGGCTATGTTGCCCAAATAACTTCCCCACTTGGGAATCACTGTACCCCTGCTGTTAGACACTTCGTCCTCCCCTGGCCTATGTCATTGACTTGACTTGAGCTAGGAGGTAATCGAGGTGAATAGACTTTAGTGATTGTTACGTCTGGAAGTTTATGAAAGTTGATAAGATTAACTATCCTTAGCCACCATTAACTATCCTTAGCTTCTTGACCATTTGAGACCATGGGATACAAACAGATGGGATAGAGCTAGGACTTGCCCACACGAAGGGTGACAGTATTAGGACTTATGTGGAGGCATCGCTACAGTATTCTCCTCCGACGGGACTAGTCTCATATGTGGGGTAATCTTCCCTGGAATAGGAAGCAAAATCTTTCATTACCTTAGAAGGCCAGTTTATGATGTTCTTAATCTTCTTGACCATTTGAGACCATGGGATACAAACAGATGGGATAGAGCTAGGACTTGCCCACACGAAGGGTGACAGTATTAGGACTTATGTGGAGGCATCGCTACAGTATTCTCCTGAACGTCTAAAATGTCATTATTATAATGAGATTAATTGTCCTTCCCTCTGAATCAGAGTTTGCCAGGACCTGGAGGAGGTTGAGTCACCCGCATCGGTTGTCCACATGCCCTCACTTCTGCAAGATGGCCACTACTGGAAGCAATGTTCTGGAAAATGTGGAAAGGTCAATGGTTGCTGATCAAGCACGTAGTGAGGTTCTCAGAAGCCTGGTGTAGTGATCTAATATATAGTTTGTAGATGGTATGTAGTTATTAATAAGTATTGTCCTGCAGCAAACCCAATTCTCCAGAGAGGCGTACTTTATTAGCTTCCAAAACAGAACAGTCTTACAGATGACAAAATCCAACAGAGTACATGACAACGAATATTCCTCCTAGACCTATGCCTTCATAATCACAGACCCTTCTCTGAGAAAGTTTTTCTTAGATTTAAAGCCATCTTATATAACACACTGAATGGCTGAGCAATTTGCTTTGATCTGCTCCTGTCTTTCAGAGTGACAGCAGATCACCCCAAGCTGTGAACAGCTTTAGTCATAAAACTGCCCTAATCTGCATTCTTTAACATTGACAAGTCTCCTTTGATATGTGCGACTACTGATTAGATTAAGAGATGACACCTAAATACTCTTTTGAGGTGTAGAATAGACTTGAATCCCCAATCTATATTCTTGCATAATGAATTTGTCTTAGAATGCCTAAATAAAATGCCTATATGAAATACATAAAAAACACTACATATATCTAATATATATATATATATATATAATATATATATATATATTAGATATAACATACTACACCTGGGTGTAGCAAAGTGCGCATGTACACATCAGCTAGATCTAGAGAACTGTAGCGGTTTATCCGATCGTTTTGAGTGATTGTTCTCAATGACTCCATCTGATGTTTTGGATCTTGATCCTTTGTTACACATCTTGCCTGAATCTGCTTTCTGACTGACAATGGACTGATTGTTTCCGTTGGACAAGATTTGGTAACATTTGCTTAAAGCCTTGATTGATCTAAGGAACCATAGTGGGAATTAGAGGAGTTGAAAAAGAGTGGGAAGAAATTCTATTGACTTCCTTACTGCACAAAGTGCAACTCGTCAGCACACCTGGAATCTTCCGTTGTTGTCCCAAGGTTTTGTTGCAGACAGATCACAACACAAAGACAAGTGCTGCACAAGCTCCACTGATCCTGAGTCTCCTGCCCAAAAATTTGCATTCAATTTCTGCAATATAACACCTACTGGGCACATTTGAGTGAAAAGGAACTTTGCTACTCCCCGAGAGGAGCGGACTTGAGCTTAGGTGATTAAAGACGATCGTGGATCTTCCCATCTTTTCTCTAGCTCTTCTCAGGCCCTGTCACCAACTCTTTGTTCTGGGCCTAGATGACTAGCCTAAGGGATTAGTCTCTGATCTGGACATCACTGATTCCATCTTAAATCATATTCCAATCAACTTAGAAGAGGTATACGCCATCAGTGGGTTAAGCCATAGGGCTTTACTAACCCCACAGAATAGTAGGAGGAACAGCCTGCTGCATCCATAGTGGTTGCACTGCCTCACTGGACCAAACACCACAGAGGCGTATTATTGGCCAAGTTTGCCCTCAAATTGTCTGCTAAGAACCAAATAGCCTTGGCTACTGAAGTGAACTCCAACACAGGCCATACCATACTCCTTAATGGTAGTATAAATCTTCATCTCCAAATCTATATTGTTGTTTTCATGTCTCTGCGAAGGCTATCGCGTCATCCACTGGCAGACTGGCACTTCTGTCTGGTCTGAAGATTACTTGGCTTGGCCAACTGCCTCTGCAGTAAGAGTTGGGCTTTACAGATGGGATCTTGCATCCTCTGCTAGCATGAAGACACATCTGGCCAATCTGTTGAACGCTCTTTGGCCTGCGTTTTTTTTTTTTTTTTTATGCAGGGGGTACCCTTTAACAGACTCAGCTGTTAAAGGGTATGATTAGCTGTTAAAGGATATGAAAAGCTGATTAGCTTAGTACCCGAGCCTTAGCGACTAGAGGTCCACCTCGTCAGTTTTCACTTAAGTGAACACATCTGCCGTTGTGTTTTACTGCCGCCTGATATGCAACTTGGCATAGCATCTTGGCGGGCACGTCAGCTAACCACACTCCCCATTCTGCCCAGGATGGGTTAGCTTGCCCCTTCTGGCAGCACTTTGCATGTATAGCAGTTTTAGATTCAAACAGGACCTGTCACTGTTGGAAGAACAAGTTACCACTTTTCCTTTGGGGAGTGGTGCTGGTATTTAAGGGCTGGAGAGTTTTACGATCCCTACTGCCCATGTACTCTGTTGGGATAACAAGTTACCACTTTTCCTTTGGGGAGTGGTGCTGGCATTTAAGGGCTGGAGAGTTTTACAATCCAGGCTGCCCATGCACTCTTTTTGTATATGAAAGCATACCTACCTGAACCTCACCTTATTGATCATGGCTGGTCTGTGGGTAAGCTTATGGCTCAAGTTATGAGCTGCAGGTTTGTGGTCACACTAAAACACCTGGAATTACTGGCTAGTATATCAGTGGCCACCCACATACCCATTTGCAGACATTGAAGCAGCAAATGGATCTATATGCTGTGAGCAAGGGTTAAACCCTTTGACAGAAACAATTACAGATAGTAGTGTACTAAACCAAACTTCTTAAAGCACTGTTCACATCAATGCATTTTTGTGCCTCTGCGTTTTTGAAAGGGTCGGGGACTTTTTTTCCCGCAAAATGCAGTTTTGCATGTAAAAGAATTCAATGGAACCGCATCCAAAACGCAAGTGCAGCGATTTGCGTTGTGCGTTTTTTTATTTCTTTTTTTTTACACTGTATATAGCCGGTTGCTAAGGAGGGGCCCGGGAAGCCAGCCGCCGCGTCCTTAACAACCAATGAGTCATCAGCTGTCAGCTGGCTTCCCGCTGAATGTAAAAAAAAGAAATTGTGAAAAAAAACAAAACAGCGTGGGCCCTTGTATGGATTTGGAGGGGACTCCCATGTCAAAATCTTAACCACTATCTGACCACCCACCGTCAAATGACGGCGGAGCGGTGCAGCTATTGTGGCGGGCCGCCGTCATATGACGGCGCTCGCTTTTTGGCCACTAGGGGGGGCGCGCGCCGCGGGAGGCGTGCGCGCCCGCCGCGTAGCTGAGGACCCGATGCGCGTGCCCGGCGGTCGCGATGACCGCCAGGCACCCGCGATTGCCCGGTAATCGAGCAGGACGTGGATCGGTGTGTGTAAACACATCGATCCACGTCCTGTCAGAGGAGAGGAGACCGATGGTGTGTCCCTTGTACATAGGGACACCGATCGGTCCCCTCCCCCAGTCAGTCCCCTCCCCCCACAGTTAGAATCACTCATATAGGGTACATTTTAACCCCTGCAGCGCCCCCTAGTGTTAACCCCTTCCCTGCCAGTCACATTTATACAGTAATCAATGCATTTTTATAGCACGGATCGCTGTATAAATGTGAATGGTCCCAAAAATGTGTCAAAAGTGTCCGATATGTCCGCCGCAATGTCGCAGTCATGATAAAAATCGCAAATCTCCGCCATTACTAGTAAAAAAAAAATAATAATAAAAATGCTATAAATCTATCCCCTATTTTGAAGACGCTATAACTTTTGGGCAAACCAATCAATATACGCTTATTGCGATTTTTTTACCAAAAATATGTAGAAGAATACGTATCGGCCTAAACTGAGGAAAAAATTCGTTTAAAAAAAAAAAAATTGGATATTAAATTATAATAAAAAGTAAAAAATATTATGTTTTTTCAAACTTGTCGCTCTTCTTTTGTTTATAGCGCAAGAAATAAAAACCGCAGAGGTGATCAAATACCACCAAAATAAAGCTCTATCTGTGGGGAAAAAAAATGATAAAAATTTTATTTGGGTACAGCGTTGCATGACCGCGCAATTGTCATTCAAAATGCGACAGCGCTGAAAGCTGAAAAATGGCTTGGTCAGGAAGGGGGTGTTCGTGCCTGGTAGGCAAGTGGTTAAAAAGAAAATGGCGTGGGGGTCCTCCCCAAAATCCATACCAGACCCTTTTGTTGAGGGCATCCGGCCTGGTATGGTTCAGGAGGAGGGAGGGCGATCGCTCGTCCCCTCCCTTTCTTGACCTGCGGGGCTGCATGCTCGGATAAGGGTCTGGTATGGATTTTGGGGGGGACCCCCATGCCATTTTTTTTTTATTTTGGTGTGGGGGTCCCCACCGAATCCATACTAGACCCAAGGGCCTGGTATGGACCTGGGTCTGTTTTTTTTCTCAATTTTTTTTTTTGCCTGCAATTTTTTTTTTTTTTACATTCAGCGAGAAGCCCCCTGACAACTGAGGAATCATTGGTTGTTAAGGATGCGGCGACCGGCTTCCTGGCACCCTCCTTAGCGACCAGCTATGTAAAATGTAAAAAAAAAAAAAGCAAAACGCAAATCGTGGCAAAATCGCAGTAAAGAAGCATGTCCAAAAACGCGCCAAGCACTGCAAAAATCACTGTAGAAGCGCTGAAAAGCAACATGCATAAATGATGGGCGGTGTGTACTGACTCCTATGTAACATGAGTTTGAATGTGATTGCTTAATTCTATACACATCCCCAGTTTTAAGAGGGTGTGCACACTTATGCAACCACATTGTTTTCGTTTTTTAGTTTTACTAAAAAGATTTCAGTTTGTTTTTCAATTGAGTATTTAGGTCACATTTAAAGGTGGAAAAAGTTCTGAAATTATTTATCTTTGTCTCATTTTTTTACATCACAGAAACCTGACATTGTAACGGGTGTGCAGACTTTTTATATCCACTGTATGTATTTTATACATATTATTTATCTGTAAAATCCTCCCTTGTCTAGACCTCCAAAATTCCTGAGATTGCTGCCCGGTGGGTGTGGGTGTTTCTTGGGTGTGATTGTCAGCAGACCCATTCATTCAAGTGACACTCTATGGCAGTGATGGTGAACCTTGGCACCCCAGATGTTTTGGAACTACATTTCCCATGATGCTCAGCTACACTGCAGTGTAGTGGAGCATCATGGGAAATGTAGTTCCAAAACATCTGGGGTGCCAAGTTTCGCCATCACTGCTCTATGTGGTATTCCCCTTCATATACCCAAAAGATTATGTAGGGACATGAGGGGAGGGGAGGAGGAGCTGGTCCAGCACAGTCAGTTATTAGAAACTACCAGAAGAAAAGGAGGCTCTGCTAGGGAATTGATTCCTCGTAAAGTATTATTTACCGTATATACTCGAGTATAAGCCGAGTTTTTCAGCACATTTTTTTGTGCTGAAAGTGCCCCCCTCGGCTTATACTCGAGCCAAGCACTTTTCTGCAGCAGAAAATGACATTTTCCGACCCGACTTTGTGGCCCCGTATCTTGGGGCCACTTAGTGGTAGGAACCCCAAATTTGGTGTGCAAACCCACATATCCAAATTTGGGGTTCCTAGCACCAAGTGGCCCCGAGATACGGGGCCCCAAAGTCGGTCAACTGTGTCCATCTGCAGCAATATCATTTCGGTACCCTTTGGGTCCAGAGACCCCAAATTTTGGCTGCAGCTAGGGGGCATCTATGAACCCTTTAAGTACCGAGTTTGAAGTTCGGGGGACCTATGGCTGCAAATGGGCACAGTGAGGCTGCAAATGGGCATTGTTGACCCTCTTTTCCACTTACAGTAGCTGCGCATTTCTCACCCTCGGTTTATACTCAAGTCAATAAGTTTTCCCAGTTTTTTGTGGTAAAATTAGGTGCCTCGGCTTATATTCGGGTCGGCATATACTCGAGTATATACGGTATGTGACGTGAAAACATGGCAAGATCGCATTTAACCCCTTGCTTACCGGGCACATAAACCCCCTTCCTGCCCAGGCCAATTTTCAGCTTTCAGCGCTGTCACACTTTAAATGACAATTACTCGGTCATGCTACACTGTACCTATATGACATTTTTATAAAATTTTTTACACACAAATAGAGCTTTCTTTTGGTATTTAATCACCACTGGGGTTTTTATTTTTTGCTAAACAAACTAAAAAATTACCAAAAATTTTGAGAAAAAGAAAAACAGTTTTCATAGTTAGTTATAAAATTTTGCAAACAGGTAATTTCTCTCCTCTTCACTGATGTGCACTGACAAGGCGGCACTGATAGGTGGCACTGATGGGCACTGATAGGCGGTACTGATAGGTGGCACTGATGATGAGGCACTGATAGGCACTGGTAGGTGGCACTGCTTAAAGGATTTCTTTATTTCTTGATTTCTTTAATGTCCTTCTTTTCCATCTTGAAGAGTCGGGAGGTGTGTGTTTAATGCATATGGAACAATTCAATAACACAATAAACACTTTGTCTTGTATAATGCTGAGATTTCAGAACTTTATTTAACCCTTCAAGGAAACATGCGATGGATACATAAACAAGAAAAAAAAAAACTACTGCAGTAGTTAGATGTGATTGAACGGAGTTTCATAAGACAAACAAATCCCAAATCCCAAATTATAACCAAAGATTACATTTAGTAACTCTTTGGTGTATGAAGGTTATAATATTTAACTTGTGAGCGTCACCCAGCCATCAACTAGATCAGGGATATGCAATTAGCGGACCTCCAGCTGTTGCAAAACTAAAAGTCATGCCTCTGCCTCTGGGTGTCATTCTTGTGGCTGTCAGAGTCTTGCTATGCCTCATGGGACTTGTAGTTCTGCAACAGCTGGAGGTCCGCTAATTACATATCCCTGAACTAGATCAAACTTTCTAAAAATGGGGCCAGTTTACTGTCCTTCAGACTTTGGGGGGGGGGGGGGGGGCCGGACTCTGGCCAATGTGAATAGAGAAGGTCCCGATGTCAGCAGAGATAAAAAAAAATTCCCCATCTTTGTTGCCAGTGGGAGAAATTGTGCCCCATCATTAGTGTCACTGGGTTCAATTGTTGGTATCCCTTCACTGGCCTCAATGGGGAGGGGGGGGGGGATTTATGCCCCATTGTTGGTATCAGTGGATGAAACAGTGCCCCAAGGGCCCCATAAAAGCAAGCAAGGCGCCGCATCTGGCTCCCGGGCCGCATTTTGGAGACCACTGACCTACATCATTGGTCCCCAAACTGCGGTCCGGGGGCCAGATGCAACCATTTGCTTGCTTTTATCCTGCCCTTGTTTCATCCACCGACACCAATGAAGGGGCACAATTCTTCTCAATTAATGATGGGGCACTATCCCCCCACCCCCCCCATGATGAGGCACTATTTCTCCCAATGACACCAACAATGGGCCACAATTTCTCCCAATGACACCAATAATGGGTCCCAAAGACACCAGTGATGGGGCATTATTACTCCTAGTGACTCCAATGATGGGGCACTATTTCCCCCAATGACACCAATGATGGGCAACAATTTTTCCCAATGACACCGATAATGGGTCCCAAAGACAACAATGATGGGACATTATTACTCCTATGGACACCAACGATGGGGCACTATTCCCCCCATGACACCAATGATGGGCCACAATTTCGCCCAATGACACCAATAATGGGTCCCAAAGACACCAGTGATGGGGCACGATTACTCCTAGTGACACCAATGATGGGGCACAATTCCTCCCACTGAAAAAAAAATTGGGTCATTATTTTTTCCCCACTGATGTCAAGACCTTTTCTACTCCCAATGGCCACAATCCACCCCCCCCCCCCCTCGAGTTTGAAGGACAGTAAACTGGCCCTTTCTTTATAAAGTTTGTTGAAGGTGTCAGAGAAAAATGCGATGCACACAAACTTGGGCAAGAAACAAAAAACAATATTGAAGCTGGAAGTCTGGAAGTGAGAGAACAGTGTTTCATACGACAAACAAATCTCTTTATAACTAAATACAACATTTTAGTTCTCTCTTTGATATATAAAGCTTATATTATTTAACATGAGAGCATCACCCAGCCATCACCTAGATCAGTGTTTTTCAACTCCAGTCCTCAAGGCGCCCCAACAGGTCATGTTTTTCAGGCTGTCCATTATTTTACGCAGGTGATTTGATCAGTTTCACTGCCTTAGTAATTACCACAGCCGTCTTCATCTGAGGGAAATCCTGAAAACATGACCTGTCGGGGGCGCCTTGAGGACTGGAGTTGAGAAACATTGACCTAGATCATTGGTCTCCAAACTGTGGCCCTTTGCTTGCTTTTATCCGTTTCAGGGCACAATTTCTCCCAATGACACAATAATGGGGCCGGATTACACCAATGATGGGGCACAATTACCCCCACTGAAACAAACGATGGGGCATTATTTTTTCTTACTGATGTCTGGACTATTTCTACTCCCAGTGGCCACAGTTTGGCCCCCTTACAGTCTAAACTGGCCCTTTTTGTTTAGAACTTTTGGAGACCCCTGATCTAGATAGAAAGCAGCGTAGAGGGTTTGTTGAAGGGGCCAGAGAATCATGCAATGATTGAAGTTGGCAGTTAGAGAACAGTGTTTCATACGACAAACTAATCCTTCTATAACCAAATACATTTTAGTTCTCTCTTTGGTTATATCATTTAACTTAAGAGATTCAACCAGCCACTGCTCAGGTAAAAAGCCGCATGGAGGGGTTGGGTGAAGGTGGTGGTGAAGGTGTGGAGGTGTCTGATGGGGTTACACAGCTCGTAGAAAGACAGACGGCCACCTTCATAATCCAAATACACTCCCACCTTCTCCACTGGAGAATTCTGGTTTAAAGACTCGGGCTCACCGTCATGCTCAACTGAAAGTTGATTTTCCGTCATGCTTAAACTCCACGCCTTGTTAGTTGATCTAAAACAGCCTTCATGTCCTCTATCTATGGTGGGATAGCAAACGGCAATATCCCAATCATCGTCAACGACCTCTACCTCCCAGTAACATATCCCACTGGAAATACTCTCGATACTTAACACCTGGGACCAATGTGTAAATCTCTGCGACAGTTTCGGTTTAATGAGGTGTGCCACAGGTACTGATGCTGATTTCAGGTCTAAGGACAAAGCCAATGATTTGTGTGCAGTTTTTTCATCCAGTAAAAGATCCGTCCTCTGGAATTTGTGTTTAGATTTTATGTCGGTGATTAGATCAGTTAGGGATCTGTGCAATGTAAGTGCAATCAGGAAATGATCCAGGTCACAGACCTCAGGTTCCTCCATATCTTGGTCTTCTATTTCTGGTTCTTGTAGGAAAGTTATGGGGTCGGTTATGTTGCACAGCTCCTCAATCTGACGGATCTTCCCGGATAGGGTGTCTATCTGGGTCTCCAGTTGCTGGATCAGCTCAGAGACCGACAGTGAGACCTTCTCTTCCTGTCTGGAGATCTCACTCAGGACTCTCTGTTCCTGGACCTCCAGCTGTCTCCTGATAGCCTTATACAGGGCAGTGACTATCTTCTTCTTCCTGTTGGCTTTTTCCTGTGCTTTTCTCTTGTGGTCCTGTAGATTCTGGATCTGTCCTTCAATTGCTCCTCTTGCTCTAGTCACTTTTTCACAAAGATTTCTCATTTCCACCTTCTTCTTCTCAGAAGCCTCTTCTAGAAGTTCTATTTCATGTTCTTCATGTTTCCCCACCAGACAGCAGGACACACATAGACAGACGGCATCTTCGGAGCAGTAATATTCCAGAAGTTTCTCGTGGAAGGAGCATTTTTTGCTTCTGAAGGATGAAGTGGGTTCTGTCAGCACATGGTCCACTGTCTTGTTGTGGGCTGTTAGGTGTTTCTCACACATAGAAGTCTCACACTGCAGACAAGTCTTGATAGCTGCCACCCTAAAATGCACACAATATGTACAGAAGAGACCACTTTGTTCCTGTTCCATAGATTGGGAGTCTTCCACAGTGTTACTCAGCTTAATCTTCTTCTCTAGTACAGGACACTCTGCATACTCATCTCTGCACTCTGGACAAGGAAAAACTCCAGATCCCTTCTGTGTATCCAGAGCAGTCGCAAAACAGTCCCAGCAGAACCTGTGTCCACATTTCAGTGTCGCCAGTTCCATACAAAGGTTCAGGCAGATGGAGCAGCGCAACTCATCTCCAAGTGCAGCAGACGCCATTCTGGAAACAACAAAGAAAAAAAATGAAACTTATAAAAGAAGAGGAGGAGCCTTAAAAGGAAATAAACTAGCCCCCAACTTTGCCAATGAGATCAATAGCACAACATGGTCTTCAGTTTATTGAAAAAACTTTTTAATTGGAGGTACCTCCATTCCATCAATGGGATTGTTCCCATCTTTTGGATTAATTCTGTTAGTGTTAATAATGTACCTGTGACAGACCTAGCCGGGACACAGGCTTTTTGAGAGGACTAAATGCGAGCCTCCTGCCAACCGATTATGGGCCCTGGATTTTAAGGGGCACAGGGTGAAGGAGAACCCCAACCCCAGTCAGATTCAATGCTGTATATATAATGTGTGTGTGGTCTCATGCTGTTAGGACACACACTGTCAGATGTTATTGTCATGAACTCAAGATGTTAATTGAGAGAGCGGATCACCTTGTCCTCTGTACAATGAAGGAGACGGTCTGTCTGTTACTGGTGGTCTCCTGCTATTGTGATGAAATGTCTTGTGGTGGTAATTATGATAATTTATAATCAACTGTGTTTAGCTCGGTGACAACAAGTCTGGCCTGTAGTGAAATCCTGAGTCACATCGGCTGCTTAAAGGGATTAGTTAATTCGTTTATGTTAAGTTGTTACAGGTGTATTGTTAGAGTAATATGAGCAGGAGGGGGGATCTCCTCTTCTACTGTATATAAATGCCAGTTTGGTTTTGTAATAATATAGTCCATGTTGGCACTAAGCAAGTCTCGTCTCGTTTGGTGCTTGGGAGCGGTTGGAATATCTGATATCTATATCCAGACTGGGAGGAAGTGGTATATGACGAACGCACTCAAGAGGAGTGTAGGGACGTTCCGTCACAGTACCATCCGGTGCAAATTTGCCACATGTGGTATCCCCATCTTCCCCCCAATTCCCCATTGATCCCACTTCTTCCCCTGGTAAGAACCACGGGAAACCCTCCACTGGGGTTAGCGGGGATATCTGTGGAGCATAGTCTCCACATTCGTTAAGTTGATCCCATATTTTTAAGGTGTTCTCAGTTAACAGTGATGTCCATTTGGACAAACCCCTGTTTGCCTTTGGGATCCAGGGTACTCCCGTTAAACTCCTTCCTGCCATATTCTGTTCCAAAGATACCCAGATTTTTTTTGTTTGGTCGTGATTTAGAATGCATACTAGGGCCATTGCTTTATAATATAGTTTTAAATCTGGTAACCCCATACCTCCTTCTGACTTCCCTTTACATAATATGTCATATGCCAATCTAGGACGTTTATTATTCCAAACAACATCTTTTTTCCGGTTTTATTCCCCTCTATATGGAGTGTGGTTCACTATTTTTGCACCTTTTACAGGTATTTGTCGCATCTGCTCCTGATGAGTGGAGATACATCCACGAAACGCGTCGAGCTACAATGGATGCCACAGTGACTTTTCATTACGATTTCACAACTGTGTTTATATCATATAATTACATACATAGGTACCGGGCATGCCACCTGATGTATTGCAGGCTACTCTATTGCTTTACATACCCTATATTTACCCATGTATGCATTCTGGATTGATGCGATTTTATATATAGTTCATGCTATTACTATGTATATACTCTGTGCCAAATAGATGTACATGTCTGTGTATACAATGCCTTTACCTATATTTACTCTACATTGCCATGACCTAAATAAATACCTTGTTTACTTTTATTTGCGCTCTCCAGCCACTTCATTTAAAGTCCCAACCCTCTTCTTTTTGCACCAAATCCCGGGATGGAGGCGCTTCCCCACGCCTCATCTAAAGTCCCAAAATTGCTTCTCCTTTTAATTATTCCAAAGGATGTGAAGGCCCTCCGTATATTTTTAAAGAAATTCTGAGGGAGTGGAATTGGCACTGTATATAAAGTACCGTATTTATCGGCGTATAACACGCACCGGCATATAACACGCACCCCAAGTTTAGGAGGGAATTTTAAGGAAAAAAAGTTTTAGGAGAGAAGTTTAGGGGGAAAAAAAAACTTACATTTAAGCCTCATTTGCAGCTTGCCCAGCGTCATTTGCAGCTTGCCCAGCGTCATTTGCAGCCTTGCCCAGCGTCATTTGCAGCCTTGCCCAGCGTCATTTGCAGCCTTGCCCAGCATCATTTGCAGCCTGCCCAGCGTCATTTGCAGCCTGCCCAGCGTCATTTGTAGCTTGCCCAGTGTCATTTGCAGTTTGCCAGCGTCATTTGCAGCCTTGCTGACGTTTAAATTTCCCGCCGCGAGACAAACCGCGCATGCGCGGCCGAAAAAGACCAAACCGCGGCCGAAAAAGGCCGAATCGCGGCAGAAAAAGACCGAGCCGACTGTTCGGCTCCGCTCGGAGTCCCGCCTCCCTGCTGTTTTGGGAGCGAGCGCAGGGAGGCGGGACTACGAGCGGAGCTGAACAGTCGGCTCGGTCTTTTTCAGCCGCACTTCGGGATTTTTCGGTCGCGGTTCGGTCTTTTTCGGCCGCGGTCGCCATTTTTCAGCGCCGCAACCAATTTTTGTCATTTTTTTGGGGGGTATCGGCGTATAACACGCACCCACAACTTTCCCCCGGTTTTAAGGGGGAAAAAGTGCGTGTTATAAGCCGATAAATATGGTATAAATAATTTTAGGCAGTATGCTCATTTTTATTGCACTTACCCTTCCAAACCAAGTTAATGGTTGCCCCTTCCACTTCCTCAGATCCTCTATTACCCCTTCCATTAAAACTTTGTAATTCAGATCATATAGAAGTTTAAGGTCTGCTGTTATATGTGTTCCTAGATAAACAAGGGATTTTTTTTTTCCATATAAAGGAGTAAGAGCTTTTCAATATCCTTATTGTTTCTAAGGGTACATGGTAGGGAAGGATTACAGATTTTTCAAACTTAATCTTAAGACCTCATGCACACGGACGTTTTAAAAAACGGGCTGTAAAGCTAGGTTGGACGCCTGGAAAAAGCAGCCTAAAAAAACTTGACTTTTACCACGTTTTGCATTGGCGTTTTTGCACGTTTTTTAGCGTCAGCGTTAATCAGCATTTTACACATCTCTAATTTCCTATACAGGGATTACAGTGTCCAATCAACTTTTTGCAGCAAAAAAACGCTGCAACTCAAAAACGCCGGTGCGCGTTTTTGCGCGATTCGCGTTTTTACAGCTCTAGCGCCGCGCCACGGAACGCACTGGTCCTGGGTTTTTTTTACAGCTTAAAAAACGCCTATGCCATTTGCAGCTCAAAAACGCCTAGGTGGGCATGAAGCCATAGACTAACATGGACAGGCGTTTTTAAGCTGCAATAAAAAGCTCAAAAACGCGGCTGCAAAAACGTCCGTGTGCACGAGGCCTAAAATTCAATAAGGCTCCGAATTTGGATACTTCTTTCATCAAGGTGGATAGTGAGGACTGAGGTGCTGACAGGTAAAATAGCAAATCGTCGGCATATGCCGAGACCATATGTTCTTCTGATCCTATACATGTCCCCTGAATTTCATAATTTTTTCTTATTTTACATAGAAAAGGTTCTAATATCATTGCAAATAATAAAGGCGACAGGGGGCATCCTTGTCTCGTGCCATTATTTATTTGAAAGTGTTTTGACAACGTACCGTTCACCTTTACTCTTGCTCTAGGGGTTGAATATAATGCCGATATCCAGCCCATTATGCGCTCCCCTACTTTCATCTCCCTTAAAACTTCGGTCATAAAATGCCAGTTCACCCTATCGAATGCCTTTTCGGCGTCCATTGATACTATCACTTTAGGGGCTATGTCTGGGCCATTTTTTGTCCATTGTAGAATATGCAGGGCCCTTATGGTGTTGTCTCTAGCCTCACGGCCCTTCATAAAGCCTGTTTGGTCAGGATGAACTATTTTAACTATGTGATCTTGTAGCCTGAGGGCCAAGATTTTTGCTAAGAGTTTAGTATCTGCGTTCAGCAGGGAGATTGGTCTATAGTTTGCACAATGCTGGGGGGTCCTTTCCTGGCTTTGGAAGCACTGTAATATACGCTAATAAGGCTTCTGGCGGTAGGGGGTTTGACGAGTTGATCGAATTAAAGTAATTACATATCGGTCAGAGAGGTTGAAGAAGGGGGCCTAGCCTCCTTTCAGACGTCACTGCCCAATTAGTTAGTAACTCAGAATGGAATACTGGGTTACGGGGACAGGGTTTTTCTTTTTTTCTTCTCTCATTGCCGGCCTCTCTCACACCACCCTCATGGGCACCGGGAAATAGTGAAGATAAACGTTCAGAATATATAAAGATTTAATGGCGGTTCCAATAAAAATAATATCATATAATATAAGAGGCCTAAAATCAGCCCAGAAAAGAGGTCGCCTATGGCAAGAATTACGCCATTACACGGCAGATGTGGCCTTTTTACAAGAAACTCATTTCTTAACCACTTCAGCCCCCGGACCAATTGGCAGCCAAAGGACCAGGCCCCTTTTTGTGATTCGGCACTGCGTCGTTTTAACTGACAATTGCGCGGTCGTGTGACGTGGCTCCCAAACAAAATTGGCGTCCTTTTTTTCCCACAAATAGAGCTTTCTTTTGGTGATATTTGATCGCCCCTGCGGTTTTTATTTTTTGCGCTATAAACAAAAATAGAGCAACAATTTTGAAAACAATGCAATATTTTTTGCTTTTTGCTATAATAAATATCCCCAAAAAATACATAAAAAAACATTTTTTTTCCTCAGTTTAGGCCGATACGTATTCTTCTACATATTTTTGGTAAAAAAAAACGCAATTAGCGATTATTGATTGGTTTGCGCAAAAGTTATAGCGTTTATAAAATAGGGGATAGTTTTATAGCATTTTTATTAATATTTTTTTTTTTTTTTTACTAGTAATGGCGGTGGTCAGCGATTTTTATTGTGACTGCGACATTACGGCGGACACATCGGACATTTTTGACACATTTTTGGGACCATTGTCATTTATACAGCAATCAATGCTATTTAAATGCATTGATTCCTGTATAAATGACAGTTGTAGTGAAGGGGTTAACCACTAGGGGTAGGGGAGGGTTTATGGGCTGTGACGTGTGTGTGTTTTTTTTTCATTAGGGGGCGGGGCTGACGTCTGACGTCATTGATCGGCTTTCCCGATGACCGGGAGCAGCCGATCAATGACAGGCAGTGTAGGAAGTGCGGGAGAGGTTTGTTTACACAGACCTCTCCCCGTTCTTCAGCTCTGTGACCGATCGCGGGACACCAGCGGCGATCGGGTCCGCTGGTCCCGCGGCCGGGGTCACGGAGCTCCCGTTCGGGTCGCGAGCGCGCCGCTGGCGGCGCGCACGCGACCCACGGGCAGGCATTTAAAGGATCCCGTACAGGTACGTGATTTTGCCTGCCCGTGCCATTCTGCACACGTATATATGCAGTGGGCGGTCGGGAAGCGGTTAAAAAGGAATAAACTGAAGACCATGATGAGACCTCTGAACTCACTTACTATATTTGAAATGAAATACGTAAAGATGACGAAACCCAGACATTTACTGTCCCAAATGCACTCACTAATTTCAGGGACCAGGAAAAACATAACACCATATTACATAAGAGAATGGGAAGGGGAATTAAATTGCAGTTTTACTAAGACACAAATTAAAGAACTTATCGATTCGACATACTATACCTCGAAAAGTTCACAAATTCAGGAAACATCTTATAAACTCCTGACCAGATGGTATCGAAATCCAGCGAAATTGGCACGGATGTATCCGACAGCAGATACCAGATGTTGGAGAGGTTGTGGCCAGAGAGGCACCCTACTTCATTTATGGTGGACATGCCCCAGGATAAGAAGGTTCTGGCAAGAAATTGCCCCATGGATAGAGAGACTATCACAAGGTCAAATAGAATTAACACCTCTAAACTTTCTATCCCATGGGACAATGAAGACACGTAGGAAATATACGAACAGCATTTTACCATACTTATTAAACGCAGCTAAATTACTGATACCGAGGTTATGGAAACAGTCCAAATGTCCAACCATTCTCAATTGGAAGAAGGAAGTTGATCTAATAATGGAGGCCGAGAGAGGGATACATAGGACTGAAGGCAGAAAAGAGAGGTTCGCGCAAATATGGACTGAATGGGAACTGTGTAAAGCAGAGATTGAATAATAAATAGAACAATAACAGAGCGGGAGGGAGGCGATTATGTAGATGTGTAGGTATATGTGTAGATGTGTATATATTTATGTATGTACAGGTAAAATATTTTTTATTTTTTTTATGTTTGGGGGAGGGGGGAATAAGAGATGAGGATGTTTTCATGTTAAAATGTGTGTACAAATGATTTAAGATGGTTTTTAAATGGAAATGTGAAAAAATAAAAATAAAAAATTTGATAAGAAAAAAAAGATCAATAGCACAACTATCAGTCCCTTACTTTATGCCAGGGTGCTAGGAGTAGTCCTGGACTCTGAACTTTTCGGGCCTCACAACCAATCACTATTTAAGACTTTCTGCCTTCATCTTTTTAAACTAAGCCCCTTCTTATCCAACAACACCGACATGATACTAATTAATTCCCTTGTAATCTCTCATCTCACTTATTATAACTCCCTCCTCATTGACCTACCTTGACCAAGGCTGTCCCCTCTTTAGTCTATCATGAATGCTGTGGCCAGACTTTACAACTTTATTAACTGTACATTGTCCATTGCCCCTCCCTGCCAATCACTCCTTGGCTTTCTCTCGATTAACAAATAAAATTTGAAATCCTAACAATAACATAAAAAATTAAAAATTATATCAAACACTTACCGTAATTTTCCTTTCCTGACGCCAATACATGGCAGCATACATATTATATAGCTCCGCCCCTATATCCACCCGCAGGACCCATTTAGCTCTATAAAAGTCTGACTGAGAGCTACCTCCCCCATTCTCCGTATAAAGCACAAAATCAGAGGGAGGGTTCGTATGCTGCCATGTATTGGCGTCAGGAAAGGAAAATTACGGTAAGTACTTGATACAATTTTCCATTTTCCTGAAGCCAAACATGGCAGCATACATATGATACATAATGAGCTTTTCAGAGGGAGGGTTTAATGCTACAAACTAATGCCCCGTACACACGGTCAGAAATTCAGACGGAAAATGTCCGATCGGACCATGTTGTCGGAAAATCCGCCCGTGTGTGGGCTCCATCGGAAAAAATTTGAGATCCTGCTCTCAAATTTTCCGACAACAAAATCCAATCTGACTTTTTCCGATCGTGTGTAGAGAATTCCAGCGGACAAAGTGCCACGCATGCCCAGATCAAATTATGAGACCAAAGCTATTGGCTAATAGCCTCTACGTAGTTCCGTCGTACGCAACGAACGTCACCACGTTCAGAATGATCGGATTTTCCGACAACTTTGTCCGACCGTGTGTATACAACACCAGTGTCGGACAAAATCCGTTGGAAAAAAACTGACGGATTTTGTGGTCGGAATTTCCGACCGTGTGTACGGGGGCTTAGTCTTTATTTGACAATAGACATAAAAGCTTGGATGGTTTTCCTCCCAAACTCTACTGTGGTAAGAGCTGCTGGATCCACCCTGTAGTGTTTTAAGAACATATGATATGATGACCAGATAGCCTCTTTGCAGACTGTCTCCAGAGACAATCCTGCCCGTGCTGCCCAAGAAGTAGACATCACCCTGGTTGAGTGAGCTCTAACCACCTCTGGAGGATCCTTCCCGGCCACTCTATATGCCCGGTGAATAGTTTTTACTATCCAGGCCAAGATGGTTCTGGTCGAGGCCTCTTTCCCTTAAAATTTTCATGATGGTGAAAAAGTCTGTCGGAACGTCTGAATGTAGAAGTAGCCTGGAGATGGACTTCTGGAATGTCCAACTCTTGCAGATCAGCATCTGATTCCACTGGGAAGGCTGGAAGCACCCATTCACTGGAGAGATGAAATATGAATGCCACTTTTGGGACAAAATGATCCAATGGTCTCAGCACAACCCTGTCTGGGAAGAACATGGAATAAGGTTCTGCTGCCCCCAATTTTTGAGTTCTGACACCCTTCCCCCTGAAGTTATGGCTAATAGGAAAGGAAAGCCGTTTTTAAGGTGATATCCCATAATGAACAGTCTTCTGTCGGAGTACAAGGAGGGTTTGCTAGAAAATTGAGGACTACTGCCAGGTCCCATTGAGGGAACCTATTTCTCTTGGGAGGGTGTAGTCTAAGTACCGCTCTCACAAAGTGCTCCACCAGCAGGTTTGCTGCCCATTTCTTTTGGGTAAAAGCTGAGATGACTGAAATTTGCACCTTAAAGCGGAGTTCCACCCTAAAGTGGAACTTCCGCTTATCGGATTCCTCCCCCCCTCCGGTGCCACAATTAGCACCTTTCAGGGGGGAGGGGGGTGCAGATACCTGTATAATACAGGTATCTGCACCCACTTTCGGATAGCTGTCCCGCCCCTATCCGGAGCTGCCCCGTTGTGTCTTGGTAAACACTCTTTCCCAGGACACAGCGGGGACCAATAGGGGTGCGCAGCGCGACTCGCGCATGCGCAGTAGGGACCGGGCAGTGAAGACGTTGCGTCTTCACTTCCTGATTCCCTGACGGCGGGGCAGCGAGAGACGAGCGGTCTCTCATCACATTCTGCCTACACCGCTGGAACCAGGAACAGGTAAGTGTCCATTTATTAAAAGTCAGCAGCTGCACTATTTGTAGCTGCTGACTTTTAATATTTTTTGTGCGGGTGCAGCTCCGCTTTAAGCGAACTGAGCCCCAAATCCAATCCGGATTGCAGGTAAGACAGGATTTGAGATACATTTGGGTCAAACTGACATCCAGCTGCAAAGCTTGTGAACCTGATCAGTCAACGTTCATAAGATTGCAGAGAGCTAAGACTCCTGCGGCTCCCCAAGATACCCAGAAGCCCTTTTAATGCCAGGCCCGCCCAGGAGGCAGTTGGAGCCAGGTGACTCAAAGTGACCCAGTTCCGGCAAGACCACTGCCAAAAATGGCGGATTCAGTCCACAGTGGCGCAAGGCCATTATCGGCTGTTCAAACGGCAGCCTCCAGAACTACCTCAAGAAGCTTAATCGATTTATCTGGATAGACTCAAGATGGAGTCTCTCCATACCATAATTTAGGGTATTCAACTAGGAGACTGGAGGATTTCAGTGGACGCAGTGCCGAATCGCAAAAAGTGCTCTGGTCTTTTGCCAGCCAAATGGTCCGGGGCTGAAGTGTATAGCAAAGGCATTCATTACCTGGCGATTTGTGCTCTGTAAATAGAGCACCTGAGAGAGAGACTCAGCCCTCCCCCGCCTCTGTTCTAATCAAAAAAACGTGCTATTACAATTAGGAGGGAAGCCAACGCCCATCCACGCAAAAGGACACTTTTAAGCTGGCTACACATCATACAATCCTCTGCAGATTTTTTTCCCTCAGATTTACCAAAAATCCCACAATATGAGGTCAAACCTTAAGAGCCTCAATTTGTATGCGATCAGGCAGGCCCTTGCACTACATGGTCCCGGCAAATCTAAAGGAAATCAGACAACAAAACCTGCACAGTGTGTATGGGGTCTTTAGAGACATGAGAGCAAGAAAAAAACGTTTTATAGAAATTGACAGACCTGGAAAGAGTTCCATAGGAGAGAAGACATCATGCAGTCCCAGCTGCTGGATCCGGACTCCACCGCAGGCATGCTACAAGAGGGATATCGTCTCTGATTGGAGAACACCTCGGCCCAAAAAGACCACCAGAAGGGGCTCCCTATCTTGTTGGTGCGTTTAGCAGCCTAAGATGTGGGACTGCATGCTGGGAGAGGCTGAACCCAGACGGACTCCGACATAGTCGGCAGGTAACAGCCTATCCTGAGTGTAACGGTCTGTAGGTGTTGATCTTTTGAGGGCAAAAAGGAGAATGGGGGTGGTAGCTCTCAGTCAGACTTTTATAGAGCTAAACAGGTCCTGTGGGAGGATATAGGGGCGGAGCTATATCATATGCATGCTGCCATGTTTGGCGTCAGGAAATACTGATTTTAACTTGTAGACAACAAATGTCAGAAATAGGCCTGGTCCTTAAGTGGTTAAAGGGGTTGTAAAGGTTTGTTTTTTATTTTCTAAATAGGTTCCTTTAAAGTGGTTGTATACCCTAAAATTAAACTTGCACCTACAGGTAAGCCTAGATTAAGGCTTACCTGTAGGTACAAGAAATATCTCCCAAACCTACATGGTTTAGGAGATATTTGAAAAGAACGTTTTACAACGTTGTCTACGGCGCATGCCCTCGCCGCTCTGGCCAATCACAGCGCCACAGCGGCGCTGTGATTGGCCGGAGCGGCGATACCCGGAAGGGTATCTGTTAAGAGATGGATGCGGCCGGAGGGGGAGAAGAACACGGCGTCGGGGGTCCCGATCCAAGGTAAGTGATGCATAATGAGCTAGTATGCTAGTCATACTAGCTCATTATGACTTTGTCTTGCAGGTAGTTAACAAAAAAGAAGATTTTTAAATGGGTATACAACCGCTTTAAGCTAGTGCATTGTTGGTTCACTTACCTTTTCCTTCGATTTCCCTTCTAAATGTCTTTGTTTTCTTTGTCTGAATTTCTCACTTCCAGTTCCTCCTCAGTAAGCTGTTCTGGCTGACTAAACAGCGCTCGGGTGATGGTGTGAAGTTTACTGAGGAGAAACAGGAAGTGAGAAATTCAGACAAAGAAAAAGAACATTTAGAAGGGAAATCCAAGGAAAAGGTAAGTGAATCAACAATGCACTAGCTTAAAGGAACCTATTTAGAAAATAAAAAACGAACATTTACAACCCCTTTAAAGCGTGACATGTTAGGTATCCCTTTACTCGGCGTAAAAAAAACATCTTTCACATTATGCAAAAAAATTGGGCTAGCTTTACTGTTTTTTTTTTTTTTTTTTTTAATTCATTGAAGTGTATTTTTTCCAAACCAATTGTGTTTCAAAGACTGCTGCACAAATACAGTGTGACATAAAATATTGCAACAACCGCCATTTTATTCTCTAGGGTCTCTGCATATATATATACACAGTGGAACCTCGGATTACAAGCATAATCTGTTCCAGGAGAATGCTCGTAATCCAAAGTACTAGCATATCAAAGCGAGTTTCCTCATTGAAGTCAATGGAAATGAAAATAATTTGTTCCGCATTGACTTCAATGGCATGCAATACCCCATGCGGCCAGAGTCGGGGGGCGCCGGGGAGCCTCCAAAACTGCTGAAAAGGCCCGAGGACACCTCGGCTGACCTCAGCAAGCCTCGAAAAGACTTTGTTCCCGAGGCCTTTCCGTGCGTTTCCAAACGCCGCTGATCGGCGATGTTCGGCTCCAGCGCCCCCCCACCCCAGCTCAGGCCAAACGCGGTACTGCACACCGCTTTGGCCTGAATCGTGGTCAATTTCCGAGAGACAACAAAACTGAGTTATGATTTTTTAAAATACAGCGCTCGTATTGCAAAACGCTTGTTAACCACGTTACTCGCAATCCGAGGTTCCACTGTATACATATATATATAATTTTTTAGCAAAAAATACAGATTTTAACTTGTAAGCCACAAATGTCAGAAAAAAAGGCTTAGTATTGAAGTGGTTTAAAAAAAAAAAAAGGAGTATAACATTTTGTTTGTGTGCAATAAAATTCTTGTTTACAGGAAATCTGGGTTTGATAAGCAGTTGCACTAACATTGCATGACATAAAAATGTGCAACAGCCACCATTTTATTCTACAGGGTCTCAGCTTTCACAAAATATATCATATTTGGGGGGGGGGGATTAGGAAAGGTTCACATCCAATGTCCTGGAAGTACCTAGCAATGTCCCGGGGTACCTAGCAATGTCCTGGAAGTACCTAGCAATGTCCTGGAAGTAGCTAGCAATGTCCTGGGGGTACCTAGCAATGTCCTGGAAGTACCTAGCAATGTCCTGGGGGTACCTAGCAATGTCCTGGAAGTACCTAGCAATGTCCTGGAAGTAGCTAGCAATGTCCTGGGGGTACCAAGCAATGTCCTGGAAGTACTTAGCAATGTCCTGGAAGTACCTAGCAATGTCCTGGGAGTACCTAGCAATGTCCTGGAAATACCTAGCAATGTCCTGGGAGTACCTAACAATGTCCTGGAAGTACTTAGCAATGTCCTGGAAGTACCTAGCAATGTCCTGGAAGTACTTAGCAATGTCCTGGAAGTACCTAGCAATGTCCTGGGAGTACCTAACAATGTCCTGGAAGTACCTAGCAATGTCCTGGGAGTACCTAACAATGTCCTGGAAGTACTTAGCAATGTCCTGGAAGTACCTAGCAATGTCCTGGGAGTACCTAGCAATGTCCTGGAAATACCTAGCAATGTCCTGGAAGTACCTAACAATGTCCTGGAAGTACCTAGCAATGTCCTGGGAGTACCTAACAATGTCCTGGAAGTACTTAGCAATGTCCTGGAAGTACCTAGCAATGTCCTGGGAGTACCTAGCAATGTCCTGGAAATACCTAGCAATGTCCTGGAAGTACCTAACAATGTCCTGGAAGTACTTAGCAATGTCCTGGAAGTACCTAGCAATGTCCTGGGAGTACCTAACAATGTCCTGGAAGTACCTAGCAATGTCCTGGGAGTACCTAACAATGTCCTGGAAGTACTTAGCAATGTCCTGGAAGTACCTAACAATGTCCTGGAAGTACTTAGCAATGTCCTGGAAGTACCTAGCAATGTCCTGGGAGTACCTAACAATGTCCTGGAAGTACCTAGCAATGTCCTGGGAGTACCTAACAATGTCCTGGAAGTACTTAGCAATGTCCTGGAAGTACCTAGCAATGTCCTGGGAGTACCTAACAATGTCCTGGAAGTACCTAGCAATGTCCTGGGGGTACCTAGCAATGTCCTGGGAGTACCTAGCAATGTCCTGGGGTACCTAGCAATGTCCTGGAAGTACCTAGCAATGTCCTGGAAGTAGCTAGCAATGTCCTGGGGGTACCTAGCAATGTCCTGGAAGTACCTAGCAATGTCCTGGAAGTAGCTAGCAATGTCCTGGAAGTACCTAGCAATGTCCTGGAAGTAGCTAGCAATGTCCTGGGGGTACCTAGCAATGTCCTGGAAGTACCTAGCAATGTCCTGGAAGTAGCTAGCAATGTCCTGGGGGTACCTAGCAATGTCCCGGAAGTACCTAGCAATGTCCCGGAAGTACCTAGCAATGTCCTGGAAGTACCTAGCAATGTCCCGGAAGTACCTAGCAATGTCCTGGAAGTACCTAGCAATGTCCTGGAAGTACCTAGCAATGTCCCGGGGTACCTAGCAATGTCCTGGAAGTACCTAGCAATGTCCTGGGAGTAACTAGCAATGTCCTGGAAGTACCTAGCAATGTCCCGGAAGTACCTAGCAATGTCCTGGAAGTACCTAGCAATGTCCTGGGGTACCTAGCAATGTCCTGGGGGTACCTAGCAATGTCCCGGAAGTACCTAGCAATGTCCTGGAAGTACCTAGCAATGTCCTGGAAGTACCTAGCAATGTCCTGGAAGTAGCTAGCAATGTCCTGGGGGTACCTAGCAATGTCCTGGAAGTACTTAGCAATGTCCTGGAAGTACCTAGCAATGTCCTGTGAGTACCTAGCAATGTCCTGGAAATACCTAGCAATGTCCTGGAAGTACCTAGCAATGTCCTGGGAGTACCTAACAATGTCCTGGAAGTACCTAGCAATGTCCTGGGGGTACCTAGCAATGTCCTGGGAGTACCTAGCAATGCCCTGGGGTACCTAGCAATGTCCTGGAAGTACCTAGCAATGTCCTGGAAGTAGCTAGCAATGTCCTGGGGGTACCTAGCAATGTCCTGGAAGTACCTAGCAATGTCCTGGAAGTACCTAGCAATGTCCTGGGAGTACCTACCAATGTCCTGGAAGTACCTAGCAATGTCCTGGGGGTACCTAGCAATGTCCTGGGAGTACCTAGCAATGTCCTGGGGTACCTAGCAATGTCCTGGAAGTACCTAGCAATGTCCTGGAAGTAGCTAGCAATGTCCTGGGGGTACCTAGCAATGTCCTGGAAGTACCTAGCAATGTCCTGGAAGTAGCTAGCAATGTCCTGGAAGTAGCTAGCAATGTCCTGGAAGTAGCTAGCAATGTCCTGGGGGTACCTAGCAATGTCCTGGAAGTACCTAGCAATGTCCTGGAAGTAGCAATGTCCTGGGGTACCTAGCAATGTCCTGGGGGTACCTAGCAATGTCCTGGAAGTACTTAGCAATGTCCTGGAAGTACTTAGCAATGTCCTGGGGTACCTAGCAATGTCCTGGAAGTACCTAGCAATGTCCTGGAAGTACTTAGCAATGTCCTGGGGTACCTAGCAATGTCCTGGGGGTACCTAGCAATGTCCTGGAAGTACTTAGCAATGTCCTGGAAGTACTTAGCAATGTCCTGGGGTACCTAGCAATGTCCTGGAAGTACTTAGCAATGTCCTGGAAGTACTTAGCAATGTCCTGGGGTACCTAGCAATGTCCTGGAAGTACCTAGCAATGTCCTGGAAGTACTTAGCAATGTCCTGGGGTACCTAGCAATGTCCTGGGGGTACCTAGCAATGTCCTGGAAGTACTTAGCAATGTCCTGGAAGTACTTAGCAATGTCCTGGAAGTACCTAGCAATGTCCTGGGGTACCTAGCAATGTCCTGGAAGTACCTAGCAATGTCCTGGAAGTACCTAGCAATGTCCTGGAAGTACCTAGCAATGTCCTGGGGGTACCTAGCAATGTCCTGGAAGTACTTAGCAATGTCCTGGAAGTACTTAGCAATGTCCTGGAAGTACCTAGCAATGTCCTGGGGTACCTAGCAATGTCCTGGAAGTACCTAGCAATGTCCTGGAAGTACCTAGCAATGTCCTGGGGGTACCTAGCAATGTCCTGGAAGTACCTAGCAATGTCCTGGAAGTACCTAGCAATGTCCTGGGGTACCTAGCAATGTCCTGGAAGTACCTAGCAATGTCCTGGAAGTACTTAGCAATGCCCTGGGGTACCTAGCAATGTCCTGGGGGTACCTAGCAATGTCCTGGGGTACCTAGCAATGTCCTGGAAGTACCTAGCAATGTCCTGGAAGTACCTAGCAATGTCCTGGAAGTACCTAGCAATGTCCTGGAAGTACATAGCAATGTCCTGGGGTACCTAGCAATGTCCTGGAAGTACCTAGCAATGTCCTGGAAGTACCTAGCAATGTCCTTGAAGTACATAGCAATGTCCTGGGGGTACCTAGCAATGTCCTGGAAGTACCTAGCAATGTCCTGGGGGTACCTAGCAATGTCCTGGAAGTACCTAGCAATGTCCTGGGGTACCTAGCAATGTCCTGGAAGTACTTAGCAATGTCCTGGAAGTACCTAGCAATGTCCTGGGGGTACCTAGCAATGTCCTGGGGTACCTAGCAATGTCCTGGAAGTACCTAGCAATGTCCTGGAAGTACCTAGCAATGTCCTGGAAGTACCTAGCAATGTCCTGGAAGTACATAGCAATGTCCTGGGAGTACCTAGCAATGTCCTGGGGTACCTAGCAATGTCCTGGAAGTACCTAGCAATGTCCTGGAAGTAGCTAGCAATGTCCTGGGGGTACCTAGCAATGTCCTGGAAGTACCTAGCAATGTCCTGGAAGTAGCTAGCAATGTCCTGGGGGTACCTAGCAATGTCCTGGAAGTACCTAGCAATGTCCTGGAAGTAGCTAGCAATGTCCTGGAAGTAGCTAGCAATGTCCTGGAAGTAGCTAGCAATGTCCTGGGGGTACCTAGCAATGTCCTGGAAGTACCTAGCAATGTCCTGGAAGTAGCAATGTCCTGGGGTACCTAGCAATGTCCTGGAAGTACTTAGCAATGTCCTGGAAGTACTTAGCAATGTCCTGGAAGTACCTAGCAATGTCCTGGGGTACCTAGCAATGTCCTGGAAGTACCTAGCAATGTCCTGGAAGTACCTAGCAATGTCCTGGGGTACCTAGCAATGTCCTGGAAGTACCTAGCAATGTCCTGGAAGTACCTAGCAATGTCCCGGGGTACCTAGCAATGTCCTGGAAGTACCTAGCAATGTCCTGGAAGTACTTAGCAATGTCCCGGGGTACCTAGCAATGTCCTGGGGGTACCTAGCAATGTCCCGGGGTACCTAGCAATGTCCTGGAAGTACCTAGCAATGTCCTGGAAGTACCTAGCAATGTCCTGGAAGTACCTAGCAATGTCCTGGAAGTAACTAGCAATGTCCTGGGGTACCTAGCAATGTCCTGGAAGTACCTAGCAATGTCCTGGAAGTACCTAGCAATGTCCTTGAAGTACCTAGCAATGTCCTGGGGGTACCTAGCAATGTCCTGGAAGTACCTAGCAATGTCCGGGGGTACCTAGCAATGTCCTGGAAGTACCTAGCAATGTCCTGGGGTACCTAGCAATGTCCTGGAAGTACTTAGCAATGTCCTGGAAGTACCTAGCAATGTCCTGGGGGTACCTAGCAATGTCCTGGGGTACCTAGCAATGTCCTGGAAGTACCTAGCAATGTCCTGGAAGTACCTAGCAATGTCCTGGAAGTACCTAGCAATGTCCTGGAAGTACATAGCAATGTCCTGGGGTACCTAGCAATGTCCTGGAAGTACCTAGCAATGTCCTGGAAGTACCTAGCAATGTCCTGGAAGTACCTAGCAATGTCCTGGAAGTACATAGCAATGTCCTGGGGGTACCTAGCAATGTCCTGGAAGTACCTAGCAATGTCCTGGGGGTACCTAGCAATGTCCTGGGGTACCTAGCAATGTCCTGGAAGTACTTAGCAATGTCCTGGAAGTACCTAGCAATGTCCTGGAAGTACCTAGCAATGTCCTGGGGTACCTAGCAATGTCCTGGAAGTACTTAGCAATGTCCTGGAAGTACCTAGCAATGTCCTGGGGGTACCTAGCAATGTCCTGGGGTACCTAGCAATGTCCTGGAAGTACTTAGCAATGTCCTGGGGTACCTAGCAATGTCCTGGGGGTACCTAGCAATGTCCTGGAAGTACTTAGCAATGTCCTGGAAGTACCTAGCAATGTCCTGGGGTACCTAGCAATGTCCTGGGGTACCTAGCAATGTCCTGGAAGTACTTAGCAATGTCCTGGAAGTACCTAGCAATGTCCTGGGGTACCTAGCAATGTCCTGGGGGTACCTAGCAATGTCCTGGAAGTACTTAGCAATGTCCTGGAAGTACCTAGCAATGTCCTGGGGGTACCTAGCAATGTCCTGGGGGTACCTAGCAATGTCCTGGAAGTACCTAGCAATGTCCTGGAAGTACTTAGCAATGTCCTGGAAGTACCTAGTAATGTCCTGGAAGTACCTAGCAATGTCCCGGAAGTACCTAGCAATGTCCTGGAAGTATTCCAGTCAGGCTTCATTGGGTATGTAATTGGCCTTCACCTATAGAAAGAGCTTTTTTCACCTTCAGTCAGAGCACTTTGTTTTTATCTATAGATGTCTCTTCTCTGCACAGGCAGTTTTGTAATAAAAGTGAACTATCCCTTTAACTTCAGTCCAGAGGTTTACCCCATTGCACCCACTTCCTCGGAGCCCAAGTCATCCTAGACCCGCCTCCAGCCTGTGATTGGACAATGAAAGCACATCTAATATCTGAACGAAGGACGCGCGGCACATGTAGCGTGCAGCAAGAAGTGGGCGTGGTCACATAAGGGGGGCCGTCATATAATAATGGAGAGGAGTTGATGTGAATGGGGCCCCGTATATCAGGGATGTGTTGTGTACAGAGACCATGCGGTCCCCCTCCCCCTCTCTACACTCACCTTGTGTGTTCTGTGATAGCGCCGCTGTGTCACACCTTCCCCAGAGCCTGTCTTCTCCACTACACGGGAGGAGCTGAGAGGGGGAGGAGTCAGGACAGGAAGTCACAGCCTGCAGGCAGCAAGGGACCATGGGATATGTAGTCCTTAGACGTGGAGGGGAAGCTGCAAAGCATGCTGGGGGATCCAGGAAGTTATGGAAAGAGATGGGCAGCAGACAAGCAGGAATGACAACATGGATGGAGATATTTCAGGTCATCTTATATTGGATTGTCAAAGATATCTCCTTTCTGTAGTGTTATTATAATGGTGATGTTATACAATGGAGGTGTATGCTGTGCCCAGAGATTTCCTGCTGCTGTGATTAACCACTTCCATACCGGGCACCCAGACCAATTTTCAGCTTTCAGCGCTGTCGCAATTTGAATGACAATTGCGCGGTCATGCTACACTGTACCCAAACAATTTTTTTTATTATTTTTTTCCCACAAATAGAGCTGTCTTTTGGTGGTATTTGATCACCTCTGCGGTTTTTATTTTTTGTGCAACAAATAAAAAAAGACCAAAATGTTTGAAAAAAAACACGTGTTTCAGTGCCCATCAGTGTCGCATATCAGGGCCCATCAGTGCTACCTCATTGGTGCCACCTCATCCGTGCTCATCATTGCCACCTTATCAGTGCCCGTCAGTGCAGCCTCATCAGTGCCCATCAGTGAAGGAGAAAACATACTTATTTACAAAATTTTATAACAGAAACAAAGAAATTTTCGTTTTTTTATTAATTGTTTAGCAAAAAATAAACCGCAGAGGTGATCAAATACCACCAAAAGAAAGCTCTATTTGTGGGAAAAAAAATGATAACAATTTAGTTTGGGTACAGTGTAGCATGACCGCGCAATTGTCATTTAAACAGCGACAGCGCTGAAAGCTGAAAATTGGCCTGGGCAGGAAGGGGGGAAAGTGCCCGGTATTGAGGTGGTTAAGGTCGAATCTGTCAATTGAAGGCTTATGGCGTCTGTCGGATGTTCTAAGAAGATTTGACGAAGCAGCTAAACTGTACGACTCTGCGATCGCACATTTCCTTCGATGTCCGCAGGGATACCCGTGATCGTCTCACGGAGCTGAAGAACGGGGAAATGCTAATGTAAACAAGCATCTCCCCGTTCTGTCTAGTGAAACTATCACTGATCACAGCTCCCTGTGATCGGGAGTGGTGATCAGTGATGTGTCACACGTAGCTACGCCCTCTAACAGTTAGAATCACTCCCTAGGACACACCTAACCCCTTCCTAGCCAGCTAGTGGTTAACCCCTTCACTGCCAGTGTCATTTTTACAGTAATCAGTGCAATTTTATAGCACTGATCGCTGTAAAAATGACAATGGTCCCAAAAATGTGTCAAAATTGTCCGAAGTGTCCGCCATAATGTCAAGGTCACGATAAAAATTGCATATCACCACCATTACTAGTAAAAAAAAAAAAAAATTATTAATAAAAATGCCATAAAACTATCCCCTATTTTGTACATGCTATAACTTTTGCGCAAATCAATCAATAAACGCTTATTGCGATTTTTTTTTTATTTTTTACCAAAAATATGTAGAAGAATATGTATCGGCCTAAACTGAGGGAAAAAAAATGTATATATTTTTTGGGGGATATTTATTATAGCAAAAAGTTAAAAATGATGTGTTTTTTTCAAAATTATCGCTCTATTTTTGTTTATCGCGCAAAAAATAAAAACCGCAGAGGTGATCAAATACCACCAAAAGAAATCTCCATTTGTGGGGGAAAAAGGACGTCAATTTTGTTTGGGAGCCACGCCGCACGACCGCGCAATTGTCAGTTAAAACAAGGCAGTGCCGAATCGCAAAAAGGGCTCTGGTCTTTGGCCAGCCAAATGGTCCGGGGCTTAAGTGGTTAAGTGGTGAAACCTTAAGTGGTTAAACCCAAACACATATGAATTACACGGGTTCTGAGGCTAATTAAATGCAGATAAGGCACCAAGTGAGTTTAATTACCACCTTAATCAGCCACAGAACCCGTGTAATTAATATGTGTTCGGGTTTAAAAGGATGAGGTGGCAACCATAAGCGCGACGCTCCACGCTGCTGCGTACAGACATGAAATGAAGCGTCGCTTTGTGACAATTCAAATAAAGTTCTAACAAAGGAAACAGGATGAACTGAAGTGCGTAACGTTCGCCCGTGTGGTAAAACTTTGGGCGCAGGGGCCAGCCTGAACCTATCCTTATCCATATAAACAGGTTACACTATCAGTGAGGATGAGGCCTAGCGCTGTGTTTTGGACAGTAAAGGCTGGGTTGCTTGGCAACACCTGAGACAGCCAAGCCCTTTCCTGTCATTGGCTGCAGTCTGCACATGCTCAGTGAGTATCCCTGGCTCTGTTACGTGTTCCCCGCCCTGTGGGTGTTCCAGGGCTTGGCAGGCATAACTTTTGTTGCCTGGCAACCACAGGAGCGAGTTTGTTTACTTCGAATCTGCTTCCCTGCCGGTGGAGTGTCAGCTCTGTGGGCCACACAGGAGACGTCTTATTGAAGGAGGTATTTAGCCCTCGTTATAGCATGACCGTCCCACTCTTTATTTCTCTGCTTTATTTGGGATTATGGTGTTACAAGACAGGTTGCCGTGGGTTACACCAGGATATACGTGTGAGTGTTATGCTGCCTTGACTAAGGGGCCCTGCGAGGCCCCCCCAAAAAAACGTCTATCTCCTTAGACTTCATTCACATCTCGCCATTTAGAATCGCAGGCAGTTTCACTGCGATTCTGCCCATGATCCCAAATCGCAGCAAATGTATAGCAAATGACTAATATATCTTTTATGGCAGCCCCAAAACACAATGCAATTATGCCGCGACCAACGTGTGGCGATCGTGGCAAAAAAACGCCACTTTTAAAAATGCGGTACGCTTTTGGTACCCAAAAAGGGAGTATGCCTCTTTTCGGGCGACAAACCTTCACCATGAAGTGAATGGGCTGCCCTAAGTGCTACAAAATCGCATGCAAAAGCGCAAATGGGAACAGGGACAGTAAACGTGGGAAACGCTGTCATTTGAAACGCCAGTTATATCGGGTTCTCGCCCCGGCGCCACAGACAGCGTTCACCTCATTAAGGCCCCATCTGCGTGTTCCAGGAGCATGCTCAGAAACGCTAATTTCTGCGCATCTTCTGGGAACGCATGAAAGACGCTCGTCACACTTGCTGTACCACAAGGCTCCATTCACACTTGTATGACGCCAAAGTCATGCGACTTTGGAGTGCAACTTTGACACAACTTTGGATGGGAGCGATTTGGATGCGGTTTTGGCTTTGACCGATGATAATGAAAAACTATTGCACAACTGTCACATGTAAAAACATTCAGATGTGACTTTTGAGGGCTAACATTGAAGTCTATGGCCCTCAAGTCAGACCAAAGTTGTGTGTGAACTACCTTGAAATCACTGCGACTTTAAGTAGTGTAGGTGTGAACGAAATGGCACTCATTGAAAAACATGGAGTGTGACTTGTCCTGCGACTTTGATGTCCAAAGTCACATGACAAGTCACACAAGTGTAAACGGAGCCTTAAGGCTGGGCTCACATATATGCGGTGCGGGACAACGCATGTGATTCAGTTAGGAATCGCACAGCATTCCTCTTCAAATCACATGCAATGTCTGTGTGTAGCGATTTGAGCCATTCATTTGTATGGCTTAAATCGCACCGCTTCTGCACAGAAAAAGGGCACAGGACCCCTTTTTTCACATTTATGCGATTTGATTCTGTCAGTTGCACTGCATTTTAAGAATTGGTTTGGGGTGTCATTAACTTTGACACCCCCTGCAGTTCGCATGAACGCCGTGCGATTTCAACGCAGTGCGGAAAACGCACAGGATTCATTGCATTTCCCACGCGGCATATCAATGAACCGAGCCCAAGGCTCCGTTCATCTCCCGATTTGTGATCGTGGGCAGAATCGCTGTGGTTTCCAAATCGCATTGGCAATCGCAGTACAACACGCTGCACACATTTGGGTGCCATTTTTATCCTTCAATGGCACCCCAACACGGATGCGACTCTGCTGCCCGGCAATCGCAGCAAACCACAGCAAGAATCACGTGGAGTGTCTTGTCAGGGGACAAACGTGCAGAACAATTGAGCCCCGTAGCGGGGAACGAGCTATGCAACATTGACAGGCAATTCGCCTGCGATTTTGACTGTTGCATAGGGCATAAATGGGTTGCCCTATCCCATGCACAGAATGGCAGGCAACAAAAAAACTATCCAAAAAGGCGTGGAGGCCTCTTATATGGTGCGTTTGTCACACGTAGGGCAGCCCTATGCTGTTGGGTGAAAAACGCACACAAAAAAATGCATGTCAGCAACACGCAAATGTGAACGGGCTTAAAGGTCCATTTACAGGAGATTTCTATGTCTGGAGCACTTTCCCGCACCGAGGCATAGAAACTTGTGGGAGCTTCACTTTGTTTGATGCGCATGCGTGTGGGCGGACGCCGGTGCAAAGAGGCCTTGGCGTTTGCAAGAGTATAGCGGAGTACAGCGATTCTCTTTGTATGGCGGGCTGTACGCGGCATGTGGGGCTCCCCAGGCGCGGGAAATTATGCTCGGAATAGAAAGTGTCTGTAAAAGTCAAAGTGCATGAGCCCCCAGGGGGGCGCACTGCGGGGAGCGCAGCTTCTGATTGGACTGCTGAGGTGTATATGGTGTGTCCGGTGATGCTTAGTTGTGTATATAGTGTGTCCGGTGATGCTTAGTGGTGTATATGGTGTGTCTGGTGATGCTTAGTGGTGTATATGGTGTGTCCAGTGATGCTTAGTGGTGTATATGGTGTGTCCAGTGATGCTTAGTGGTGTGTATGGTGTGTCTGATGATGCTTAGTGGTGTATATAGTGTGTCCAGTGATGCTTAGTGGTGTATATGGTGTGTCCGGTGATGCTTAGGGGTGTATATGGTGTGTCCAGTGATGCTTAGTTGTGTATATGGTGTGTCTGGTGCTACAAAGCGTGTACGGTGATGCTTAGTGGTGTATATGGTGTGTCCGGTGATGCTTAGTTGTGTATATAGTGTGTCCGGTGATGCTTAGTGGTGTATATGGTGTGTCTGGTGATGCTTAGTGGTGTATATGGTGTGTCCAGTGATGCTTAGTGGTGTGTATGGTGTGTCCAGTGATGCTTAGTGGTGTATATGGTGTGTCTGATGATGCTTAGTGGTGTATATAGTGTGTCCAGTGATGCTTAGGGGTGTATATGGTGTGTCCGGTGATGCTTAGTGGTGTATATGGTGTGTCCGGTGATGTTTAGTGGTGTATATGGTGTGTCCGGTGATGCTTAGCGGTGTATATGGTGTGTCCGGTGATGCTTAGTGGTGTATATAGTGTGTCCAGTGATGCTTAGGGGTGTATATGGTGTGTCCGGTGATGCTTAGTGGTGTATATGGTGTGTCCGGTGATGTTTAGTGGTGTATATGGTGTGTCCGGTGATGCTTAGTGATGTATAGGGTGTGTCCGGTGATGCTTAGTGGTGTATATGGTGTGTCCGGTGATGCTTAGGGGTGTATATGGTGTGTCCGGTGATGCTTAGTGGTGTATATGGTGTGTCCGGTGATGCTTAGGGGTGTATATGGTGTGTCCGGTGATGCTTAGTGGTGTATATGGTGTGTCCGGTGATGCTTAGTGGTGTATATGGTGTGTCCGGTGATGCTTAGGGGTGTATATGGTGTGTCCGGTGATGCTTAGGGGTGTATATGGTGTGTCCGGTGATGCTTAGGGGTGTATATGGTGTGTCCGGTGATGCTTAGTGGTGTATATGGTGTGTCCGGTGATGCTTAGTGGTGTATATGGTGTGTCCGGTGATACATAGTGGTGTATATGGTGTGTCTGATGATGCTTAGCGGTGTATATGGTGTGTCCGGTGATGCTTAGTGGTGTATATGGTGTGTCCGATGATGCTTAGTGGTGTATATGGTGTGTCCGGTGATACATAGCGGTGTATATGGTGTGTCCGGTGATGCTTAGTGGTGTATATGGTGTGTCCGGTGATACATAGCGGTGTATATGGTGTGTCCGGTGATGCTTAGTGGTGTATATGGTGTGTCCGATGAAACATAGCGGTGTATATGGTGTGTCAGGTGATGCTTAGTGGTGTATATGGTGTGTCCGGTGATGCTTAGTGGTGTATATGGTGTGTCCGGTGATACATAGCGGTGTATATGGTGTGTCCGGTGATGCTTAGTGGTGTATATGGTGTGTCCGGTGATGCTTAGTGGTGTATATGGTGTGTCCGGTGATGCTTAGGGGTGTATATGGTGTGTACGGTGATGCTTAGAGGTGTATATGGTGTGTCCGGTGATGCTTAGTTGTGTATATAGTGTGTCCGGTGATGCTTAGTGGTGTATATGGTGTGTCCGGTGATGCTTAGTGGTGTATATGGTGTGTCCGGTGATGCTTAGTGGTGTATATGGTGTGTCCAGTGATGCTTAGTGGTGTGTATGGTGTGTCCAGTGATGCTTAGTGGTGTATATGGTGTGTCTGATGATGCTTAGTGGTGTATATAGTGTGTCCAGTGATGCTTAGTGGTGTATATGGTGTGTCCGGTGATGCTTAGGGGTGTATATGGTGTGTCCAGTGATGCTTAGTTGTGTATATGGTGTGTCTGGTGCTACAAAGCGGTGTATGGAACGTTGTTGGGAGGAGAGTGCAGAGTGCTGTGTGGGATCATTGTGTGTGTTGTATCTCCTCATATCTCCTCTTTGTACCTTTCTCTGGATGTGTCTAATATAGGATAGAAGGAGCTCACAGATGTCTGGATTACTGGTGACACCGCGTCCGAGGGTAAGCGCCCGCCGCTCCTCCTCCCAGCTTCTGAGTCCCAGTGCAGGTGAAATCTCCTCTGAGCCAATTCCGGAGCCTGGCACCGAGGGGGAGCTTCATCTGGAGAAGGAGATGTAAGTTATAAAATGGAGGGGGGAGGGGATCTTCATGGGGGGTATAAGATGACGGATTAAATAATTAAAGTTTTTCTCCATCTTGTCTTCCAGTGACTGCGGTCAGGAGGTCCTTAGCTGCCAGTTCAACCCATCGGGGACCCTGCTGGCAGCCGGACTCATCAATGGGATAATCAAGGTATTAGAAGACGTTTCTTCATGATTTCACTGAACACTGTGATCTTCTCTTAATGTGCATTAAAATGTGCAGCAAGTCAGATAGAGCCCCCCCCCTCATTTCCTGGCTGGAGGACGTCCAGTATCATCTAGACCAGGTGTGTCAAACTCAATTTCTTTGGGGGCCGCCTCAGCAGTATGGTTACCCTCAAAGGGCCGGTTGTATCAGGGGTGTGCTACGTACAGGGTGCAGAGTTCAGGAGTACGAAACATACAGGGTGCAGAGTTCAGGGGTGTGCTATGTACGAAGTGCAGAGTTCAGGAGTGCACTACAGAGTGCAGGGTTTAAGGGATGTGCTATGTATAGAATGCAGGGTTCAGGAGTACGTTACCTACAGTGGCGGCTGGTGCTCAAAATTTTTGTTGGGGGCGCAAACAAACTGAAAAATACGGAACCCTCCCCCCCCCCTCCCATCAAATGCAGCCACTTGTGCCCGTCATATGCAGCCACTTGTTCCGTCATATGCAGCCACTGTGCCCAACAAACGCAGCCACTTGTGCCCATCAAACACATTCACTTGTGCCCATCGCATACAGCCACTGTGCCCACTGACCCCCCCCCCCCACTCACTGGGCTTGCGACTCTGACACCCCCCCCCCCTCCCCCGCACGTGGCTCTGACATTGTGGCACTTAGCGCCAGGCAGCAGCTCCTCAGTGCAACAGAGCGGCGGCTCTGGTGCAGCGTGTCTCCAAGTCCTCTCCGCTCCTCTTCCTAAGCGCCAGGCATCTAATAGGGTGGCCTGGCGCTTTGACCAATCAGGAAACAGGTCTAACGCCCTGCCTCCTGATTGGCGGGGAGGAAGGTTAGTGTGAAAATAGCGAAAATGTATTCGCTATCACACAATTGGGTGGGATCAGGGCGCACTCTTTGCTCCCCGAGCCCACCCTATTTTGAAGCCTATTAGAGCCTCTTGCTCTAATCAGGTGCTTCAAAAAGTAGAGCACCCCCTTCCGTCCCCGCCATAGGAATCCATGCATCTGGCGTCCTGAAAGGGGCCGGGCGCATGGGTGGGGGGGCGGCGCCCACAATGCACGGGCTGCCACTGGTTATGTATAGAGTTCAGGGGTGCACTGTGTAGAGAGTGCAGGGTTTAAAGGATGTCCTATGTATAGAATGCAGGGTTCAGGAGTGCGTTACATATAGAGTTCAGGGGTGCACTGTGTACAGAGTGCAGGGTTTAAAGGATGTGCTATGTATAGAATGCAGGGTTCAGGAGTGCGTTTCATATAGCGTTCAGGGGTGCACTGTGTAGAGAGTGCAGGGTTTAAAGGATGTGCTATGTATAGAATGCAGGGTTCAGGAGTGCGTTTCATATAGAGTTCAGGGGTGCACTGTGTACAGAGTGCAGGGTTTAAGGGATGTGCTATGTATAGAATGCAGGGTTCAGGAGTGCGTTTCATATAGAGTTCAGGGGTGCACTGTGTACAGAGTGCAAGGTTTAGGTGCCTCTCCGTGCAGGGAGATCGTCTTCTCGCTATCTCTGGAGATCTGTCCCTGCCATGAGGGTGTGCAGGGATCTGTTACATCTGGGAACCACTGAGGGCAAAGCTGTCCCCTGTAAACCCAGAAGGTTTCAGTGTTAACAAGTGACAGCGTGAGAGGAGGGCGGGAGCCAGAGATGGCGGAATGGAGCTCCGCCGCGCTTTGGCAGCAAAACTGGGTGCAAAAGCCACATGATCCGGACCGCGAGCCTTGTGTATGACATATGTGATCTATTTCCTGTCCAGACTAACTGTCCCTAGCCCGCCCCCTTCATTCAATGGATGTTTGTTCTTTCAATTATGGAGGCCCAGTGTCAAATGTTATGCAACACAACATATAAGGGTCCTCTGTATTCTGTATTGCTGTCATCTGTAGTTCTGTACGGTCAGACCTGTGTGTCACGTGATGTGTCATGTGTCTCTGCAGGTGTACGCGGTGTCAGACGGAAGCTGTGTACACACTCTGAAGGATGAACAATCGATCGCAGAACATCTGCCAGTCACAACACTCAGATTCCACCCCAGCCGACCCAGCGCCAAGGGGGACCTGCTCCTGGCCACGTGTAAGCAGACTGTTCTATAGCCTAAATGTCACACATTCCAGTTTTCATGTTTTTTTTGTTGTTTTTGTTCCACAAAAGGTTGTTGTAGATATAATCCCCATCACTAAAATCTCAACATCATTTCAAAAGCCTTTTTAAATCTGCAATTTCAATTACTATGAGTATAATCACTGGTGATCCTGCCATGTTCAGGCGCATTCCCCCTGGTAAAGACTACAAACGTCACACAACGGTCATCTTTGATCATGATTGGCTCTTGGATTATGATTTGTTTTCTTTGATGACTGGTTCTCTTTATTATGACTGGTTCTCTTTAATCATCATGGATTCTGTTTGATAAAGACTGGGTCCCTTAATGATGATGTGTTCTCTTAGATTACGACAGGTTCTCTTTGTTGTTTACTAGTTCTCTTGGACTATTACTGGTTCTCTTGGATTATGATTGGTTCTCTTTGGTGACCAGTTATCTTTGATTATGACTAGTGTTCTTTGATTAGGACTAGCTCTCTTTTCTTATGACCGGTCATCGTTGATTATGACTTGCTTTTGGATTATGATTTGCTGATGGCTGGCTCTATTTGATTATGACTGGTTCTCTTTAATTATGACGGATTCTGTTTGATGATGACTGGTTTTCTTAAGAATGATTGGTTCTCTTGGATTATGACTGGTGCTCTTTGACTGTTTTTCTTGGATTATGATTGGTTCTTTCTGATTACCGGTTCTCTTGGATGATGACCGGTTTTCTTTTTTGACTGGTTCTCTTTGATGATGACTGGCTCTTTTTTATTATAACTGACTCCCTATATTATGATTGGTTCTTGATGATTATGACTGGCTCTTTGATTATGACAGGTTGGATGATGAATGGTTCTCTTGCATGATGAATGGTTCCCGTGGATGATGACTGGTTCTCTTGGATGATGAATGGTTCTCTTGAATGATGACTGGTTCTCTTGGAAATTAGTGGTTCTCTTGGATGATGAATAGTTCTCTTGGATGATGACTGATCAGGCTGGTTCTCTTGGATGATGAATGGTTCTCTTGGAAATGAGTGGTTCTCTTGGAAATGAGTGGTTCTCTTGGATGATGAATGGTTCTCTTGGAAATTAATGGTTCTCTTGGATGATGAATGGTTCTCTTGGATGATGACGGGTTCTCTTGGATGATGAATAGTTCTCTTGGATGATGACTGGTCAGACTGGCTCTCTTGGATGATGAATGGTTCTCTTGGATGATGACGGGTTCTCTTGGATGATGAATAGTTCTCTTGGATGATGACTGGTCAGACCGGCTCTCTTGGATGATGAATGGTTCTCTTGGATGATGAATGGTGCTCTTGGATGATGAATGGTTCTCTTGGAAATTAGTGGTTCTCTTGGATGATGAATGGTTCTCTTGGATGATGAATGGTTCTCTTGGAAATTAGTGGTTCTCTTGGATGATGACGGGTTCTCTTGGATGATGACGGGTTCTCTTGGATGACGAATAGTTCTCTTGGATGATGACTGGTTCTCTTGGATGATGAATAGTTCTCTTGGATGATGACTGGTTCTCTTGGATGATGAATAGTTCTCTTGGATGATGAATACTTCTCATGGATGATGACTGGTTCTCTAGGATGATGAATAGTTCTCTTGGATGATGACTGGTTCTCTTGGATGATGAATAGTTTTCTTGGATGATGAATACTTCTCATGGATGATGACTGGTTCTCTTGGATGATGACTGGTTCTCTTGGATGATGAATGGTTCTCTTGGATGATAAATACTTCTCTTGGATGATGACTGGTTCTCTTGGATGATGAATGGTTCTCTTGGACGATGAATGGTTCTCTTGGATGATGAATACTTCTCTTGGATGATGACTGGTTCTCTTGGATGATGAATGGTTCTCTTGGATGATGAATACTTCTCTTGGATGATGACTGGTTCTCTTGGATGATGACTGGTTCTCTTGGATGATGAATGGTTCTCTTGGATGATGAATGGTTCTCTTGGATGATGAATACTTCTCTTGGATGATGAATACTTCTCTTGGATGATGAATGGTTCTCTTGGAAATGAGTGGTTCTCTTGGATGATGAATGGTTCTCTTGGATGATGAATACTTCTCTTGGATGATGAATACTTCTCTTGGATGATGAATGGTTCTCTTGGATGATGAATGGTTCTCTTGGATGATGACTGGTCAGACTGGCTCTCTTGCATGATGACTGGTCAGACTGGCTCTCTTGGATGATGACTGGTCAGACTGGTTCTCTTGGATGATGAATGGTTTCTCTTGGATGATGAATGGTTCTCTTGGATGATGAATGGTTTCTCTTGGATGATGAATGGTTTCTCTTGGATGATGAATGGTTCTCTTGGATGATGAATGGTTCTCTTGGATGATGAATGGTTCTCTTGGATGATGATGACTGGTCAGACTGGCTCTCTTGGATGATGACTGGTCAGACTGGCTCTCTTGGATGATGACTGGTCAGACTGGTTCTCTTGGATGATGAATGGTTCTCTTGGATGATGAATGGTTCTCTTGGATGATGAATGGTTCTCTTGGATGATGACTGGTCAGACTGGCTCTCTTGGATGATGACTGGTCAGACTGGTTCTCTTGGATGATGAATGGTTTCTCTTGGATGATGAATGGTTTCTCTTGGATGATGAATGGTTCTCTTGGATGATGAATGGTTTCTCTTGGATGATGAATGGTTTCTCTTGGATGATGACGGGTTCTCTTGGATGATGAATAGTTCTCTTGGATGATGACTGGTCAGACTGGCTCTCTTGGATGATGACTGGTCAGACTGGCTCTCTTGCATGATGACTGGTCAGACTGGTTCTCTTGGATGATGAATGGTTTCTCTTGGATGATGAATGGTTTCTCTTGGATGATGAATGGTTCTCTTGGATGATGAATGGTTCTCTTGGATGATGACTGGTCAGACTGGCTCTCTTGGATGATGACTGGTCAGACTGGCTCTCTTGGATGATGACTGGTCAGACTGGTTCTCTTGGATGATGAATGGTTCTCTTGGATGATGAATGGTTCTCTTGGATGATGACTGGTCAGACTGGCTCTCTTGGATGATGACTGGTCAGACTGGCTCTCTTGGATGATGACTGGTCAGACTGGTTCTCTTGGATGATGAATGGTTTCTCTTGGATGATGAATGGTTTCTCTTGGATGATGAATGGTTCTCTTGGATGATGAATGGTTTCTCTTGGATGATGAATGGTTCTCTTGGATGATGAATGGTTTCTCTTGGATGATGAATGGTTTCTCTTGGATGATGACGGGTTCTCTTGGATGATGAATGGTTCTCTTGGATGATGACTGGTCAGACTGGCTCTCTTGGATGATGAATGGTTCTCTTGGATGATGAATAGTTCTCTTGGATGATGACTGGTTCTCTTGGATGATGACTGGTTCTCTTGGATGATGAATGGTTCTCTTGGATGATGAATAGTTCTCTTGGATGATGACTGGTTCTCTTGGATGATGAATACTTCTCTTGGATGATGACTGGTTCTCTTGGATGATGACTGGTTCTCTTGGATGATGAATGGTTCTCTTGGATGATGAATAGTTCTCTTGGATGATGAATACTTCTCTTGGATGATGAATGGTTCTCTTGGATGATGAATGGTTCTCTTGGATGATGAATGGTTCTCTTGGATGATGACTGGTTCTCTTGGATGATGACTGGTCAGACTGGCTCTCTTGGATGATGACTGGTCAGACTGGCTCTCTTGGATGATGAATGGTTTCTCTTGGATGATGAATGGTTCTCTTGGATGATGAATGGTTCTCTTGGATGATGACTGGTCAGACTGGCTCTCTTGGATGATGAATGGTTTCTCTTGGATGATGAATGGTTCTCTTGGATGATGAATGGTTTCTCTTGGATGATGAATGGTTTCTCTTGGATGATGAATGGTTTCTCTTGGATGATGAATGGTTCTCTTGGATGATGAATGGTTCTCTTGGATGATTAATGGTTTGTCTTGGTCCCCAGCACTCTTGGATGATGACTGGTTCCCTTGGATGATGACTGGTTCCCTTGGATGATGACTGGTTCCCTTGGATGATGACTGGTCAGACTGGTTCTCTTGGATGATGACTGGTCAGACTGGTTCTCTTGGATGATGACTGGTCAGACTGGTTCTCTTGGATGATTAATGGTTTCTCTTGGATGATGACTGGTCAGACTGGTTCTCTTGGATGATGACTGGTCAGACTGGTTCTCTTGGATGATGAATGGTTTCTCTTGGATAAAAAAATGGTTCTCTTGGATGATGACTGGTTCTCTTGGATGATTAATGGTTTCTCTTGGATGATGACTGGTCAGACTGGTTCTCTTGGATGATGACTGGTTCTAGCTGTACTTTAGTCTCCTTCCAGCCCACACTGACTTTGGCTGTGCTCTGAATAATTCCAGTTATTTGTCTCTTTGTCGTTGTGTCAGATGCGGGAGGTCAGGTGAAGTTCTGGCACCTCTCCACTCAGAGTTGTGTCCGCTCCCTGCAGGAGGACAGACAGACCTTGTCAGCCACCTTCAGCCCTTCCGGCAGCCATTTCTTAACAGCGGGATCCGGCGATGAGATCCTCGTGTATGATGCAGAGAAGATGGCGTGTGTGAACATCTGCCAGCCCAGGTCTGTGCTCCCCTCTTCCACCAATTTCTTCACTGACCATCAGCTACAGGGGGTCCCCGAGTTACAAACTCGTTAGGGACTGCCCGCCTGTACGGAAGTCGGAAATGTTCGTAAGTCGGCCGCGCATGCGCAGACCGACAAATACGGAGATTTCCGGACATTTCCGATGTTCCGTCTATTGCCGTTCTGCGCATGCGCGGCAAATTACGGACATTTCCGGCATTTTCCGAAGCTCCGTATGGCCGCGCATGCGCAGAACGGCCGAAAGACGCTGAAAAAGACGGAAAAATGGCGGAGGGTCCCCGCAGCACCCCGTTCGTAAGTAGGGGTTGTTCGTAGGTCGGGTGTTCGTAAGTCGAGGACCCCCTGTATACTGTTGTTGCATGCCTCGCGCAGCTTTTAGCTTTCTCCACCGTCAATCATTTTGTTCCCCAGCACTAAATGAAAGAACACATCCCTGGCATCCCTTTAGACATGCATGACCCCTGGGAGGTGCAGACTTTAGCTGTTTAATCTGCCGATCAGTAGTTTGATTACAAATCACGCAACTGATCAGCAGGTTACAGCTAAAGTCTGTACCACCTGTTGTCCAGCAGGAGGAGCATGCATGTCCAAAGGATGTCATATAATGCTCTTGAAAGTAAATCAGGGTGCTGTGAGATTTAAAGAAGCCTGCTGGCCCCCACCAGACTTGAGCAAAGAGCACCAGACAGACCTGTGATGACAATAATGGGTCTCAAAAGAGGCATTTCTTTAAAAAACGAAATTATTTAATTGGAAATTTTAATTGCATGTTGATCAGGGTGAACAAAGTCTTATATGTGTACATTGTACTTCAGATTCAACTTTTACTGTATAACGGAAGCCTTCCCCTCACCCACCTGTCCCCCTACCCCTCCCCGCACCTTATTTTTAATAAAATAGCCCCGCCCTCCCACCTCTCTCCACCTAAAATTGAACTCCAGCTAAATACACAGATAGCCTGCCAAAGGATTTGTCCATCCACTCCTGAAATTTACACATCTCTACCACACATTGCAGCTCTGTCTGACAGAGGGATATCGAGGAGAGCTGTCATTGAAAGTAAAACTGCAACAGAGCAGATAACCGCCCTGCCAGACAGAGCTGAAATGTGTGGTAGAGATGTGAACATTTCAGGAGTTGCATTCATTTGGGTTTTTAATATCTGTCTGGAGTTTAGATTATGGTATATACAGTACATATCTAAAAATAACAGCTGTGATAAGGTACTTCCAGTGGACGGGTCCATGACAGCCTGGGCTCAGCTGCTCCCAGTGGACGGGTCCATGACAGCCTGGGCTCAGCTGCTCCCAGTGGACGGGTCCATGACAGCCTGGGCTCAGCTACTCCCAGTGGACGGGTCCATGACAGCCTGGGCTCAGCTGCTCCCAGTGGGTGGGTCCAGGACAGCCTGGGCTCAGATACCCCCAGTGGACGGGTCCAGGACAGCCTGGGCTCAGCTGCTCCCAGTGGACGGGTCCATGACAGCCTGGGCTCAGCTGCTCCCAGTGGACGGGTCCATGACAGCCTGGGCTCAGCTGCTCCCAGTGGGTGGGTCCATGACAGCCTGGGCTCAGCTGCTCCCAGTGGGTGGGTCCAGGACAGCCTGGGCTCAGATACCAACAGTGGACGGGTCCATGACAGCCTGGGCTCAGCTACTCCCAGTGGACGGGTCCATGACAGCCAGGGCTCAGCTGCTCCCAGTGGACGGGTCCATGACAGCCTGGGCTCAGCTGCTGCCAGTGGGTGGGTCCATGACAGCCTGGGCTCAGCTGCTCCCAGTGGGTGGGTCCAGGACAGCCTGGGCTCAGATACCCCCAGTGGACGGGTCCATGACAGCCTGGGCTCAGCTACTCCCAGTGGATGGGTCCATGACAGCCTGAGCTCAGCTACTCCCAGTGGGTGGGTCCAGGACAGCCTGAGCTCAGCTACTCCCAGTGGGTGGGTCCAGGACAGCCTGGGCTCAAATACCCCCAGTGGACGGGTCCATGACAGCCTGGGCTCAGGTACTCCCAGTGGGTGGGTCCAGAACAGCCTGGGCTCAGATACCCCCAGTGGGTGGGTCCATTACAGCCTGGGCTCAGGTACTCCCAGTGGACGGGTCCAGGGCAGCCTGGGCTCAGATACCCCCAGTGGACGGGTCCATGATAGCCTGGGCTCAGGTACTCCCAGTAGGTGGGTCCAGAACAGCCTGGGCTCAGATACCCCCAGTGGGTGGGTCCATTACAGCCTGGGCTCAGGTACTCCCAGTGGACGGGTCCATGACAGCCTGGGCTCAGGTACTCCCAGTGGGCGGGTCTATGACAGCCTGGACTCAGGTACTCCCAGTGGGCGGGTCCAGAACAGCCTGGGCTCAGATACCCCCAGTGGGTGGGTCCATTACAGCCTGGGCTCAGGTACTCCCAGTGGACGGGTCCATGACAGCCTGGGCTCAGGTACTCCGAGTGGGCGGGTCTATGACAGCCTGGGCTCAGGTACTTCCAGTGGGCGGGTCCATGACAGCCTGGGCTCAGGTTCTGCTAGTGGGCAAGAGGGCGCATCAGCCTTGTGCATTATCCCAAATAAATGTATTTTGTATAAAAAAAAAGATAAAAACTACTCACAAGCATGTGGAAATGAATATGCATAAACGGGCTTCCATCCCGTGGTAAAACAGTCCTGGGACCTGTACTCTCCAGATCATAGGTGAGATCATGTAGGGGCATAATTTATTAAACTGCTTTCTATAAATCCCATACAGAGGGGAGGAGCTGGAGTGATGACCCTACATATGCAACTCTGGAGCCATTACTCCTATCTAATATTACTTGTATCTTTCATATATTTTCTGTTGTGTTGGACTGATGTCCTTGACAACCCTGCTTAACCACTCCCATGAAGGGGAGGTGCTCCGGGTTCTCTGGAGGTGCAATTGATGACATTGGTACATGTGTGTAAATATATGGAGTTGAAGGAGTCTTTGCTGTTAGGCTCTGAGGAAGAAGGTTTACCTTCGAAACGCGTTAGTCCCAGGACTGTTTTACCACAGGATTGAAGCCTGTTTATGCTTATTTATTTTCACATGCTTGTGAGTAGTTTTTATCTTTTTTTTTTTTTTATCCAAAATACATTTATTTGGGATAATGCACAAGGCTGGTGCGCCCTCTTTTCCTTTTATCTTTCTAGTGCAATCAGAAAATCCCCGGTCCTAGAGGGCAGCAAGGCAAAGAAACAAAAGCCATTGAGGAGTAGACCATTATTCATTATTGGGCTAGACACTATACTCATGCGCAGGGGTATTTGTTTGTTTTTATCTGTTGTACCGCCAGTGGGCGGGTCCATGACAGCCTGGGTTCAGGTACCTCCAGTGGGCAGGTCCATGACAGCCTGGGTTCAGGTACCTCCAGTGGAAAGGTCCATGACAGCCTGGGTTCAGGTACCTCCAGTGGACAGGTCCATGACAGCCTGGGTTCAGGTACCTCCAGTGGGCAGGTCCATGACAGCCTGGGTTCAGGTACCTCCACTGGGCGGGTCCATGACAGCCTGGGTTCAGGTACCTCCACTGGGCTGGTCCATGACAGCCTGGGTTCAGGTACCTCCACTGGGTGGGTCCATGACAGCCTGGGTTCAGGTACCTCCAGTGGAAAGGTCCATGACAGCCTGGGTTCAGGTACCTCCAGTGGGCAGGTCCATGACAGCATGGGTTCAGGTACCTCCACTGGGCGGGTCCATGACAGCCTGGGTTCAGGTACCTCCACTGGGCGGGTCCATGACAGCCTGGGTTCAGGTACCTCCACTGGGCGGGTCCATGACAGCCTGGGTTCAGGTACCTCCAGTGGACGGGTCCATGACAGCCTGGGTTCAGGTACCTCCAGTGGGCGTGTCCATGACAGCCTGGGGTTACAGGAAGTGATTGGATGATGTAATTTAACCTGGAAAAGTGGAATGCGGATTTAGTTTTGGGTGGAGTGACCATTTACTACATCTGTTTCACAGCCCTTCTCTCTCTATGATGGACGGTCACCGCTCTCGGGTCTTCGCTCTGAAGTTTCACCCCCACAATGAGATGAATTTTATATCCGGAGGCTGGGACAACACCGTCCAGGTAACCCTCGGGCTCATCATTTAAAGTGCTCCTGCCATTCTTTAGTTTAGAATAAAGAGGGGTGGAGTTTACACTTTGTCCGGATTTTATTTCTATCTGTGTTGTAATGGGAGAGATCACTGGACCAGGAAGTTACGGGGAAATCTCTCCAATGGAGACACAATCAGAAAAAGAGACCCTTATAAAGTGGTGAGGGGTTAGAACCTCGGTTAGGCTTTTAATTGCTACTTGTATCGCCACTGGGGAGATTTTCCTCATTGTGTGGTCACTAGGGCCAGAAATAGGCAGAAATCTCACCAATAAGGATACAGCAATAAAGACACAACAGGATCTAACCCTTCCCAACCATAATTAAAGAATGTTTCTATTGGAGGGATTCCCATCACTTCTGCAGTAAATGTTCTTGCAGCTAAACTGAACTAGGAACTATGTAACATATTTGATATCTGTATAAGGGATGATATTTCTAGAGGGAGTTGGGGGCAACTGTGGGGGCTGGGGGTCTCTCCAGGAGGATAGGGATTTGCATGGGTCTCTGTGGGAGACTGGAGGGCACTGCAGGAGGTTGGGAGGAACTGTGGGACACAAAGTTGAGGGCACTATGGGGGGCGTGAGGCACTTTATCAAGCTATGGACACTGTGGGAGGTTTGGGAACACTGTGGGACACTGTTGAAGGTTGAGGGAGCTGAAGAGCTGGAGGCTCTGTAGCAAGCTGGGGGGCACTGTGGGATGTTGGGGGAGGGGACTGTGGGACACTGTCGGACATTGAAGGCACTTTAGCAAGCTAGGGACACTGTGGGAGGTTTGGGAGCACTGTGGGACACTGTTGAATGTTGAGGGCACTATGAAGAGCTGGAGGCTCTGTAGTAAGCTGGGGGGGGGGGGCACTGTGGAAGGTTGAGGGGGACTGTGGGACACTGTCGGAGGTTGAGGGCACTATGGGGGGCTGGAGGCTCTGTAGAAAACTAGAAGGTACTGCGAGAAGCACTGTGTGACATTGAGGAAGGTTGGGGGCACTGTGGGACACTGCCAGAGGTTAAGGGTGCTATAGGGGTGCTGGAGGCTCCAAAGCAAGCTAGTGGGGCTCTGCAGAAGGCACTAGGTGGCACTGTGGGGGGTTCAGGGGCACTGTGGGACACTGTCGGAAGTTGAAGGCACTATGGGAGGCTGGAGGCTCTGTAGCAGACTAGGGGTATTGTGGGAGGCACTAGGTGGCACTGTAGGAGGTTGGGGGGCATTGTGGGATACTGTCAGAAGTTGAAGGCACTGTGGGGGGATCGGGAGGCACTGTAGCAGACTAAGGGTATTGTGGGAGGCACTTGGTGGCAACGTAGGAGGTTGGGGGGCACTGTGGGATACTGTCAGAAGTTGAGGGCACTGTGGGGGGTTCGGGGGCACTGTAGCAAACTAGGGGTATTGTGGGAGGCACTAGGTGGCAACGTAGGAGGTTAGGGGGGCACTGTGGGATACTGTCAGAAGTTGAGGGCACTGTGGGGGGTTCGGGGGCACTGTAGCAGACTAAGGGTATTGTGGGAGGCACTAGGTGGCAACGTAGGAGGTTAGGGGGCACTGTGGGATACTGTCGGAAGTTGAAGGCACTGTGGGGGGTTCGGGGGCACTGTAGTAGACTAGGGGTATTGTGGGAGGCACTAGGTGGCAACGTAGGAGGTTGGGGGGCACTGTGGGATACTGTCGGAAGTTTAAGGCACTATGGGGGGTTCGGGGGCACTGTAGCAGACTAGGGGTATTGTGGGAGGCACTAGGTGGCAACGTAGGAGGTTGGGGGGCACTGTGGGATACTGTCAGAAGTTGAGGGCACTATGGGGGGCTGGAGGCTCTGCAGCAAACTAGGGGTATTGTTGGAAGCACTAGGTGGCAACGTAGGGATACTGTCAGAAGTTGAGGGCATGGGGGGCTGGAGGCTCTGTAGCAAACTAGGGGTATTGTTGGAGGCACTGTGGGACACTGTCGGAAGTTGAGGGTACTATGGGGGGCTGGAGGCTCTTCAGCAAGCTAACAGGCACTGTGGAACGCACTAGGTGGCACTCTGAAAGGTTGAGGGGCACTGTGGGACAGTGCCAGAGGTTAAGAACACTATGCAGGGTTGGAGGCTCTGCAGCAAGTTAGGCATCATTACAGGGGGCTTGGTAGTATTTTGTGGGCGGTTGGGGGGCATTGTAGGCCACTAGGGGAGGTTGGTGGCACTGTGGGAAGTTTGGGATCAGCAGCTGGCTGGCAGTCGCAGAGGTAGGAGACCGCAGTCCAGTGGCTGAGACTTATTGCTCTAATGTCTGTCTGTATGTCAGAGTGCAGTCGGGCCTTTTGCTAATAAAAACTCTTCATGTATTATGTACTGACTTCTATTTTCAATTTTTTGCAGTTCTGGGACATCAGGCAGAGGCATTCCTTAAAGTAAGGCTGGATTAATCTTCATAAAGCTGGCCACGCATGTCACAATCTGATTGTACAATCTCCTTTTAGGTTTGCCAGTAACTATATTCTATATTTTATGTTCTTGGCTGTGTTCACAAATGTCTGGCACAGATCAGCCCCCTACTGCAGCATCTCACCTTGTAACTTGCTGCAAAGTTACAATGTTGCAGTCTGATTACTGGAGGGAGAGGAGACCGAAATGCTTCCTCCTCCTGCCTGCAGCAGACTGATGACATCATCATCTCAGCCTAGACAAGGTCACTGACTGGAGCTCATTGACCTTTTAATTATAAAGGTTTCTGTATACTGTGACCTGTTAGGAATGTATTTGCCTCCACTCCAAGGACAGCATATTGTTGTGTGAGTGGCCAGCTTTAGTGTGTAGGCGGACATTGTGACTGCTGTGTACTGTCCCAGTGACTGTCGGTATCAGTGTGAATAATGGGCCCCTTTCTCCCCTCTCCAGGAGACTCTCGGGCCCCCACGTGTGCGGAGATGCTTTGGACATCGACCCTTACACAGAGCAGATTCTGATTGGCTCATGGAGGAAAGAGGAGAACCTGCAGGTGAGGAGGAGGAGGAGGGGCAGACAAGTGATGGAACAGATCAGATTGGTGAAAGAACTACGAGTTCCAGCAGACACTTCAGAATAGGGATTTCTGGGAGATATGGGGAGTCTAACACTGGCCACATGCTTCTCATTTCTCTGTTCCATCTGAAGAATTTAGATGCAGCACACATCTCCAGCGTTGTCTATTACAGCCGGATCTCACTTCTAGGGGTCACCATTGGGCTTTTTATACTTCTTGGGTGCGCCAGTCCAAGATCTCCTCACCAAAGTTCCAGAGCTCTCTTCCATCTCTTACCTTGGACTTTTGAGTGTTCACACATTCCTATAATATACATTTAATTAAAAGTCTAACAGTAAGAGGAGGAGCCATTGTAATGACTGCGGCAGGTGTACAGACCCGGGAACTCAGCACAGGGAAGGTGAGAACCCCTCATAATGGGCACAGCAGGTGTACAGACCCGGGAACTCAGCACAGGGAGGGTGAGAACCCCTCATAATGGGCACAGCAGGTGTACAGAACTGGGAACTCAGCATAGGGATGGTGGGAACCCCTCATAATGGGCACAGTAGGTGTACAGACCTGGGAACTCAGCACAGGGATGGTGGGAAGAACCCCTCATAATGGGCACAGTAGGTGTATAGCCCCGGAAACTCGGCACAGGGATGGTGGGAACCCCTCATAATGGGCACAGTAGGTGTACAGCCCCGGAAACTCGGCACAGGGATGGTGGGAACCCCTCATAATGGGCACAGCAGGTGTACAGACCCAGGAACTCAGCACAGGGATGGTGGGAACCCCTCATAATGGGCACAGCAGGTGTACAGACCCAGGAACTCAGCACAGGGATGGTGGGAACCCCTCATAATGGGCACAGCAGGTGTACAGACCCAGGAACTCAGCACAGGGATGGTGAGAACCCCTCATAATGGGCACAGCAGGTGTACAGACCCAGGAACTCAGCACAGGGATGGTGGGAACCCCTCATAATGGGCACAGCAGGTGTACAGACTTGGGAACTCAGAACAGGGATGGTGGGAACCCCTCATAATGGGCACAGCAGACTCCACATAATGGGCACAGCAGATGGACAGACCCGGGAACTTAGCACAGGAATGGTGGGAACCCCTCATAATGGGCTCAGCAGATGTACAGACCCGGGAACTTAGCACAGGAATGGTGGGAACCCCTCATAATGGGCTCAGCAGATGTACAGACCCAGCAACTCAACACAGGGATGGTGGAACCCCTCATAATGGGCACAGTAGGTGTACAGAACCGGGAACTCAGCACATAGATGGTGAAAAACCCTCTCAATGGGCAAAGCAGGTGTACAAACCCAGAATTCAGCATAGAGATCTCACCAGTGGTGTTCACAAGAGATAGAAAAGAATGTGATGGGGTTTTACTTCACCAAACACTGAAGTATCATCATTGGGTAGGGTGACCGTTTTAATGTACAATCTCTTCCCTACACTCTTGTCCTCTGAACATTGATGGGTCTTCCTGCGTATGGACTGATTATCTCACAGACAGAAGATATAATTGGAGTCTTTACTGTCTGTTTGCTCTCCATTGCTGTGCGCTCTCACCATTGCGTTTCGCCTTGTACAGGTCTGGGATTCTCAGAGCGGACAGAAAATCAGCACCGTTCCCGATGATTTCAGGGGTCCTTCCCAGGTGAGTACCCCAAGACTTGGGGCTCAGTTGGAGCTGAGATTTTATTCTATCACTTTCTCATATTCGATGCCATCAGTGTGTTGCTTGGGGGAAATACAGTAATCAACAGTTTAAGACCTGCATCATAACTGGTATAGTCCCCATTCAAGTCGATAGGAATGTAAAAGCAAATTGGTGCAGCTTAGGAGGAGGCCAAATACAAGTCACATCCTGACAAGAAGACTTCTCTCCATATTCCTGGCTATAGACATCAATGCTAATTATTTATTTGGACTTATATTTCTATTTTTAACAGTAGTTGGTTCTAAAGTTTTCTGTAAAAAACTTGGAATTTATCAGGAGGTCCGTTCCACTTCTCTTTGGATTTAATTAGTTTTTTTTTCCATTGGGTGGCGTTCTTATAGGGAGAGGCTTTTTGTTATACCATTTATGCTAGGAAAGCATTAACCACTTGCTTACTGGGCACTTAAACCCCCCTCCTATCCAGATCAATTTTCAGCGCTGTCGCACTTTGAATGACAATTGCACGGTTATACAACACTGTACCCAAATGAGCTTTCTTTTGGTGGTATTTGATCACCTCTGCGATTTTTATTTTTTGTTAAAAAAATTTTAAAAGACCGAATTTAAAAAAAAATAATGTTTTTTTTTTTTTTTATTTCGTTATAAAAATTTAAAATGGGTAATTTATGTCCGTCATTGATGTAGGCTGATGAGGCGGCAGCGACGGGCACCGATAGGTGGCAGTGATGGGCACTGATGGGTGGCAGTGATGGGTTACACTGATAGGCAGCACTGATTGGCAGCACTGGTGGGCATTGATAGGTGGCACTTGTGGGCATTGATAGGTGGCACTTGTGGGCATTGACAGGTGGCACTTGTGGGCATTGATAGGTGGCACTTGTGGGCATTGATAGGTGGCACTTGTGGGCATTGACAGGTGGCACTTGTGGGCATTGACAGGTGGCACTTGTGGGCATTGATAGGTGGCACTTGTGGGCATTTACAGGTGGCACTTATGGGCATTGATAGGTGGCACTTGTGGGCATTGATAGGTGGCACTTGTGGGCATTGACAGGTGGCACTTGTGGGCATTGACAGGTGGCACTTGTGGGCATTGACAGGTGGCACTTATGGGCATTGACAGGTGGCATACATGAGGCATAATTGCCTCTGACTTTTTGGGACCGATGTCCCTTTAAGATAAGCCGGTGATCGGCTTTTTCTTTTCTCTCTGTCAGCGTGAGGAGGAAAAAAAACGATCACCGAGCTTTTGTTTTGATCATGTGATCAGCTGTCATTGGTTGACAGCTGATCACATGGTAAGGGGCCGGGACCCGCCCCTTACTGGGATCGCTGATCACCCGAGTCTCAGTGACTCGGTGATCACAGCGCGCCCCACGCGCTATAGGGCGCGCGAAGGGAGCGTGCACAGGGGAGGACGTCATATGACGGCCTCCCGGGAATTGAGATCCGTGCTGTGGCCGTCATTCGGCCATAGCGCGGATGTCAAGTGGTTAATGACCTTCTTGTTATTAACATTATGTGAGATGGATTATAATTGTAGACTTTGTATCTCTTTAATAATTTCACAAATGCCTATTTCATGGATGTGCAAATGCCCCTCCTCGTCCCCACCATTAAGTCCAGTTTTGGTAAAACACATCAGCAGGTGCCAGACAAGAGCTTTGTATCGCTTGTCCGGAACAATAAAACTTCACTTACATTGAATTTTATAATGTGCAATTGGCTTATTTCTTCTGAATTTGTACATACTTTGGGGGTGGGGTGGGGGAGGATGAGCCCTTGCTTGGTTTTGTTATCCGGGTAGACTAGAGCGTGATCCAGTTCATAGGGCTTGAGAGCAGTAGATTCTCACTTGTAGGCCAAATGTATATGTCTATTATCTCTGAATGATCTCAGAAGCATCTAAAACTAATAAAAAAAATCCAAGTGGAATTCACAGGAAAGAATGCTGATTGGCCAAATCCCAAATCCCAAGCCATAAACGCCATTCTGCTAAGCAATATAAAATCTCACATAAGCAAGAACAGAGGGGTGCAGAGGCCTAGCGCATTACCAACAATATTTTATTAGGAAATTAAAACCAAACAAGTAAATACTCACAATGGCCGAAACAGTGATTGGTATAAAACACAGAAGTGGCAGTTCTAGGTTAGAGATGAAATTCCCATGACCCTAACATTAAGATTTGCCGAAGACGCGTTTCAAGGGACAAGCCCTCTTCATCAGAGCAAAGCACTCATTTGGTTTTAATTTCCTAATAAAATGTTTTTAGTAAGGCCTCTGCGCCCTTTTGTTTTATTTATGCTGTTTGAAGATTCCCCAGTCTGCAGAGGGCGGCATTGATACCAGTGTTGGATGGAGAGCCGACACTAGAATGGTCACCTTTCACAACTCTTTGGGTTCCCAATAACCCCTTATTGCTACAGTGTCAAGTGTGTCTACTTTGATGTGTTGACCAAGAACAGGGCCAAGAGGTCTCATTGCTGGTCTTAACCCTAGAGGTATAAAAAGTCAGAGGGGTCACTCGGCCACCAAACCCCACTATAACTAAAGTAGCAATTTAGAATTTACCAACCCCTTTAATTTTGCACCCCCCATAAGTGACACAAGCATCACAAACTGTTACACTGATATGTTTTCCAGCTTTTTGTATATCAGTTTTAGCCATTGACCATTTCACTGCTCATATATGTGTCTGAATCTGACAGCACACAGCTTCCAGTTGCGCCTTCAAAACATCTTTATTGCAACAAATGACAGATACTCCACATGCTGACATGTTTCAGCTCATACTATGACGTAATCATAAAGCAGGGGTCTCCAAACTTTTCAAACTAAGGGCCAGTTTACTGTCCTTCAGACTTTAGGGGGGCTGTATTGTGGCCAGTGGGGGTAAAAAATGTCCATCAGGGAGAATAAACATGGCCTTAGGGTTGGTGGTCAGTAGGGGGAGTAGTACCCCATCATTGGTATCAGTGGAAGGAATAGTGCCCCATTGTTGGTGTCAGTGGGAGGAATAGTGCCCCATCATTGGTGTCAGTGGGAGGCATAGTGCCCCAACATTGGTGTCAGTGGGAGGCATAGTGCCCCATCATTGGTGTCAGTGGGAGGCATAGTTCCCCAACATTGGTGTCAGTGGGAGGGATAGTGCCCCATCATTGGTGTCAGTGGGAGGCATAGTGCCGATCATTGGTGTCAGTGGGAGGGATAGAGCCCAATGATTGGCGTCAGTGGGAGGGATAGTGCCCCATCATTGGTGTCAGTGGGAGGCACAGTGGTGTAGTGGTTAGCACTCTCACCTAGCAGTAAGAAGGGTCGCTGGTTCGAATCCCAACCACGACACTACCTGCCTGGAGTTTGCATGTTCTCCCTGTGCCTGCGTGGGTTTCCTCCGGGTACTCTGGTTTCCTCCCACAATCCAAAGACATGCAGGTAGGTAAATTGGCTTCTGTCCAGAAATTGGCCCTAGTATATGAATGGGGACCTTGGATTGTGGGCTCCTTTAGGGTAGGGACCGATGTGAGTGTGCAATGTACAGGGATAGGGACAATTGTAGACACTAACTCAGGTTGAACTGGATGGACTGATGTCTTTATTCAACCTTACTAACTATGAAACTATAGTGCCCCATCATTGGTGTCAGTGGGAGGCATAGTGCCCCATCATTGGTGTCAGTGGGAGGGATAGTGCCCCATGATTTGCGTCAGTGGGAGGGATAGTGCTCCATGATTTGCGTCAGTGGGAGGGATAGTGCTCCATGATTGGTGTCAGTGGGAGGGATAGTGCTCCATGATTGGTGTCAGTGGGAGGGATAGTGCCCCATCATTGGTTTTAGTGGGAGGATTATGCACCACATGGTGTCAGTGGGAGGCATACTAACTCATATCGCCGAGAGCAATAGTGCCCAAAAAAGGGCAGGATAAATGCTACTAAAGGGCCACACCTGGCCCTTGTGCCGCAGTTTGGAGACGACTGTCCTAGAGACAAGGAGATGAAGTGACAAGGCCAAAGTTTGGCTGGAAGTGGCCCTAATGTGCAGCTCGGGGGCCCTCTGTAGCGATGTTACAGAGTCTAAATCTGAAAAATAATCATCAAAATAATAGTTTTGTACCGAAACGTTCAGTGAGCCCCTTGGATATATTTAATCAGTCGAAGAGCACAGGCAGTACAGTGACCCTTAACAGCCAATCAGGAATCGGCTTTGTTCTAACAGCTGTCTGCTCACAGAATCTGACCACCAGGGGGCAATTACCTCATTGTACAGCTTTTTTATAATTCTGACTTGTAGTGTACAAATCGCTGAATGTTTTCCCCAACTTATAGATTTACTGCTGTCGCTGGGTGGGCGCAGGTCACATGGTCGCAGCGGGAAGTGACCTCAACATGTGCCGGATTATTGATCGCAATTCACACATGGTAAGTCAGACGTAGAGATATCTTGCCCTGGCTGTGCATTGTGGAATAGTTACCGATCCTCCTTTTATATAAAGCAGCCTTTCTCACCCTTTTTACCCAAAAGGAACCCTTGTAATATTTGTCAGGTCTTAAGGAACTCTTTCTAAGATTAGTCCATTGGTGGTCATTGGGAGAATGCTCCTTATATTGGTGGTCAGTGGGAAGAATGCCCCTTATATTGGTGGTCAGTGGGAAGAATGCCCCTTATAATGGTGGTCAGTGGGAAGAATGCCCCTTACATTGGTGGTCAGTGGGAAGAATGCCCCTTACATTGGTGGTCAGTGGGAAGAATGCCCCTTATATTGGTGGTCAGTGGGAAGAATGCCCCTTACATTGGTGGTCAGTGGGAAGAATGCCCCTTATATTGGTGGTCAGTGGGAGAATGCTCCTTATATTGGTGGTCAGTGGGAAGAATGCCCCTTATATTGGTGGTCAGTGGGAAGAATGCCCCTTATATTGGTGGTTAGTGGGAAGAATGCCCCTTATATTGGTGGTCAGTGGGAGAATGCCCCTTATATTGGTGGTCAGTTGGAAAAATGCCCCTTACATTGGTGGTCAGTCGGAAAAATGACCCTTACATTGGTGGTCAGTCAGAAGAATGCCCCTTATATTGGTGGTCAGTGGGAGAATGCCCTTTATATTGGTGATCAGTGGGAGAATGCTCCTTATATTGGTGGTCAGTGGGAAGAATGCCCCTTATATTGGTGGTCAGTGGGAAGAATGCCCCTTATATTGGTGGTCAGTGGGAAGAATGCCCCTTATATTGGTGGTCAGTGGGAGAATGCCCCTTATATTGGTGATCAGTGGGAGAATGCTCCTTATATTGGTGGTCAGTGGGAAGAATGCCCCTTATATTGGTGGTCAGTGGGAAGAATGCCCCTTATATTGGTGGTCAGTGGGAGAATGCTCCTTATATTGGTGGTCAGTGGGAGAATGCTCCTTATATTGGTGGTCAGTGGGAAGAATGCTCCTTATATTGGTGGTCAGTGGGAAGAATGCCCCCCTTACACATATCTAAAAGGATCATTGGTGTCATTTGTTAGCTATGTAAGAGGCAGAAATTGCTCATTCATCAAGGAACCTCTAGCAGTCTTTGGAGGAACCCCGGTTGAGAAAGCCCTCTCTATAAGATGGAGAATTAGAAGTGTATTACCCTCTGTATGTATGAAGATTTGTCTGCTGGGTGCTCTGCTAAATAAGGCTTCATGTACTCTTGTTTTATAGTCACACATGCTTGGTGTCCTTCACTTAGTCTGAAGTACGTTGGTGCAGAGGACCCCCTATGGTGGAGGTGAAGAGCACATACTGCTACATATATTTGGCACAAGGCTACACTGAGATTTCTCAGGCACGAGCTACACACATCCCACGCCCACCATGAGATTTTAGTGACTGAGTTTACATCTCCTTTGACTCTCCCCTTCATTAGCCGCTCACTCTTCTCTTTTTCTCTCCAACAGACCCGAGGGACGCTGATCGATCTTCCTGGTGGAGTTTATAGTCTTGACCTCTCTGCTTCCAGTCCATCTAGTGCACCCCTCATTGCCGTAACCTCCAGTCACAAACTATTCCTGCTCCGTCCTACTGGGAGTGCGTTCTCATAAGGCCATCAGCCTTGCCAACATGATGGTACCACCATATCGAAACTCTGCTGTTCGACATGGAGGTGGGATGAGCCAATAGATTGTGAAATGGTATTAGTGCTCACTTCCCAGACCACCTCGTACCAATCCAAAGTGTTGTTTCTCTCTAAACGTAGAAGTGTTTAGTTTTGTTGTGCTGCCTTTGTGTGTTTTCATTTTTTTTTTTTTAGTATGAAAATATTGTGTTTGTAGAGTTGTTGGTGCTACTTTGAATTTGGTTCCAAAGTGCATCTACTGTACAATAAAGTAACTACCTCTGGACCATCGCTATGCTTTGAATTCAAATATGTGAAATGAACCTCTGAAATAGTTGTGTCTCTGAGAAAACTCTTCCCCGGGCTCCCGTGATGATTCATGATTATACCAAATGCCAAGGTAATAGTCTGAGCCTTCTCATTGGGCTTTACTCCATGTGACCAAATGCCTAGGCAGCTATGGAATGCAGGAGCAGCATCTTCCCACAACGGGTATTTCTTTTGCATTTTGAAGTCCAGCAACTTTGTTTTAAATTTTTTTCCCCAACATTCTCACTTCCTGTCCAGTGACACCCATGCAAAAAAAAAAAAAAAAATGGAGTTTGGTCATCAACTAGCCACTTAAGAACCACCTCCTGCACATTTACGTCGGCAAATTGGCACAGCTGGGCACATCAACGTACAGGTACGTTGCTCTTTAAGAGCCCGGTCGCGGGCCGCCGGTGGCACGCTCACGACCCGGTCCTGAGCTCCGTGGCCGCAGGACCCACAGAATGGGGAGATGCTTGTTTACATTAGCATTTCCCCATTCTTCCTCTCCGTGAGATGATTGCGGACATCGAGTTCTGCAGGACCCGCGACCCAACTCACGCCGGTAGCGCGCACATGATGGCACGGCGGCAAATTCAAAAAGGACGTACAGGTACGCCCCCATTTGCGCAGCCGTGCCATTCTGCCGACGTACATCGGCAACCAACTGGTTAAGGTTATTATCTGATTAATCAAAACAAAAATTGACTTTAAAAATAATCTGCCGTGATCGGGTCACAGAGCTGAAGAACGAGGAGAGGTCTGTGTAAACAAACCTCTCCCCGCGCTTCCTAGTGAGGCTGTCACTGATCGTCTGTTCCCTGTCATAGGGAAAGACGATCAGTGATGTGTCACGCCAAGCCACGCCCCCTACAGTAAAAAAAAACACACATGTCACACTTAACCCCTCCCCGCCCCCTAGTGGTTAACCCCTTCACTGCCAGTGAAATTTTTACAGTAATCAATGCATTTTATCGCACTGATCGCTGTATTAATGACAATGGTCCCAAAAATGTGTCGAAATTGTCTGACTTGTCCGCCATAATGTCGCAGTCACAATAAAAATCGCTGATCGCCACCATTACTAGTAAAAAAAAAAAAAAAAAAATATTAATAAAAATGCCATAAAACTGACCCCTATATTGTAGGCGCTATAACTTTTGCGCAAACCAATCAAACACTTATTGCAATTTTTTTTACCAAAAATATGTAGAAGAATAAGTATCGGGCTAAACTGAGGAAAAAAAAAGTTTTTTTATATATTTTTTGTGGATATTTATTATAGCAAAAAGTAAAAAATAATGCATTTTTTTTCAAAATTGTCGCTCTATTTTTGTTTATATCACAAAAAATAAAAACCGCAGGGGCGATCAAATACCACCAAATGAAAGCTCTATTTGTGGGAAAAAAAGGACGTCAATTTTGTTTGGGAGTCACGTCGCACGACCGCGCAATTGTCAGTTAAAGCGACGCAGTGCCGAATCGCAAAAAGGGCCTGGTCCTTTGGCTGCCAATTGGTCCGGGGCTGAAGTGGCTAGACAAGAATTCACCTGCAGCAATTACAGTTCTAACCCCCCTCTTATTAAAAATGTTTTTTTGTCTTCGTCCCCATTGAAGAGAATTTCCATCCCGACGGGAAGCAAAAGGGAAATCTTCTCAAAGGGACACAGACAGCATAACATACCTGCCAGAGGCTGTAATGTTTTGGGTGGAGTTGTGCTTTAAAGTGGTTGTAAACCTCAGAAATTAAATGTGAACAAAGCATATCCTTCCATAGTGTGTACTTGTCTGAATCCAGAGCACTAAGTGTCATTTCTGTCTAGGGCTGCCACTAACGATTATTTTGAAAATCTATTTTTGTTTCGATTAATCGGATAATAACCTTAACCGGTTGGTTGCCGACGTACCGATGTATGTCGGCAGAATGGCACGGCTGCGCAAATGGGTGTACCTGTACGTCCCTTTGAATTTGCCGCCGTGCCATCACGTGCGCGCTACCGGCGTGAGTCGGGTCGCGGGTCACGCAGAACTCGATGTCCGCAGGGATACCCGCGATCGTCTCACAGAGAGGAAGAACGGGGAAATGCTAATGTAAACAATCATCTCCCCGTTCTGCCTAGTGACAGTGTCACTGATCACAGCTCCCTGTGATTGGGAGCTATGATCAGTGATGTGTCACATCTAGCCCACCCCCCCCCCCCTACAGTTAGAAACACTCCCCAGGACACACTTAACCCCTACAGCACCACCTAGTGTTAACCCCTTCACTGCCAATCACATATACACAGTAGTCAGTGCAATTTTAATCGCTGTATAAATGTGAATGGTCCCAAAATCGCCCCAAAAGTGTTCGATGTGTCCGCCATAATGTCGCAGTCACGATAAAAATCGCTGATCACCACCATTACTAATAGAAAAAAAATAGTAATAAAAATGACATAAAACTATCCCTTATTTTGTAGACGCTATAACTTTTGCACAAACGAATCAATAAACGCTTATTGCGATTTCTTTATTTTTTTACCAAAAATATGTAGAAGAATACGTATCGGCCTAAACTGAGGAAACAAAATGTTTTTTTATATATTTTTGGGGATATTTATTATAGCAAAAAATGAATGTGTTTTTTTCAAAATTGTCGCTCTTTTTTTTGTTTATAGCGCAAAAAATAAAAACCGCAGAGGTGATCAAATACCACCAAAAGAAAGCTCTATTTGTGGGGAAAAAATAAAAAAAACTTACATTTTGTTTGGGAGCCACATCGCACGACAGTTAAAGCGACGCAGTGCCAAATCGCAAAAAGGGCTCTGGTCTTTGGCCATTGAAATGGTCCGGGGCATAAGTGGTTAAAAAAAGCGTGGCATATAATTTAGTTAATATGTAAAGTATAAAAAAAAAAAAAAAGCGGTTTATTCTTAAATATCTCTATGCAGTGGTAAGTATAAATAACCAACTATGTTAGGGAGCAAAATATCTAATCCACTCTGAGAATAACAGACAGAAGAGATGTACTGAATATACTATTAGAGGGGAAATATACTGTACATACTAGAGGAGAGATATACTGTATACACTATTAGAGGAGAGATATACTATATATACACTATTAGAGGAGATATACTGTATATACTATTAGAGGAGAGATATACTGTATATACTACTAGAGGAGAGATATACTGTATATACTATTAGAGGAGATATACTGTATATACTATTAGAGGAGATATACTGTACATCAGCGTATAACACGCACTTTTTTCCCCTTAAAATCAGATTTTGTTTATTTTCGTTTCCGTTGATTCGTAACGATTCGTAAATTCGTAAGTCGTCGGTGTTCGTATTCGTAACGATTTGTATTTTCGGAAGAGTAATTTTTTCGTTTTTCCGTTAGTTTAATTTTCGTTTAGTCGAAATTCAGACGCATTCGTATTTTCGTAGATTTAGTTACATTCGTACTTTCGTTAGATTGATTTTATTCGTACTTTCGTAACATTGTTTTCGTAGATTCGTAATCGGAGCATAATTCATAATGTTATGTAATGTGTATGCTATTATTACATTGTAAGAGACACGGAAAATTATGAATCGAAAAAAAAAAAAAGTTACGAATGTACGAATTTTTTCGTTCAATCCATTCGAAGCTCGTTAAGCAGCGCCATTGTAAGAGACACGGAAAATTACCAATTCAACAAAAAAAAAAAAATAAGTTACGAATGTACGAATTTTTTCGTTCATTCTGATTTTCGTTGTTCCTGTTTTCGGATTTTCTTCTTTCGTAGATTCGTTGTTTCTAATTTGGTTATTTCGGATTTTCGTTGTTTTTCATATTCGTTCGATTCGAACATTCGTTAAAATTTTTAGCGAATCGTTCGTTCATTCGTACGATAACGAATGAACGAAAATAACAAATTTTAACGAAAAACGGAAAAAAAACGAAACGAATTGCAAATGTCTAGGGGAAATCATGGGTGTGTCTTATACGCTGATCTCCACTGAGCCGAGTGTACTGGGTATTCGGCTCGGCTCGCAGTCACGTTTCCCCGCTTTTTCTGAGGGGAAGAGGAGCAAGCGTCGTTAAAAAAAAGACTGAGCCGAGTGTACTGTGTATTCGGCTCGCAGTCAAGCCTACCTGCTGTTTCTGAGGGGAAGAGGAGCGAGCGCCGCCGAAATAGACCGAGCCGAGTGTACTGTGTACTTGGCTAGGCTCGGCTCCGCTCGCAGTCCCGCCTCGTAGCCTTTATGTCCCGCCATTGGACCGGTGTTGTGTCCATCATAGGAGACGGGCCAAGGGTCGGGACTGCAAGACGAGCCGAATACACAGGACATCCGGCTCCGTTTATCTCAGCGGGGCAATAATTAAAAAAAAATAAATAAAAAAAGATTGTGCTGCAAATTTGGGGAAGGCTGGAGATGGACACTTTAAGGTAAAAAAAAAAAAAACTTACATTTTAACTTTCCTCCTAAACTTGGGGTGCATGTTATACACCGATAAATACGGTAATAGTGTGTTCCAAACAACGTTTCTGCCTTTTAATCATGCGAGTGTGCATTGATAGGGGTTTTTTAATGAACCTGTGACCCGGTCTTACTACACTTTGGGGGTTATTTAAAACCTATTACAATGAAAATTTTTGGGGGGAAAAAAAAATAAAAGAAATCTTAAAGTGGAGTTCCACCCACTTTTACAACTCTTCAGCATCCCTCACTAAACTGTGCACTGTAAACAAATTGGATATTTTTTTTATTTTTTTTTCAGCACAGACTGTATATCTGCTGTATTCATTTTTCACTTCCTCCTCCCTGGCCGCGGCCCATCGCATCATTTCCTGTTTGCAATGCCTCCTGGGAAGGGGCAGCAACTTCCTCTCAAACTGCCGTTGCTATGGAAACCTGACCTGAAACCTATTACACTGCTTATGCTGCACTGAGCATGTACGAGATCTGCAAGGATGAGATCTAGGAAGAAATACAGTCTGGCTTCAGATGCCCACACTTAAGATGGGCACGGCCTGCTGCAAGTTTATAAAATAACAAACTACTGCTAAAAACTAACAAAACAGACCTTAGTTTACAGAGTAACTTTACTAGAATACATTAAGCTTGTGTATTATAGGAGTATTTTTATTTAAAAACTATAATTTCGGCCGGAACAACGCTTTAATTTTGCAAAGAATTGTGGGAAGAAATGACATCAAAAAGCTCACCATGCCTCTTACTAAATACCTTGGAATGTCTACTTTCAAAAAAAAAAAGGGGTAATTTGGGGGGTATTTGTACTTTCCTGGCTTGTTTGGGTCACAAGAAATGAGATCGGTCACCAGTACATCAGATGTGATCAATTTTATATAATTTGCACCAGTTTGTAGAGTCTGTAACTTTCACAAAGACCAAATAATATCCACTAATTTGGGTTATTTTTACCAAAGATATATAGCAGTATAAATTGTGGCCAAAATTCCAGAAAAAAAATAAATAATTTGCAAAAATTTTAAATCAGAATTTATTTTTATTTTTTTCAAAATTTTCGGTCTTTTTTCATTTATAGCGCAAAAAAAAAAAACCCAGGAGGTGATCAAATACCACCCAAAGAAAGCTCTATTTGTATGGAAAAAAAAGGACAAAAAAATAATTTGGGTACAGTGTTACATGAATCAATAAGGGATTAACAGACCAGAAGGAAGCAAATTAGAAGCATTTATATTTTTGGGGCTTATACAACCTTCATGTGTTCATATCTACAGCATCACCAGACCAAAAACGGACGCCATTAAATAAACCAACGAGCCACAACGGAAAATAAGTTATTTATTGTCTCGTACAAAAGCTCTACATGAATCGATTACTAGGCTCACTTTTCATTTTCATAATCGGTGCTTTTAAAGAGAACCTGTCATTTAAAGTGGCAGCTTTGATCAGAGAATCGGCCAATTTTGCAAACTACGCAGCCTGTCGCCCCAGGAGGAACCAGCGATCGTAGAGATAGGTGATGTCGCACCAGTTCCTTCTTAAAATGACGGGTCAACAATTGCGCCAATCTACAAAAAGTCCACTGCGATATGTAACAGACAGGTACTTTTTCGGGACAGAGATGGAGTGTAAACAAGACTGCCCCCTACTGACCAACACACAATACTGGCAGTTATAGGAAGATGAGAGGAAACGTTCACAGTGATTCTAGTTTTCTAACAATAAAAATTAAAGGCACTGCAGCAGGGGGGGCATCTCATCTTCGGATTGCTCAGATGTATACATGACTTATAAATAAAATGGTCATTAAAAAGAGACACTTATTACTGGCGTTTGACAACAGAATAAAATGTAAACCCCAAACAGGTCAAAGCTACTATATGTAGCATTACAACCATAGGAAAATATAAAGATTTATGAATAAAAAAAAATATACACTGTGTAGTAAGAGATGCACCTTACAAAATAGCTACAGAGAAGGGAGTGTAATGTTCACAATGAATGCCTTCTTATTAGGGTAACACCAAAGTCTGACAGTCTATGGCAGCATTTCTCAACCTTTTTACCATTAAAGAACGCTTAAAACTATTTTTAGGTCTTGGGAAAACCCCTGCTAAAACCAATTCGTAGGGGGTCAGTGGGAAGAACGTCCTCTTTACATTGGCGGTCAGTGGGAAGAATGCTCTTACACTGGCGGTCAGAATGTCCTCCTTACATTGGGATGAAGGTCTCCTACATTGGCGGTCAGCGGGGATGAAGGTCTCCTACATTGGCGGTCAGCGGGGATGAAGGTCTCCTACATTGGCGGTCAGCGGGGATGAAGGTCTCCTACATTGGCGGTCAGCGGGGATGAAGGTCTCCTACATTGGCGGTCAGCGGGAAGAATGGCGTCCCTCACATTGGCGGTCAGCGGGAAGAATGGCGTCCCTCACATTGGCGGTCAGCGGGAAGAATGGCGTCCCTCACATTGGCGGTCAGCGGGAAGAATGGCGTCCCTCACATTGGCGGTCAGCGGGAAGAATGCCGTCCCTCACATTGGCGGTCAGCGGGAAGAATGGCGTCCCTCACATTGGCGGTCAGCGGGAAGAATGCCGTCCCTTACATTGGCGGTCAGCGGGAAGAATGGCGTCCCTTACATTGGCGGTCAGCGGGAAGAATGGCGTCCCTTACATTGGCGGTCAGCGGGAAGAATGGCGTCCCTTACATTGGCGGTCAGCGGGAAGAATGGCGTCCCTTACATTGGCGGTCAGCGGGAAGAATGGCGTCCCTCACATTGGCGGTCAGCGGGAAGAATGGCGTCCCTCACATTGGCGGTCAGCGGGAAGAATGGCGTCCCTCACATTGGCGGTCAGCGGGAAGAATGGCGTCCCTCACATTGGCGGTCAGCGGGAAGAATGCCGTCCCTCACATTGGCGGTCAGCGGGAAGAATGCCGTCCCTTACATTGGCGGTCAGCGGGAAGAATGCCGTCCCTTACATTGGCGGTCAGCGGGAAGAATGCCGTCCCTTACATTGGCGGTCAGCGGGAAGAATGCCGTCCCTTACATTGGCGGTCAGCGGGAAGAATGCCGTCCCTTACATTGGCGGTCAGCGGGAAGAATGGCGTCCCTTACATTGGCGGTCAGCGGGAAGAATGGCGTCCCTTACATTGGCGGTCAGCGGGAAGAATGGCGTCCCTTACATTGGCGGTCAGCGGGAAGAATGGCGTCCCTTACATTGGCGGTCAGCGGGAAGGTCCTCCTCCTTACATTGGTGGTCAGTGAGATGAAGGTCTCTTACATTGGCGGTCAGTGGGAAGAACTTCCCCCTACACTGGTCTGGCGGTCAGTGAGAAGGAAGCCTTTCCTCTACAGTGGTGGTCAGCATTACAGATAGTTAAAGAATGGCGTTATGCCACTGACTGCCAAGTGATGCTGACCATGGAACTATGTAGGCACCATCAAATGGGAGGTCAATCAGCCACAGATTCGGGAACCCCTAGCAAGCTCTGGTTGAGAAAGGCGGGTCTGTGGGGATGGTTTGACCCTCGTACAGGTTTTCCCACATGAAGAGGTTCAGTAAACAGAAGTTACAAGTCACATATCATAGAAGCCTTGTTTCAGGTTCATGGATTAAAAAGGAAGCAAGTCATGAAAGTTGGTTTCTAGCACAGGTCGGGCTCCTTCCAAACACTAAATGCAAATATTCAACTCCCACAAGCAGTGCGTGTTCCAGGTCAGACATCTTACTGTGCAAGATGTTACAGAGGACCATTATTCTGCCCTGGAACTAGTACCCCATGCATGAGCTGGGGGTGAGAGCCTCCTGCCCCAGAATACAGCCTGGTCTATGACCAAACAAGGTGTGTTGAGATTTGCCGTGTCACAAGACTCTAGCTCAGAGATCTACAAACTACGGCCCTCCAGCTGTTGCGGAACTACACATCCCATGAGGCATTGTAAAAAAAACTCTGACGACATTTACAGACATGACTAAGCATGATGGGAATTGTAGTTCCTTCCTTAACAACTGGAGGGCCGTAGTTTTGAGACCCCTGCTCTAGCTTATAAAAATATCAGTAGTTAATTGCTAGTGAAAATTAGAGTAGACCCCATTAAGCCTCGTTCTCACCAGATGCCATTGTGCCTTAGTGCGTTTTAATGGAGCAGAATAATGCTGCAAAACACGAGAAAGTCTTGTTTTTCTATAGAGCGTGCGTGCGGGGAAGTAAGACCAAACCCCACGCGCTGACTTTTTAGGTATGCCGACTAGACAAGTGCAATTTGTTTCGTTTTTCTTCATTATTTTCGTTCATTTGTTTTCGTACGAATCGTACGAGTCCGAAAAACAACGAAAGTCAGAAAAAAAAAAACAAATTAGAAACAACGAATGTACTAATGAAGAAAATCCGAAAAACGAAAAAATTCGTAACTTTTTTTTTTTGTTGAATTGGTAATTTTCTGTGTCCCTTACAATGGTGTCGTGCCTTACGTACTTCGAATGGATTGAACAAAAAAATTCGTACATTCGTAACTTTTCTTTTCGATTCGTAACTTTTTTTTTCGATTCGTAAATTATTAAAATGTAATAATAGCATACACATTACATAAAATTATGAATTATGCTCCGATTACGAATGTTACAAATGTACGAATAAATACGAACGCGTCCGAAAATTAAACCAACGAAAAACGAATCAACGAAAAAATAACTCTTACGAATCTACGAATCGTTAGGAATACGAACACCGACGACTTACGAATCTTTACGAATCAACGGAAACGAAAAAAAACTAACGAAAATAAACAAATTTTTTTGTTGTGCACATGTCTAATGCCGACCATGTTTTCCCCATTCACATCAACTGAACGGGGGGGGGGGGGGGGGGGGGGGGGGGGGGGGCACCCCGGGGGGGGGGGGTGGGGGGGTCGATGGGGGGGGGGGGGGGGGGGGGGGGGGGGGGGGGGGGGGGGGGGGGGGGGGGGGAGGGGGGGGGGGGGGGGGGGGGGGGGGGGGGGGGGGGGGGGGGGGGGGGGGGGGGTCCTTCACATGACAGATTTAATACTACAAAAACAGAACCACTGAAAAACGCATGCATCTGGTGTGAACAGGTCCTTACCGGCCTGAACTAGTGTTGGGGGGGGGGGGGGGGGGGGGTATGGAAAGTGGGGACAAGAACATCAGAGGGAAGAGAAGGAGCGGCCGTAGTGACGATCGGTGTAACAATCTCAGATGGCCCCTGTAACAGGGAAGAGGTTAGTGGTGGCTGATGAATGATTGGGTAGCGGGTTTATCTCCGTCCTCAGGCTTCTCCGGAAATCAGCTCATGTCATGCTCACCCACACTTTGCTTCAGATACTCTTCATAGAGGCGTTTCTGGTGGAAGAATAAAAAAAAAAAAGGATGAGAGAGGAAGACTGGACATTGCACAACGTGGCTGCAGAGTATTGCTGCAAATGGAACAATCATTTTGCAATTCCGCAATTATTTTTAATTATTTTAAATTTAATCAAAACTTATACAGCAAGTAAAACATTTTCAGTTGCTGATAGAATAGGAAAGGATCAAAGATTATGTTGTTTTTTTTTTTTTTTTTTGCTTGCGTCCCATTAGGGAGACTTACGTTTACTTCCTGTATTAAGATACAACAGGAAGTGAGAGTAAATAATTGCCAAAGTGAGGGAAACCCCCTCTCACACAGGTGTCCCTATAGGAAGATTTTCTCTTTATTCCTGTTCTGGTGACCACTAAAAATGTTGAATTCTCCCTCACCTTTCAATTGTCATCCAGAAACAAAAAAGGTAAAATCTCCCAAGTGGGGACACAGACAGCAAGGAAAACTTGAGAGTCAACTCACCCCGTCCCCCCCCCCCCCCCCCCCCCGCTCCGTCTTAAATAAAAAATTGCTTTATACATTTTAAATGAGACTTAATAACCACTTCCAGTCCAGGCCTTTTCTGGTACTTTAGGTTCACATGTAACAGTCAGTATTTTTCACTAGAAAATTACTTAGAACCCCCAAACTATTATATATATTTAACACACACACATTTTTTTTTTTTTTAAAAAGCAGAGGCCCTAGAGCAGGAATATGCAATTAGCGGACCTCCAGCTGTTGCAGAACTACAAGTCCCATGAGGCATAGCAAGACTCTGACAGCCACAAGAATGACACTCAGAGGCAGAGGCATGATGGGACTTGTAGTTTTTGCAACAGCTGGAGGTCCACTAATTGCATATCCCTGGTCTAGGGAATTGGTGGGTTTTATGTCGCACGGTATTTCTGCAGCGGTTTTATAAATGCAATTTTTTGGGGGAAAAAAATAAAATAAAAAATTACTTTTTTTGAATTTTCATGCAAAAAAACAAATACATGACCCAATTATTGTTGTAAAATATAAATGATGATTTACGCCAAGATACCAAAACATGTCACGCTTTAAAATTGCGCACACCTGTGCAATGATGTCAAAAGCCTTTACAGGTTACCACGTTAGGTTTACAAAAGAAGATCTGGTGCTACAATTAATGCCCATGATCTGACGTTTGTGGCGAGATCTCCCATGTGTGGGAGGACCGCTGTTCTGCATGCATGCGGGACCAAAGTGCACGTTTGCCATTGCACGCAAGCACGGGAGGACGGGGGCACTTTAAAAAAATGTTTTTTTTTTTTTTTTTTTCTTACACTGTTGCTTTAATTACATTTTTTTATCACTTTTATTGCTATCAGACGGAATATAAACATCCTTGTGACAGCAATAGGCATGTGACAGGTACTCTATATGGAGAGATCTATAAGACTGCAAATCCCTCTTCTGCATTTAAAACACCAAGATCGGAGTTTCTGAATGCTTTGGATTGATCCATGCGCACTGAAGCTCATAAAACTGCAGTTTTTGGGAGTTTGGGCGTTTTTTTTTTTTTTTTAACAGCCCATAAATTCCCCTCTATGTTATCTAGGGGTGCAACGGATCAAAAAAAACTCATGGATTGGATCGTTCCTCGGATCAGAGTCATGGATTAGATAATTTTTCGGATCAGCAAAAAAAAAAAAAAAAAAGACAAAATCTTGTTACACTTACTGGAGTTTTAGATTTCACAGTTGTTTTCAACATAAAAAAAAAAAGAAGGAGCTTATATGCTTAAATACAGTATTTGTAAATCCGACAGACTGTTACATTAAATGTGAAAGTATCAGAGGCGTTCTGTCATATTAGCAACCATGTAAGGTCAGCAGGTTTGCTGCTGCTTTTAAAATTTAACATCTAAAAACAGTCCGTCGGATTTACAAATACTGTATTTAAGCATATAAGCTCCCTTTTGTGTTAAAAATAACTGTGAAATCTAAAACTCTGGTGGGTGTAACAAGATGTCCGCTTGCCCCCTTCTCACTCCATCATTACTGTGCAGGAGTGTGGGGTGTAGCAAGATGGTGGCGACAAAACGTCACTTCCTGACGAGACAGCGGCCGCCGGGTGTACCAAGATGGCCGCCGCCCCGGAGCTAGGTCGAAGCCGTGGCCTTTCCTATGGCCGAGGCAGCGGAGCGCGCCGATCCGAACAGGTTGACCCTTTCAGATCACGGATCGATGACGATCCGTTGCACCCCTAACGTTGTCCTATGTGTCCATGCACACATGGATGTTTATCAGCAGTGGAGTTTATGGGCTGTTTTCTGAACACCATAAAATCGCGTTCAGGAGTAGTTTGTCTGACCACAAAAAACGCCAAATGCTGATAAACGTTGATAAAACGTGGCTCGCCATCGTTTAACATTTTTGATCATTTAAAAAATAAAGTTTACGCGGAAAAACGCTAATAAATGCTATTGCAAAAACTTTGAGAGACTCACTGCAAAGCTACTGGCTTTTTTATAACGTTATTTTAACGTCCCGTGTGCATGGAGCCTTAGGAACAGCCAAACAAAGCTCATCCCGGCTTTGCTTGGCTGCCCAAGACAGCTGGTTGGACGGGAGAGCCTAAGAGAGCTGGGAAAGGCGGTGTCCCCCTCCTGCTGCTTGTAAAAGCAATTGATTGGCTGGGGAGTCGCTCCGATTGCCATTACAAGAGAACCGACCTCCGGCTCTAAAGAAATGATACCGGGGTGATGCCTGCAGCTGCATATCATCCTGGCATAACCACCGAAAGTCCATCGGCGCGCGGGCACGTCGCTTGCCGCTAACATTTCAGGAAAGTGACCAATCACGTTCTACTCAGGCCGGAGTATTATCTTCCCCTGCTCTATGACAGGCACACTTCGAGACAAGCTGCAAAATCTCATTGGGCATTAGAAAGGTAAAAACACGTTACCTTTTTCTCAACGACGACTTCGCCGATATACGTTTGGCGGTCTTGTAGGAATCGCCGCTGTTTCTTGCTTAGAGTTGGACGTGTCCTATAAAAAATAAATAAAAAAAAAAAGGTTCACAAGAAGAAAAAGATTATTATTATGCAGTCTCTCCAGGTCCGGTCCCAATCGGAATAATAAAATGAGTGTAAGCTCCTTTGGTGCAAATTGATGTGCTTGGCTCAGTGTTCTCTGTACAGCACCGCAGTATATGTCAGAGCTATATAAAAGCAATAGTGTGCGACTGTGGTGAGGACATTAGAGTGTAAGCTCCTCTGGCACAGAGACAAATGTGACTGGGTCAGTGTTCTATGTACAGCACTGCGGTATACATGTCAGAGCTATATAAATGTATAATAGTGTGTGACTGTGGTGGGGAATAAGAGTGTAAGCTCCTCTGGTGCAGAAAGATGTGAGCTGTTTATTATTCTCTAGTACTAGTAAGGTCATCGATTACACTGTACAATGCGCTCTTGTGTATTAGTGTCAATATAAAAAGAGAACTTGTCACAGCTGCCATGGCCAATAGTTTGTGACACTGCAAGCGCTGGGACTGTCCTCTCCATTGCGCTATATACATATATATATATACACACACACACACACACACACACACACACATATATATATATATATATATATATATATATATATATATATATATATATATGTATTTATATTAGTAAAAAAATCTCACAAAAGTGAGTACACCCCTCACATTTTTGTAAATATTTTCTTCTACCTTTTCATGTGACAACACTGAAGAAATGACACTTTGCTACAAGTTTCAGGGTCTTGGCAATCTTCTTATAGCCTAGGCCATCTTTATGTAGAGCAACAATTTTTTTTTTCAGATCCTCAGAGAGTTCTTTGCCATGAGATGCCATGTTGAACTTCCAGTGACCAGTATGAGAGAGTGAGAGACTAACGAGTCACGTGACACCGGGGAGGGAAAATGGCTAATTGGGCCCAATTTGGACATTTTCACTTAGGGGTGTACTCACTTTTGTTGCCAGCGGTTTTAGACATTAATGGCTGTGTGTTGAGTTATTTTGAGGGGACAGCAAATGTACACTGTTATACAAGCTGTACACTCACTACTTTACATTGGAGACAAAGTGTCATTTCTTCAGTGTTGTCACATGAAAAGATAGAATAAAATATTTACACAAATGTGAGGGGTGTACTTACTTTTGTGAGATAATGTATATAGGGGGTTTTTACATCAGCTGCACCCTTGTATCAGGGCAGTGACTAATTAGCAAATATATGAGAATAAATTATATTGGGCATATATGGAATCAGTTTTGTTTTTGATCAGCAGCTAGTGAGGTGGATAGAAGAATCCTCCCTGCTGTGTTATTGTATTCTGACAGTAGGGGGCACCTCCATTGTTAGAATACACTGATCAGCACTGAAGTGGATTGGCTGCAGCACAGATTGAACAACAATTTCCAACAAGCCCATTCATGAGTAGTCTCACTCATTAGATCAACTTCTCACCAATGGGAACGGCCATAGATGGATCAAAAATCTGCCAGTCCCTGCTGAACCAAACTAATTTGAATGCATTTATGGCCAGCTCAAGAGCCTGCGGAGCAGACACCTTTGTAAACAAGAGTGACAGTTAAGATCAGCTTACCTGAAGCATCTCTGGGCCAACAGCAGGAAGAGAAAGGCCAGCAGCGTAAGAGTCAGGAAAGTATAAAGAACGTAGTCTTCAGGCACCAGGTTCCAGAGAGTTTCAAAGGGAGACTGCAAATAATAAGAGAAAAAAAAAAAAAAAGAGACCCATAAAATACACACAGGGAGGACATAATGTGCATTAGATCAGCAGCAATCATAAGTGGCCTTCCTAAGTCATTGTGACAAAATGCGTAGGGCGAGGCCAATGCACAATGACTACATGCATGGAGGAGGGGGGAGGGGGGTTGCAGGTTGGAACCAGTGGTGTGCTCGTCTTATACAATCTCATATATCAGGGGTGCACAGTACTATACAAAATAATTTACCACATGCCGACCGGGCCATAGCCGAAAGATGGCTACAGCGCGGTCGGCTTATTTTGGGTGGACGTCCTCCCAGAACCTTGCTCCCGCGCGCCCCCTGGGGCGCCAACTCGGGAACATCCATGAACATCGCACTTGGGAACATCACGGATCACGACCATGATAGCAGCCGTTTACCACGCGATCGCACCGTCAAATGACGGAGTGATCACATGTAAACATACCGGCGTCGCAACGCTGGTTCCTCCCTCCCCTCTCTGTACCGATCGGTACAGTGAGAGGGGAGAAGCTGAGAGGGGGAGAGATGGGACCAGCGATGTGGGCTGGATGTGTAGTGCCCACAGCGCTGCTCAGTGTCGGTACTCTGCCAATACATTTTAATAGAAACAAAGAATTTATTTATTTATTTTTTTTAACCGAATTTTCAGGCTTTGTGATTTATAGCGCAAAAAAAAAAAAAACCCAGCGGTGATTAAATACCACCAAAAGAAAGCTATTTGTGTGAAAAAAAGGACAAAAATTTTTTTGGGTACAGTGTTGCATGACTGAGTAATTGTCATTCAAAGTGTGAGAGCACCGAAAGCTGAAATTGGTCTGGGCAGGAAGGGGGTTTAAGTGCCCAGTGGGTAAGTGGTTAAAATGAAATGAAAGGGATTGTAAAATGATCACTTTCCAAACAACTAGCGATGCACCGAAATTTTGGCGGCCAAATATTGTGTTTTCTGCATTTTGCTGATAAAGAGAAAAAAAAGGTGCCAATAATGGATTTTACTGTGCTTATGGTGCGTTTCTCATAGGTCATGCGACTCAAAAACGTAAAATGGGTGCGTTATTGCAGCGTTTTCAATGCATTTCTATATAGAAAGAGATTGTGTATGTATGTATATATATACACACATATACACATATACACACACACACACACACACACATACATTACACACACATACATACACACAGTGCTCGACAAACCCCGGTCGCCAGGTCGCATTGGTGACTAGAATTAGTGACCTGGCGCCCGGGGCAGCACAGCAGGGGGTATCCTGTCACCATAGTGCTCCATCAGTTTTTAATAGGAAAGCAGAGGGACTTGCAGGAGCACCAGGGATTTCACACAAGAGGAAACAATACAAAGAGAACAGGAGACTTTCTCATACAAGTACATGGGACAGCAGGCACATATTAGACATATGAAGTGTTGGGGGTAACAAACGCTTTAACCTATACCATGCAACAAATTTATCTCTGTAGAAAGTCGCATAAATAATATAAATGTGTCCAAAATTATTTAAAAAAGTTCCTCAATTATAACATGGGGGTCCGATTATTCTCTTCCACTAGTGCCATGTACCCTTACGCTTGCTAAAAAAATAATAGAGGTTATACAGAAAGCACTATATTTTCCTTCTTTTTTGAGCTTCCAACTATACATATAAAAAGGGAGGTGTACAGCAAGTCCCCTACTTACAAACTAGTTTCACAAGTCCAACAAAGATCAGTGCTTGCAGACCAAGGCATTGAGCACTGATTAGTCTGTTCTGGTAGGGTGGGGTGGGGTCCCCGTCAGAACACAATAGCACAGCTGGGGAGATCACTGCACCAACATTTCTTGTGTTGGTACAGCGCTCTGTCAGTTTTCTTTCGTTCAGTCCGCTGGGTTGAATGGAAAAAAAAAAAAAAAAAAACTTTGCAAACACATGCATCTTTGAAAGTTTGTATATAAAAGGGACTTATTGTATAGCCAAAAATAAATAACCCTTTCAAAATTGTATATCTTCCCGTAACTGGAATGTTACAGCTGCAAAGCCCTAATATTTCATGTATTCCATAGAAACACCTAAATGTTCATACAAAGGGTACGGTCGTAACATCCATGTCTTCAATAAATAAACTCCCCCCAAAGACCTCACCCACATTTCCCTCCTTACCAGGTATAGTTCCAGGGTCTCCACTCCCGAGGTGCCCAACAGACCGGCCCAGACAGTCTGTGGGATGGATCCAAAGAGGGCAGAAGCGAAGAGGAAAAGGGGGAGGAGAAAACCGGAGAGGCCAAAGAGACATCCCCGAACCCGAGAGCGCCGGTTCCTCCAGACCGTCTCGCTGTAAAATGAGAAGCATGATCGTAACCATCACAAGAAACTCATAAAAAACACACAGACTTGAGGTCACAATGGCTCCTCAATGTACACATCCACCAGCAAAGGATTATGGGACATGGCTCTCCGATACAAAATATAATACACATTGTAAAAGGTCACCCTTGGCTATATACTCACTCATCTTCCTGCAGGGCGTTCTCGATGCTCTCCGTCAACTTCTGGCAGTCCCTGCCAAGGGTGTTGAGTGTTGTCTGGACTGTCTGAGTGATGGTCTTCTCTATGGTTTTACACACATCTTCAACCTGATTAATACAGCGACTTGGCTGGAGAGACAGGAATGTCTTATTAACATGGGAGCCTCAGGAACCACATCATCATCATCAGTATTCCACAACACTTTCATTTAGCATTACAGGTGATCATGGTGACTAGAGGTCGACCGATATAGATTAGATAGATAGATAGATAGATAGATAGATATTTTTAGCAGAGACCCTAGGGAATAAAATAGCGGTTGTTGCAAAATTTTATGTCACACGGTATTTGCGCAGCGGTCTTTCAAACGCAATTTTTGGGGAAAAAATACACTAATGATTTTAAAAAAAATTAAAAAAAAAATAAACTGTAAAGTTATCCCATTTTTTTTTTTCGTCCAAAAGTTTGATTACCTGTTTTTGTGTATTTAATAGTTAAGATATATATTTTTTTTTTTTATCTAAATTATACATACAAGTGAACTGACTGGAGGTTTGTTTTGTTTAATAAAATGTAAGAAATTTTCTGTATCTTTTAATGCTTCTTACACACTGGAGAAGGCAGGCAATGACGGTAAAACACTGCTAGTTTTAGCGGCGCTTTACCGCCATTTTAGCGGTGCTATTCAGCCGCTAGCGGGGGCGCTTATAACCCAGCTAGCGGCCGAGGAAGGGGTTAAATGCGCCTGTGAAGCTCATTTAAAAAAAACGCATTGCAGGCGCTTCGGCAGTGGTGCCCATTCATTTCAATGTGCAGGAGCGGTGGAGTAGCGGTGTACACCGCTCCAAAGATGCTGCTTGCAGGACTTTTTTTTTTCTTTTTTTTAACGTCCTGCCAGCGCATCGCCTCTGTGTGAAAGCACTCGGGCTTTCACACAGACTGCAGGGGAGCCGTTTTGCAGGCACTTTACAGGCGCTATTTTTAGCCCAAAAGCACCTGAAAAACGCCCCAGTGTGAAAGGTGTCTAGCTGTTAGATTTTATGAGATAAAGATAAAACAAAAAAAAAAATATAAAAATAAAAAATCGGCCTAACATACCGGCCACAAAAAAAAAATCAGCATCATATATCGGCCGCCGCAATTTCGAAATATCGGCATCGGCCAGAGGAAAAACCCATGTCGGTCGACCTCTAATGGTGACCATAGCAATATATTCCAGCATTGAACCCTCAGAATCTAGCTGTGTGGACGCTGCTGGGGGGAGCCAAAGAAGGGATGATGTGCAAATTCATCTCTCTCAGCTTTCTGTATCCTCAAAATAAATGTCTAATTCTTTTGAATCTGATAATATTGAGAACCACTGACATTGTTTATATCACTGTTGGCACATTTGAGAGACAGTGTGTTCCAGCATCCCAAGCAGGCGTGTTCCAGGACCTCCAGATTATAGGACAGAATGGAGAAGTGAGGACTAGTGCACTATAGCAACATTTAGAATGGGGGTAGGAGTAGGTTTAGTTAAAATTAGATAGAACAGACTTATTATGGAAGTCCAATCTACCCTGTAAAAGAAACAAAGGTCTATACTCACCTATTCTGAAGCTGCTCCAGGTCCAGTCACATGATCGGGTCCCAGCACTGGCTTCAGTGTAGAGGAGGGACAGCCAGCAAAGGGATGCCCCCCTAGTAAGCCTATGGGTGATGTTATTGCCCAGGCTCTGCAGCCGTTGTCACTGCCTCTCCTTTACAGTGAAGCCACCGCTGGGACCGGATCATGTGACCAGACCGGAGTGGCTTCAGAATAGGTAGTCAGGTTGAAAGAAAAAATAAAAAAAAATAAATAAAAATAAGACACAAGTCCATCTAGTTCAACCAATAAAAAGCAAAACAAAAAAACACAACCATACAATCCTAAACTCACAGTTGATACAAATACAGCAGCTGCTGACTTAATAATCGGACACTTACATGTCCCAGGGTCCCGCGATGCAGGGGGAACAAAGTCCCACTCCCCCCTCCGCGGCGCCAGCATTGTAACTGTTTGCACCTGGCTGTGGCTTCACAGCCGGGCACCCACTGCGCATGCTCGAGCCGCGCCGTGACTGGCCAGGCAATCAACTGGGACCTGTGACGTGTCCCAGATGATTGCCAGGGGGGGAGGGGGGGTGCCTTGCAGAAACATGCATGTTTTACCACTTGTTGGCACAACTCACGAGCGTGAACGGGCTCTTTGTGTTACTTAACTGCATAAGAGAAAAAGTCAGGTTTCCTGCTGTGCCAGAAAACCCTCCACACTGGCAATATTGGTGAGATGTTCTCCTGACACTGAAAATCAATCTACTGTCACCTGCAGGGCAAATACATTTCCAGAATTCTTTAACATGTTTGCATGCAGGAAAAAAAAAAGTAATGGTTAAGTACACATAACAGCAGAATTAGGGATCAGTGCCAATGAAGCTGGCTGGCAACTGAGTGACACATCGTTCCTGCAGCAGCTCCTCACCTTGTTGGGGTTGGGGATGTATATCGTTGGCATGTCGAAGCCGCATTTGTTCAGCCCGGGTCTCTTGCACAGCTCCTGGACGATCTGCATCAGCACCCTCTGGAAGGCAAAGTAAAAAAAACAAAGTGTATCTGTGGGCTAAAGAGCAGGGGGTCTCCAAATTATTTTAACAAAAGGGCTTTTTTTTTTTTTAAAGTTTGGAGTTTTGTACAAAAGAGTTATACAGGACAACTGTACAATGTAATGTATATAATGGAAAGTCTCACAACCCAATAAACTAAATATGAGAAGAAAGAGAAAAAGAGAAAGAGAAAAAAAGAAAGAGAAAGAGAAAGAGAAAAAGAGAGAGAAAGAGAAAGAGAAAAAAGAAAGAAAGAGAAAGAGAAAGAAAAGAAAGAGAAAGAGAAAAAATAAAGAGAAAGAGAAAAAATAAAGAGAAAAAAGAAAGAAAAAGAGAAAGAGAAAGTAAGGAAAAAAAAAAAAAAAAAAAAAGTGCTCCCTTGCCTAAACTTTAAAATGATCATAAAAGGCTGAAGGTTTTTTTTTTTTTTTTTTAAACTTCATGCATTCTATGCATGAAGGTATATAAAAAGTAAATAAAACCTGGTGTGCAGCAGCGCCCCCCAACAATTACCTGAGCCCCGATCTCAATCCAGCGATGTGCAGGAGAGCAAAGGCTCTTCAAGCTCTCTCCCTCCTCAGTGGCTCAGAGACAGCAGCAGAGAGCGGGGCTCAGAAGCGAGCATGCACAAGTGCCCCCATAGCAAGCAGCTTACTTTGGGGGGCACACAGCAGGGAGACGGAGCCAGGAGCACCAGCGGGGGGCCTAAGAAAAGGAGGATCAGGGCTGCTCTGTGCAAGACCATTGCACAGAGCAGGTAGGTATAACATGTTGTCATTTTATGTATCTTTAAGATCACTTTAACAACCAACAATGCCCAAGCATCACCAACGAGGTGTATACAACATCCAGGGAATCTACCCCAGATTGTGCTGTTGGAAGTTTCTTAAAACCTTCTACAAATTTTAACAGTCACAGATGACAGGTTCTCTTTTTTTACTCGTGCACAAAAAAAAAAAAAATATATAAAACACACATGCTGTCCATAGAAAGAAAACAATCTTCTCTTTGATAAATGTTGTAAACCTGTTCACATTACACACAAGGCCAGCTTTAAAAATGACAACAAAACAAGATAAAGGTTTGTAGAGGTTGCTGTGATACCTGGCGGTCGCTCTCTCCTCCGGCCTCGTCTGCTTTGCTCAGGTAGAAGCGCAGTTTATCGCCGTGTTTTTCATTGATCTTCTCCACAATGTCCAGGGTGCGTTTACACAGCGCCTGACCCATAGGGTCAAAGAAGACTAGAACCAGGTCACACAGCTCTCCTAAAGAATAGACACACCTCAATTATTTTCCTTTCTAGTGACAAATTTTTTTTTATATTTTTTGTGTAAAATATAAATTTTACATTTTATTCCCTTATGTGTTGTACTTCTTCTGGGCAGTTCTAGTCCAGATGCACCTACACAGCTTGCTGCACGTTTTTTTTTTTGTGTTCTCAGAGTTTACATTGCAGTTTTCAGCAATGTTTCTCAACTCCAGTCCTCAAAGCGGAGTTCCGACCTACAGTGGAACTTCCGCTCATCGGATTCCTCACCCCCTCCGGTGCCACAATTAGCACCTTTCGGGGGGGAGGGGGGTGCAGATACCTGGTATAATCCAGGTATCTGCACCCACTTCCGGGACTAGCTAGCCGCAGCCGTTGTGTCCTGGGAAACACAGTTCCCAGGACACAACGGGGACCATCGAGCATGCACAGTAAGGAACCTGGCAGTGAAGCCGCAACGCTTTACTTCCTGATTCCCTGACAGAGGATGGCGGCGGGGGCAGCCAAGAGACGAGCGATTGCTCGTCATCTTCTGCCGACATCGCTGGACCCTGGGACAGGTAAGTGTCCATTTATTAAGTCAGCAGCTGCAGTATTTGTAGCTGCTGACTTTTAATATTTTTTGTTAAGGTGGCACTCCTCTTTAAGTACCTCCCACAACAGGTCATGTTTTCAGGATTTCCCTGAGATGAAACGGCTGTGGTAATTACTAAGGCATTGAAACTGATCAAATCACCTGCGCAAAATAATGGAAAGCCTGAAAACATGACCTGTTGGGGGGGGGGGGGGGGGGTACGTCATTCTGGGACAACGTCATAGGTCCCAAAAGGCTGCAGGATTATTCAACAAAGCGCATGAGAAGTGGGAAGCTGGCTATGAGGTCACAAGGAGTCACACAGTTAACAAGCCGGCACCCCGGAACCCGAAGACCAGCAAAGAGCTGGCCCGGGTGAAGACGGTGCTAGATCCCTGAACAGGTAAGTGCCCCTTTTATTAAAAGTCAGCAGCTACACTATTTGCAGCTGAAGGCTTACATTTTTTCTAAATCAGGTAAAGAACCTCTTTTTTTGTAGGTAAAATAAATGTGCATTTATTTTATTTGGAGCCTCTAAAGCAGGGGTCTCCAAACTTTCTAAACAAAGGGCCAGTTTACTGTCCTTCAAACTTTAGGGGGGCCGGATTGTGGCCAGTGGGGGAGGAGCAGTCCCCCCATCGTCGGTCCCCAACGGGGAGGAGCAGTGCCCCCCATCGTCGGTCTCCAACGGGGAGGAGCAGTGCCCCCCATCGTCGGTCTCCAACGGGGAGGAGCAGTGCCCCCCATCGTCGGTCTCCAACGGGGAGGAGCAGTGTCCTTGGGAGGAGCAGTGCCCCATCGTCGGTGTCCCTGGGAGGAGCAGTGCCCCATCGTCGGTGTCCCTGGGAGGAGCAGTGCCCCATCACTGATGTCAGGGAGGGGGGGGGGGGGGGAATAGTGTAATCCGTTTTTGGTCTTATAGCAGCACCATCTTGAATGTAAAGCATTTTAGGGTGTGCCCCCAAATATGTTTTTGTATTTTGTTTATTTCTTCAGTGTTGTCACATGAAAAGATATAATAAAATATTTACAAAAATGTGAGGGGTGTACTCACTTTTGTGAGATACTGTATATAAATAATGACCGATACCAACTACACTCCCTCCCCCCTCCTGCTACCTATCCTGCCCAACCTATGTAAAAAAAAAAAAAGATCTGCAATCTAAATGAAAATCTAATGAGCTCCTAACTTTCTGTTTGAAATCAATAATGTTGCCTCTGAAACCTCAAGTGCCGCTGTCAGCCCTGCTTGAGTTCTCCCATGCTGGACTACAGAACACCCCTCTTATGTAATAGGGAGGAGAAGAGGGGAGGTGTTCTGCCGTCCCACAGGGGAGAACTCAAGCAGGGCTGACAACAGCATTTGGGGATTTCAGTGCAGCAGAGACAAATGTGGTCAACCTCCTACAGTAAGGTTAGCCCACTGGATTTCTGGCAGGATAAAGAGATCCTGATCTGTACTTGTAGTATCAGTACAGAGACACACATGGTGAAAATCTATTACAGAGAAGTTCTGGATGTCTTATTTTTCGCCCAGCTCTACACTTTATTGGCACTCTAACGGTTCTTCAGTATTCACTGACCCAACCACAGGAGGGCGTTGTTCACATCAAAGGGGTACTTCATGTCTCCATCTACCAGTCCCGGACTGTCCACAAAGGTGACGAGACTGAACTTCTTCTGGCGTGACGTGGAGATCTCAGTGCAGAGGTATTCAGAAACGCCTGCAGGGGAGAGGAGCCAGAGAATTAAAAAAAAGAGAAGACAAACCTGCTGAGCAAGTCCTTGTCAGCACCGAGCAGATTATAGATCTGGAATGAAAAGGAATGTCGGCCAACTGATCCGAAGGAAGGTCACTCACCTTGGAAAGACTGCAGAGGTTTGAAGTGAGGATACAGGTGAAGGGTGGCATCTCCCTGTGCAAAGAAACAGAAGACGTAGAACAAGCTGAGCCAATATAAATAAGATACACACCCTGATAAAAACACAACTCAAATATAGAAATGCACTGAATTACCGTATATACTCGAGTATAAGCCGACCCGAATATAAGCCGAGGCACCTAATTTTACCACAAAAAAACTGGGAAAACGTATTGACTCGAGTAAAAGCCTAGGGTGAGAAATGCGCAGCTACTGTAAGTGAAAAAGAGGGTCAACAATGCCCATTTGCAGCCTCACTGTGCCCATTTGCAGCCATAGGTCCCCCGAACTTCAAAACTCGGTAGTTAAGGGTTCCTAGATGCCCCCTAGCTGCAGCCAAAATTTGAATTTAAAGGGTCCCGAAATGACATTGCTGCAGATGGACACAGTTGACCGACTTTGGGGCCCCGTATCTCGGGGCCACTTGGTGCCAAGAACCCCAACTTTGATGTGCAAACCCAGTGGAACACTATAACATATCCAATGGTGTTCCTAGCACCAAGTGGCCCCCGAGATCGGGGCCCCAAAGTCGGTTCGGAAAATGTCATTCTCTGCTGCAGAAAAGTGCTTGACATTTTCCGACCCGACTTTGGGGCCCGTATCTCGGGGGCCACTTGGTGCTAGGAACCCCTTCTTCCCTTTTGCACATCAAATTTGGGGTTCCTAGCACCAAGTGGCCCCGAGATACGGGGCCCAAAGTCGGGTCGGAAAATGTCAAGCACTTTTCTGCAGCAGAGAATGACATTTTCCGAAGCGACTTTGGGGCCCCGTATCTCGGGGGCCACTTGGTGCTAGGAACCCCCATTGGATATGTTGTAGTGTTGTTCCACTGGGTTTGCACATCAAATTTGGGGTTCCTAGCACCAAGTGGCCCCCGAGATACGGGACCCCAATGTTGGGTCAGAAATGTCATTCTCTGCTGCAGAAAAGTGCTTGACACGAGTATAAGCCGAGGGGGACACAAAAAAAATGTGCTGAAAAACTCGGCTTATACTCGAGTATATACGGTAGGTGGAATAATTCTTCATAGGGCAACGTTGTGTCTTCTGAGGGCCACACCTACTATACTTCAGTTCTAGAGAAATGATTAAAGAACTCTGGCAATTATTAAAGAAATTATTGCAGGATTTTTATCCCCCAGGGAAGGGGCCCTGAAGACATTTACTTTAGTACCGACCTGCAAAATTAGGGAAGCATCGCTCTATAAACCAGAGAACAGCTGGGGCCACATTCAGTTTAACCCTTATGTCTCGTACACGAGATCGGACTTTCAGACAACAAAACCGTGGAATTTTGTCCGAAGGGCGTTGGCTCAAACTTGTCTTGCATACACACAGGTCACACAAATGTTGGCCAACAATTACGAACGTAGTGATGTACTATGTGGTTTTTCAGCTCTTTAGCGCCACCCTTTGGGCTCCTTCCGCTAATTTCGAGTTAGTAGAAGTTCAGTGTTGATTCGCGCTTTTCTTTTCAAGTTTTTCATTTCGCGCTTTTGAGTTAATTTCTGAACGGCTGTTCGTCACCCAGACATGTTGCGGAATCGTAGGAGATAACGTGTCATTTATTATTGGCCTTGGAGTTATTGCTTTGACATTATTTTTTTGGTTGAATAATGATTTGATTTGGTATATTTTTGGATGCATAGAATGCACTTTTTGGTTAAGTTCTATTGGCAGAGATCATGTCTAATTGTATTTGTTTTCTTTTTTTTAATGCACAATAAAATAATTGTGTAGAATAAATACTTGGCTCTGTGTTTTACTTCAAATGACAGTTTGGGAGTCGGCAATTACATAAAAAAAATACAATGTAAAATTAACAAGGGACACCAACATAGTTGTATCTTTGATCTTAAAAACTACGGGATAATGGTGTTGTGGTAACTTGCCCCAAAAAAAATTAAAATAAAAAAAAAAAAAAGGAGAATAATAATATTATTCTTGATATCACTAGAAAAAAAAGCCTTTGAAAATTCATTTGCAATAATCCATCAGTATCACCAGCAAAGCAGCTTCATTTTTATCCCATTATAGAAGAGAATTGTGCGCTGAATTTAGAGATTTCATAATTTGCCGCATCAGGAATGTTAATTCGCCATTACGAGCGCTAGTTTACAAGACCGACCGCTTCCGGCTCGTCCTTGCTTCCGAGCATGCGTGTTTGTACTTTTGCCCGACGGACTTGTGTACACACGATCGGAAAGTCCGACAACACACATTTGTCCGCGGAAAATTTGAAGACCTGCCATCCAACATTTGTTGAAGGGGAAGTCTGAAAACAAATTGTCCGATGGAGCGTACACGCGGTCGTATTGTCCGCCAACAGCCTGACATCCAACATTTCCTGTCGGAAAACACTATAAAGAATAGAAAACACTATAAAGGGTCCAACAGATGAGGAAGAAAGCGAGAGAGTTGGCAAAGAAGGGAGCAATTGAGGGGGGGTTGAGCAATTGAGAAGGCCAGCAAGAGAGGGATGGAAGAGGAGGGACAAAGGCTGAGTGCCAGCAGACAAGGGAATGAGTGATTGAGCATGTCAAGCGGACGGGATGCAAAGCAAGCAAGGAAAGAGGCGAGAGGGGGGGCGGCCAGAGGACGGGAGAAAGCAAGCGAGAGGGGGGGCCGGCAGAGGACGGGAGAAAGCAAGCGAGAGGGGGGGGAAAAGCGCAGAGGAGGGAGAAAGCAAGCGAGAAGGGGGCCGGCAGAGGACGGGAGAAAGGAAAGCAAGCGAGAAGGGGGCCGGCATGCAGGAGGGACGGGAGGACGGGAGCAAGCGAGAAGGGGGCCGGCTGTGAGGACGGGAGAAAGCAAGCGTGAAGAGGGGGGCCGGCAGAGGACGGGAGCGGAGATGGGGGCCGCAAGCAAGCGAGAGAGGGGGGCCGGCAGAGGACGGGAGAAAGCAAGCGAGAAGGGGGCCGGCAGAGGACGGGAGAAAGCAAGCGAGAAGGGGGCCGGCAGAGGACGGGAGAAAGCAAGCGAGAGGGGGGGCCGGCAGAGGACGGGAGAAAGCAAGCGAGAGGGGGGGCCGGCAGAGGACGGGGGAGAAGGGGGCGGAAGCAAGCGAGAGGGGGGCCGGCAGAGGACGGGAGAAAGCAAGCGAGAGGGGGGCCGGCAGAGGACACGGGAGAAAGCAGCGAGAAGGGGGCCGGCAGAGGACGGAGAAAGCAAGCGAGAGGGGGGCCGGCACCCCCAGCGGACCCCGGGAGAACGGCCCCCCCCCCCGGCCCCCAGTTTGTCGTAAAGCAAGCGAGATGCCCACCCACCCCCACCCGCCCCACCCCCCCCCTAACCCCCCCCTACCACCCAGGGGGGCCCCCCCCCCAGGGCAGTGGACGGGAGAAAGCAAGCGAGAGGGGGGGCCGGCAGAGGACGGGAGAAAGCAAGCGAGACAACCCTCCCGGCCCCCCCACCCCACCGGACGCCCACGCCCAGGCAGGGGGCAGGCCCCCAACACCCCCACCCCCCACCCCCCATCCCCCCTCGGCAGAGGCCCCCCACCCCCCCGAGGGCCAGGCCCGGCCAGGCCCGCCCATCCCCCCGGCCCCCCGCCGGCCGGCAGAGCCCCCCACCGCCCGGCAACAGGCCGGCCCGGCGGCCCGGCCCCCCCCCACGGCAGACACCCGGCTCCACCGGGAAAGCAAGCCCGGCCACACGAGAGGCCCCACCCGGGGCACCCGCAGGCCCCCCCCACCCCCCGGAGGGAGAGGAAAGCAAGCGAGAGGGGGGGCCGGCAGAGGACGGGAGGCAAAGCAGCGAGAGGGGGGCCGGCAGCAGGCGTGGACGGGAGGGCAAAAGCAAGCGACGAGGGGGGCCGGCCCGGACAGAGGCCGGGAAGGACGGGAGAAAGCGAAGGGGCCGGCAGAGGACGGGAGCAAGCGAGAGGGCCGCACAAAACCCCCCCCCCGCCAAGGAAGAGGAGGGAGCGAGCAAAAAGGTCAGGAGAGGGAGTAAGCGAGCGGGTCAGCAGGAGGAGTGAGCGACAGAGTGCCTTCCGAGGAGCGACCAAAAAGGGCCAACAGGGGAGGGAACAAGTGAGTGAGTCAGCAGAGAAAGAAGGAAGCAAGTGGGCCGGCAGAGAAGGGAGCGAACAAGGAGGGCCACATATACACCCCCCCCACTCCGAAAAAAAGCCAGACCTGCTGTAAATAGTCCCTTTCATTTCCTAAGTTGTATAATCTTATTCAGATTTAGAATGTAAAGTAGACCTGTGCTTCGCCCATTCAGAGCCAAGTATGCAAAAGCATGTGACAGCTCTGGGCCAATCATGAGAGGTCTATGGCTCCAGCTACTCATACCTTTCACCGGGGGTCTCAAACTGGCGGCCCTGCAGCTGTTGCAAAACTACAAGTCCCATGAGGCATTGCAAGGCTGACCTTTACCAGCATGTCTCCCAAAGGCAGAGGCATGATGGGACTTGTAGTTTTACAATAGCTGGAGGGCCACCAGTTTGAGACCCCTGCCTTACACAGACATTGCTTTCTACTCCCACAGCCGAGGCGGATCGGGGAAAGAAAGGGAACGATTGTGTGTTATGGGAGGTTTGTAGGAACCTGTTTGGCTTGTTCTACCTGGACAAAGATTCCCTTTACATAGCTGACATTGATCTACATACTAAGCAGCTGCAAGCTGAAACAAGGCTTGCAATGGGAGTCCCTGCACTGTAAACCAATGACAGGGAGAGGGAGGGGCTTAGGTGTAGGATGGAGCATGCTCAGACTGGACAGGAGGTGGGGGGCGATATGAAGAATTCTCGGTGTTACAAACCACCCCCCCCCCCCCATCTGCTCTGGTGTTGTACGGTGAAGGTGGCGGAGATGACAGCACTGCATGTATTCTCTACATACGTCTCATCCATTCACCCAACCACTGTCCTGCAACGAGACATCGCCATGTAAAGCTGCCGCCTCCCTCCAATCACTTACAGTCAGCGTCTCCCTCTTGCGGCCGCTGGTGATGAAGGTGAACCCCTGCGTTTCGATAGCGACCCCCGTCCTCTGGATATGCTCCTCGATGTACCTGAAGAAGAGAAGAAGGACACGGATCAGCATTTCCTCATAAAAAAGGCGAAACTTTTCCACCAAGAACCAGGCATTTCCCAGGTGAGTGATAGCGCCCCCCTGTGGTGGGTTATCACAGCGCACACGCTGTGTCCACCCAAACATGAAATGCGATTGGATGACACGGAGTGCGACGAAGCTCTGTGTATCGAACAATTATCGTGTCCCCTCCCTGATAGAGACGAATAATCCAACCACTAGAGGGCGTCACTGTGTCTCATCCCCCCCTCCCCCCCAGTGACTGGTGGACTACAAATCCCAGAACTCACCAATTAATGAAGCTGCTCTTCCCAGCAGAGTGATTTCCCATCAACATCACAGTGATCTTCTTACGGGGAGGGAGGAAGGTGACACCCAGGTGGGCGGCCAGAGAGATGAGACCTGCCGAGAAAGATGGAGGGGGTCACCATTGTAACACATACATAGTGTGTGAGTGAGAGTGAGAAAAAAAAAGAAAATTCGAAAATTCGAAAAAAAAAATCTAAAAAAAAAGAAAACGAAAAAACTAAAAAAGAAAATCCGAAAAAAAAAACGAAAACAGGAACAACGAAAATGAAAGAAAAAAATTCGTACATTCGTAACTTTTTTTTCGATTCGTAATTTTCCGTGTCTCTTAAAATGTAATAATAGCATACACATTACATAACATTATGAATTATGCTCCGATTACGAATCTACGAATGTTACGAATGTACGAATAAATACGAATGCGTCCGAATTTCGAATAAACGAAAAAATAACTTACGAATGTACGTATCGTTACGAATCAACGGAAACGAAAAAAAAAAACGAAACGAAAAAAAAAACGAAACGAAAAAAAAAAAACGAAACGAAAAAAAAAAAAACGAAACGAAAAAAAAAAACGAAACGAAAAAAATAACGAAACGAAAATAAAGGAAACGAAAATAAAGGAAACGAAAATAAAGGAAACGAAAATAAAAGGAAACGAAAATAAAGGAAACGAAAATAAAGGAAACGAAAATAAAGGAAACGAAAATAAACGAAAAAAAATAAACGAAACAAAAATAAACGAAACAAAAATAAACGAAACAAAAATAAACGAAACAAAAATAAACGAAACAAAAATAAACGAAACAAAAATAAACGAAACAAAAATAAACGAAACAAACGAAACGAAAATTAACGAATTTTTTTGTTGTGCACATCTAGTACACCCCTCACATTTTTGTAAATATTTTCTTCTATTCATGTGACAACACTGAAGAAATGACACTTGTCTACAATGTAAAGTAGTGAGTGTACATCTTGTATAACAGTGTAAATTTGCCGTCCCCTCAAAATAACTCAACACACTAAGTGAAAATGTCCAAATTGGGCCCAATTAGCCATTTTCCCTCCCCGGTGTCATGTGACTCGTTAGTGTTACAAGGTCACGGGTGTGAATGGGGAGCAGGTGTGTTAAAATTTGGTGTTATCGCTCTCACTCTCTCATACTGGTCACTGTTCAACATGGCACCTCATGACAAAGTTCAACATGGCACCTCATGACAAAGAAACTCTCTGAGGATCTGGAAAAAAGAATTGTTGCCTGAAACTGAGCTGCAGCGTTGCTCAGCGTCATTTCAGAGGTTGTCTTTGGGAAATAGACGTATGAGTGCTGCCAGCATTGCTGCAGAGGTTGTAGGGGGGGGTGTCAGCCTGTCAGTGCTCAGACCATACGCCGCACACTGCATCAAATTGGTCTGCATGGCTGTCGTCCCAGATAGAAGCCTCTTCTAAAGATGATGCACAAGAAAGTCCACAAACAGTTTGCTGAAGACAAGCAGACTAAGGACATGGATTACTGGAACCACGTCCTGTGGTCTGATGAGACCAAGATAAACTTATTTGGTGTCAGATGGTGACAAGCGTGTGTGGGGGGGCAACCAGGTGAGGAGGACAAAGACAAGTGTGTCTTGTCTACAGTCAAGCATGGTGGTGGGAGTGTCATGGTGGTGGGAGTGTCATGGTGGTGGGAGTGTCATGGTCTGGGGCTGCATGAGTGCTGCCGGCACTGGGGAGCTACAGATCATTGAGGGAACCATGAATGCCAACATACTGAAGCAGAGCATGACTCCAACATGTACTGTGACATACTGAAGCAGAGCATGATCCCCTCCCTTCAGAGACTGGGCCGCAGGGCAGTATTCCAACATAACCACCCCACACACATCCAAGATGATCATTGCCTTGCTAAAGAAGCTGAGGGTAAAGGGGATGGACTGGCCAAGCATGTCTCCAGACCTAAACCCTATTGAGCATCTTCAAAAACGGAAGGTGGAGGAGCGCAAGGTCTCTAACATCCACCAGCTCCGTGATGTCATCATGGAGGAGGAGAAGAGGACTCCAGTGCCAACCTGTGAAGCTCTGGTGACCTCCATGCCCAAGAGGGTTAAGGCAGTGCTGGAAAATAATGGTGGCACACACAAAATATTGACACTTTGGGCCCAATTTGGACATGTTCACTTAGGGGTGTACTGACTTTTGTTGCCAGCGGTTTAGACACTAATGGCTGTGTGTTGAGTTATTTTGAGGGGACGGCAAATTTACACCTTTATACAAGCTGTACACTCACTACTTTGTCAGGCTGTAACATTGTATATAGATGGGGGGGGGGCTGTACATTGAATATTATAGATGGGGGGCTGTACATTGTATATAGATGGGGGGCTGTACAATGTATATAGATGGGGGAGGGGGCTGTACATTGTATATAGATGGGGGGGGGGCTGTACATTGTATATAGATGGGGGGCTGTACAATGTATATAGATGGGGGGCTGTACAATGTATATAGATGGGGGGGGCTGTACATTGTATATAGATGGGGGGCTGTACAATGTATATAGATGGGGGGGCTGTACAATGTATATAGATGGGGGGGCTGTACAATGTATATAGATGGGGGGCTGTACAATGTATATAGATGGGGGGGCTGTACAATGTATATAGATGGGGGGGGGGGGCTGTACAATGTATATAGATGGGGGGGGGGGGGGGTATATAGATGGGGGGATGTACATTGTATATAGATGGGGGGCTGTACAATGTATATAGATGGGGGGGCTGTACAATGTATATAGATGGGGGGGGCTGTACAATGTATATAGATGGGGGGGGGCTGTACAATGTATATAGATGGGGGGGGGCTGTACAATGTATATAGATGGGGGGGGCTGTACAATGTATATAGATGGGGGAGGGGGCTGTACATTGTATATAGATGGGGGGGGCTGTACATTGTATATAGATGGGGGGGACTGTACAATGTATATAGATGGGGGGGGGCTGTACAATGAATATAGATGGGGGGGGCTGTACAATGTATATAGATGGGGGGGGGCTGTACAATGTATATAGATGGGGGGGGGCTGTACAATGTATATAGATGGGGGAGGGGCTGTACAATGTATATAGATGGGGGGGCTGTACAATGTATATAGATGGGGGGGGGGCTGTACAATGTATATAGATGGGGGAGGGGGACTGTACAATGTATATAGATGGGGGGGGGGGGCTGTACAATGTATATAGATGGGGGAGGGGCTGTACAATGTATATAGATGGGGGGGGGGGACTGTACAATGTATATAGATGGGGGGGGGGGGGACTGTACAATGTATATAGATGGGGGGGGGGGGACTGTACAATGAATATAGATGGGGGGGACTGTACAATGAATATAGATGGGGGGGGGGGACTGTACAATGTATATAGATGGGGGGGGGGGACTGTACAATGAATATAGATGGGGGGGACTGTACAATGAATATAGATGGGGGGGACTGTACAATGAATATAGATGGGGGGGACTGTACAATGAATATAGATGGGGGGGACTGTACAATGAATATAGATGGGGGGGGCTGTACAATGTATATAGATGGGGGGGGGGCTGTACAATGTATATAGATGGGGGGGGGGCTGTACAATGTATATAGATGGGGGGGACTGTACAATGTATATAGATGGGGGGGGGGGCTGTACAATGTATATAGATGGGGGGGACTGTACAATGAATATAGATGGGGGGGGGGCTGTACAATGTATATAGATGGGGGGGTCTGTACAATGAATATAGATGGGGGGGACTGTACAATGAATATAGATGGGGGGGGGGGCTGTACAATGTATATAGATGGGGGGGACTGTACAATGTATATAGATGGGGGGCTGTACATTGTATATAGATGGGGGGGGTGTACATTGTATATAGATGGGGGGGTGTACAATGTATATAGATGGGGGGGGGGTGAATATTGTATATAGATGGGGGGATGGGGTCTCACCATTGTCAGCCTCGGTGTACAGGTTGTGACAGTCTCTCAGGATTTTCTCATTCACGGACACGGCTCCTGACATAGACTCGGCATTAGCCGCCGCTCGAACCTTCACTTTCCCCGACATCTTCCCCGGTAATGTTGAATGCGCCGCGCTGCCCGCTGGGAATTGTAGTTCTCCTCGCTCCGCTACGACCGCGGACCACAGACACACTCAGCGCTCAGGAGAACTACACTTCCCGGCATGCCACGTGTCCTAACCTGAGACGTGTCAGGGTCAGAGGGTTTGTGTTGGGGGATAGCACTTCCGTAAAAGCTGGAAGTAGCGGAGACGCCATGTTGGTTAAGGGCAAAGTTGATATTGTTCGTCTAAAGAAGAGAAGGGGGCCGAATGGGCGCTAATTGGGGCGTTTTGTACTCCAAAATAACGCTAACTGGGGTAGAACTGGTGCTCTGTTGAGAAGCATTGATGGCTTATTGAGGCAATAGTAGGAAGAATGGAGCCCCTGAGATGGGCGGGGTCTCTTCTAATGAAGGCACTGTAGGTTCCGCCCTTAGGGTGATGTGATTTGCTGATAAGCTTGTGACTTACAAGCTACTATCCAATCGAAGCTCTCCATAAGACCAGAGCGGTCACTTTGAACTTTAAAATCACACGTCTACCAGGGAAATGTTTTTAATTGAAAGGCTTTTTATTTTATTTTTCATTTTATTTTAATATTTTCAAATTTTTCAAGACACAAATGTTATTTATTTTTTAACTTTTGTATTTATTACTTTAAATTTATATTTTTTAAAACTATATTTATTTAATTGTCTTTATCATTTGCATTTTTTTCTTCAATCTTAATTTTTTCGAACGGTGCTTTTATTTACGGTACTTTTTTATCACTTTGTTTTTATATTTTAATTTTTTTAACACTTTTTTTATCATTTATTTCATTAAATTTAACTTTTTATAACACTATTTATATTAAAAAAAAAATCTTTTTAATTTTGGTTATAATTTGTATTTATTTAATTACATTTACATTTTTGAACACTATTTTTATTAGTTTTTTTACTTGTTTTATCACTGTATTTTTATTTTTTCAAACTTTTTTTAAAATTGTTTTGAATATTTGTATTTAGGTTATAAAATCTTACTTTTTAAAAAAACAATATTTGTATTTGTTTTATTTTTTTTTCTTTTACTTTTTTTATCATTTGTATTTATTTGATTTAGATTTTAGTTTTTGAATACAATTTATTTATTTATTTATATATATATATATATATTATATATATAATCTATTTTATATTTATATTTTTTTAAACACTTTTTTTTAATCTTTCATTGTTTTTATCATTTGTATTTATGTTATTAAATCTTATTTTTTTTTTTAAAAACAATATTTGTATGTATTTTTTTCTTTTCATTTTTTTATCATTTGTATTTATTTTATTCAATTTTAGTTTTTGAATACTATTTTAATTTTATTTTTTATCTTTTGCATTTATATTTAAATTTTTTAAACACTTTTTTATTTTATTTTACTTTTCGTTGTTTTTTTCATTTGTATTTATGTCATTAAATCTTAATTATTTTAAAAACAATATTTGTATTTATTTGTTTTTTTTCTTTTAATTTGTATTCATTTGATTTAGATTTTAGTTTTTGAATACAATTTTAATTAATTTTAAATTTTTTATCTTTTGTATTTATATTTTTATTTTTTTTAACACTTTTTTTGTATTTTTCATTTTTTTTATTATTTGTATTTAGGTTATTAAATCTTAATTTTATGAAAAACAATATTTGTATTTAATTATTTTTTTTTTTTATTTATTTGATTGGATTTTAGCTTTTTAAAACTATTTTAATTTATTTTTTAACACCTTTCTTTTTTCTTTTTTTTTTTGTATTTTTCATTTGTTTTTATCATTTGTATTTATTTGATTGGATTTTAGCTTTTTAATACTATTTTAATTTTTTTTTTAACACCTTTCTTTTTTTTTTTTTTTTTTGTATTTTTCATTTGTTTTTATCATTTGTATTTATTTTATTAAACTTCATTTTTTTTTTTTTAAACATTATTTTTGTTTATTTATTATATTTAAATTGATTGCTATCAAAAGGGGGCTAAACAAGCTTTGTGATAGCATTGGACAGATGATAGCTCCTCTCCTATGGAGATATCTGGGGTCATAGGCTCCACCTATGAGGAGCTCCTCGGGGGGGGGGGGGGGGTCCCAGACTCCATGGGGGCGCTAAAAGTGTCTACCAGTAAATATGACCCAACACCCGAACTTTTATATTTATTCGTTTATTTTATGTACTGAAATAAAAATTGGAGGCCAGCGAGGCAGTGCAAATTCTGCAAGTTTTGTACATTGCAGGTCAGTGGAAGAAATAAAAATGGAATCACAAGGGTGAAGGGCGAAGGGCGGAGGGCGAAGGGCGGAGGGCGAAGGGCGGAGGGTGAAGGGCGGAGGGTGAAGGGCGGTCAGAGCTGCGTGCGGAAAACCAATCCTTTCCCTTCCATCCTCCTCTTGTATTCCTCCTGGAATATTATATGTTGAGAGACGGTGAAATGGTTCCTCCAATCCCCGACCACACCTGAGAGGGGAGAGAAGACGAGACGTCCCATCAACACCGGATCTTCAGAGTGGGAGGTCTTTCTATGTCTGAGGGGTTTAGTCTTCATTGAGGTCTCATTGTCATTGGAGGGGGAGGGGACTTATCCATCTTCCCGGGGGGGGGGTCACCGGAAACTTTTTTTTTTTTTTTTTAGGGCATAGAGACAGGACAGGATCTCTTTACAGTCCCCCCCCCCACCAATCCTCCCTCGTCAGTGCTCCCCCAATGCTCTATTCCTCTGACACCAACAATGGGGCACTATTCTCAGTGATACCAATGATGGGGCACTATTCCTCCCACATACCAATGATGGGGCACTATTCCTCTTACTGATGATGGGGCACTATTCCTCTCAGTGACACCAATGATGGGGCACTTTTCCTCCCACTGACACCAATGATGGGGCACTATTTACCACACTGACACCAATGATGGGGCACTATTCCTCCTACTGACACCAATGATGGAGCACTATTTCCCCCCTTAACACCAATGATGGGACACTATTCCTCCCAATGACACCAATGATGGGCACTATTCCTCTCAGTGACACCAGTGATGGGACACTATTCCTCCCAATGATGGGGCACTATTCCTCCCACTGACACCAATGATGGGACACTATTCCCCACTGACACCAATGATGGGGCACTATTCATCCCAGTGACACCAATGATGGGACACTATTTCCCCCACTTACACCATTGATGGGACACTATTCCTCCCACTGACACCAATGATGGGGCACTATTTACCCCTCTGACACCAATGATGGGGCACTATTCCTCCCACTGACACCAATTATGGGACACTATTCCTCCCACTGACACCAATGATGGGGCACTATGCCTTCCACTGACACCAATGATGGGGCCCTATGCCTTCCACTGACACCAATGATGGGACCCTATTCCTCTCAGTGATACCAATGATGGGGCTCTATTCCTCTCAGTGACACCAATGATGGGGCACTATTCCTCCCACTGACACCAATGATGGGGCACTATTTCAAGAAAGTCAAAGAAAAGTCCTTAGCTTCATGCATGTTCAAGTCTACAGCAGAGACAGTCTCCCATTACAAGCTAAAGGCCAACTCCACCCAGGAAACGTTATAATGATTTGATTGGGCACAGCTGGGCTCTATCATTACCTGACATGGTACCACGGACCCTTCTATTCTAATGTCCACGTGGTTGTGGTCTCCTAAATCACTCCATTGGGATATTTCACACACAATCCTCCCGTCCCCCAAACATTCCACCAAACATCCAACAGACTGATATGCAAATTCAGACTTTCGGTCAAAAAGTCAACAGCCACCCCCCTAGGCAGGGGGCACGGGCACATTACCACCGCAGGGCAGGCGGGGGCGGTCTACAATTATTATCATGATGTTTTTATGGGTTAGGAATGAACCTTTTCTCATGAAGGACGAGACGGACTGGTCCATGACAAAGGACGGGATGGTGCTGTAATTGGCCATAGGGTTCTCCTTCATAGCCTGGAAGGTGGTGTGCTGATAGGTCTTCTCCAGGACTTCCTCCGAAAGGTCCTTCCCCAGGAACCTCATGACTTTCCCCATCTCACGCCTCGGATCCTGTCCAGGATGAGAATGAGGGTTCAAGAAGATGAGAAGATTGCTGGTTTTCCCACGTGCCGGGCACCTACTTACCTCAATCAGGTCCTCATAGAAGAGGTAAAGCACTTGGTGGTGATCTTTGGCCTTCCACCATCCGAGGACGTGGTCAAACCAGCTTCCCCAGGGTACTGTGAGAAAGAGATACAATTATTAAGTGTTCATAGCAAGACCACTTACTGTTATCTCACATATATATATTATTATTATTAAGTGTTCATAGCAAGACCACTTACTGTTATCTCACATATATAATATTATTATTAAGTGTTCATAGCAAGACCACTTACTGTTATCTCACATATTATTATTATTATTATTATTAAGTGTTCATAGCAAGACCACTTACTGTTATCTCACATATATATTATTATAGCCAAATTTACCACCCTAACTCCTCCCACAGCTTTTACACTACATAGACAGTAATATACCGAAACATGCGATTGTTCCCGATTGGTGTGCTATTACTTTGTGGAACGTTTTGCGAACGGTTCGCGAAATATCGTTGTTTTTGCGGCAAAATTTGTCCCATAGGAATGAATGGAGAAATGTTCAAAACTGGAGTGGGAGGTGACAAAAACTGACCACCCCCATGATCAGCCAAAATATTATGACCCCCCCCATGATCAGCCCAAATAATTTATGACCCCCCCATTATCAGCCAAAACATTATGACCACCCCATTAAAAAAAAATAATAATAATAATAATTAAAAAAATATATTTAAAAAAAAAAAAAATCATTTTTGAAAAAAAAAAAAATTAATAATTTTGGAAAAAAATAAATAAATCATTTTTGAAAAAAAAATCATTAAAAAAATAATAATAATAAAAAAAACATTTAAAAAAAAAACATTAAAAAAAACATTAAAAAAAAAAAAACATTTGAAAAAAAAAAAAATTATTTTTGAAAAAAAAAAAATTATAATACAAAAATTGAAATACTCAGACCAACCATGTCACGTTCAAAGTCACTTAAATCCCCTTTCTTCCCCATTCTGATGCTCAGGTTTGAACTTCAGCAAGTCATCTTCACCTCGTCTAGATGCCTAAATGCATTGAGTTGCTGCTGTGTGATTGGCTGGTGTCAGTCTGACACCCCGCAACTACGATCTTGGTAAAGAGTCTCAGACGGAGACTCTTTACCACGTGATCAGCCATGTCCAATCACGGCTGATCACAGTGTAAATTGGAAATGCCGTTGATCGGCTTTTCCTCACTTGCGTCTGTCAGACGCGAGTAGAGGAGAGCCGATCGGCTGCTCCTCTAACAGGGGGGGTCTGTGCTGATCGATTATCAGTGCAGCCCCCCCCCCCGAGGATGCCCACACTGGACCACCAGGGATGCCACCAGACCACCAGGGATGTCCAGCACAAGGGATGCCACCCTAGACCACCAGGGATGACACACAGTACCCAGAATGGATGCCAATCAGTGCCCACAATGGATGCCAATCAGTGCCCACAATGGATGCCAGTGCCCACAATGGGCATCACTGACTGCCATGCATTATTGTTTGGCATTGATTGGCATCCATCAGTACAAAACAATGCTGCCTATCAGTGCCTATACGTGCCACCTATCAGTGCCCATCCGTGCCACCTATCAGTGCCCATCCATGCTGCCTATCAGTGCCAATCCATGCTCATCCGTGCCGCCTATCCATGCCCATCTGTGCCGCCTATCCATGGCCATCCGTGCCGCCTATACATGCCAATCCGTGCCAGCTATCAGTGCCAATTTGTGCCACCTATCAGTGCCCATCGGTGTCGCCCATCAGTGCTGCCTATAAGTGCCGCATATCAGTGCCACCTATCAGTGCCCATCAATGCCACCTCAGTGCCACCTCATCGGTGCCCATCAGGGCCACCTTATCAGTGCCCATTAGTGCAGCCCCATCAGTGCCCATCAGTGAAGGAGAAAACTTAATTATTTACCAAGTTTTGAAAGTGAAACAAAAAAAAAATTTCAAAATTTTCGGTCTTTTTTTATTTGTTTAGCAAAAAATAAAAATCGCAGAGGTGATCAAATACCACCAAAAGAAAGCTCTATTTGTGAGAAAAAAATGCAAAAAATTTCATTTGGGAACAGTGTAGTATGACCGCACAATTCTCATTCAAAGTGCGACGGCGCTGAAAGCTCAAAATTGGTCTGGGCAGGAGGGTGTTTAAGTGCCCGGTATGGAAGTGGGTAAACTCTATACATTTATATTAATAAAAAAAAAAAAAAAACACTATCCCCTATTTGTAAACGCTAAAACTTCTGCGCAAACTAACAATAATCGCTTATTGCAATTTTTTTTACAGTTGTAAATATTTTTGTTAACTACCAAAAAGGGGCCTGGTCCTTTGGCTGCCAATTGGTCCGGGGCTGAAAGTGGTTAAGTGCCCCCCGGTATTGAAGTGGGTAAACTTTATAAATATCCCAGAGAGCCTCCTCCTTACATTAGGGTCCTCAGAGAGCCTCCCCTTACGTCAGGGCCCCTAAATCCTTACATCAGTGTCCTCATACATCAGGATACCATCATTGCAGCCTTAGTGTGCCCATAATTTTCCTTTCCTGGAGCCACACCATGGCCAGGGGTCAAGGGGCATAGACAACCTAACCACCAATGCTGCCAGGAAAGAAAAATTTACGGTAAGTATCCAGAAAAAAAAAAAAAATTCCGTTATAGTAAAATGTGTAAGATTATTGTCCAGTAAAGCCTTATGTTGTTCCATTTACTCACCATTTCCTGACAGGAAGGTTGAGAAGTAAGTCTCCCAGTTTCCAGGGTGCGGGAGACCCTTGTTCATCCTCTGGAAGTGGAAGTAGGAGACCATGCTGTCCTTGGCATTCCTAGCAATGTATAGAACCTGTGCAGAGAGAGAGAATAGAACTACTGACCAAATCATTTCTACAAATGCTGAGCTTTCATCTTCTCAAGCTTCTCCTTCTTGGCTTTGTAAAATCAAGGAATGTGCAGAACGAATGAAAAAATGTATTTCGTTTCGAATTTGTTATTTAAATAATTTTGTTTAGTTAAATCAGTTTAATTTGTTTACAGGATTAGTTTAGTTTAGCTTTGTTAATTTGTTTTCAAATTCGATTCAAATTTTCCAAATTCAGTCCAATTGAACTCAATTCAACCGAATTCTGAAAACGCAAATCAGCATTCGAATTCAAAGTTATTCACAATTCCAATTTTGGAAATTCTTTCTATTTTATTTTATTCTATTCCATTTTATTATTTTATTTTCTATTCTATTCTGTTCCATTCTTTTTTATTCTTTTTTATTCTAATATTTTCTATTTGAATGTATTCTATTTGAAATTCGAATTTCAAAAGGCGGTTTTATTTTTTCCTGTTCTATTGTTTATTCTATTCTAATCTATTCTATTCGAATTCAAATTTATTCTATTCGAAATTTAGAAGACGGTTATATTCTTTCTTTTCTGCTCTATTCTTTTCTATTTTATTCTAATCGATTTTATTCAAATTTATTATATTCAAATTTTGGAAGATGGTTATATTCTTTCTATTTTTCTCTATTCTATTCTATTTGTTTTTTTCTATTGTATTATTTTCTATTCTATTCTATTTTATTCTATTCTATTAGAATTCAAATGTATTATTATTATAGAATTATTATATTATTATAGAATTATTATTATTATATTATTGTATAATAATAATTATTATATTATTATAGAATTCTGAATTTGGAAGACAGTTATATTCGTTATATTCTATTCTTTTCTATTTCATTCTAATCTATTATATTCCAATTTATTATATTCAAGTTTTGGAAGGCGGTTATATACTTTCAATTTTTTTTTTCTATTCAATTCTATTCTATTGTTTTTTCTATTTTATTCTATTCTATTCTATTCTACTCTTTTATTTTCTATTTTATTCTAATCTATTCTATTTGAATTCAAATGTATTCTATTCAAAATTAGAAATTCAGAAGATGGTTATATTCTTCCTATTCTGTTCTATTGTTTTTTTCTATTCTATTTTATTGTATTGTATTCTATTCTTTTCTATTCTGTTCTGTTTTACTCTATTCCCTTTTATTCTATTCTATTCTGTTCTATTCTAATCTATTTTCGTCTATTCTTTTCTATTCTACTCTTTTATTTTCTATTTTATTCTAATCTATTCTATTTGAATTCAAATGTATTCTATTCAAAATTAGAAATTCAGAAGATGGTTATATTCTTCCTAGTCTGTTCTATTGTTTTTTTTCTATTCTATTTTATTTTATTCTATTCTATTCTTTTCTGTTCTATTCTTTTCTAATCTATTGTATTCTATTCTTTTCTATTCTGTTCTCATTTACGCTATTCTTTTCTATTCTATTATTCTATTCTTTTCTAATCTATTTTATTCTATTCTTTTCTATGCTACACTTTTATTTTGTATTTTATTCTAATCTATTCTATTTGAATTCAAATGTATTCTAGTCAAAATTAGAAATTCAGAAGATGGTTATATTCTTCCTATTCTGTTCTATTGTTTTTTTTTTTTTTTTTTTTATTCTATTTTATTCTATTATTTTCTGTTCTGTTTTACTCTATTCTTTTTTATTCTATTCTATTCTGTTCTATTCTTTTCTAATCTATTTTATTCTATTCTTTTCTATTCTGTTCTCATTTACTCTATTCTTTTTATTCTATTCTGTTCTATTCTATTCTTTTCTAATCTATTTTATTCTATTCTTTTATTTTCTGTTCTGCTTTACTCACATTTTTTCTATTATATTGCTTTATTTTCTATGCTATTTTATTCTATTCTTGTTTTCTAATTCAAATTGAATTCCAGACTAAATTTAGTTTAGTTATTTCGGATTCCTATTAATCCGTTATTATTGTAATTTGGAAATTCAGATACATCCGAATCTCCGAATAATGAAAAATGTGTCCGAATTTTGATTCAGAACGCAAGGGACCCGGGACCGCACATGTCCAACCATCAGTAACTTTCCCAAAGCGAACCACAACTGATAGTTCTAAATATATGTTGGCATTCCTAGGAATGTGAAGTTCTGAATGGAGTAGGGAAGAGTTGGAACTTCAGTTATACTTTTATTAATCCTAAAAGAGTGAATTAAATGTGGTAGAACCCTGAAGTCTTGTAATATATTGATATTAAATTGCCTTTCAACAAAGATCAGGAAATTTCGGACTGCTGTAGTAGTAGATATACAACTAGTAGTAGATATATAACCCAATACTTTGTAAATTACTTTCCCTCCACTCCGGAGTGAGAACTTTTGGCATAGTAGACATTCCTGGTCTTCACATTTCCAGGGGTTGCAAACAACTTCTTATTATCATCTCTCTGGTGACCAGAAAGGCTATACTGTGTGTGTGGATATACAGTAATCTGACCCTCCCTGTCAGGGCTGGGCTCAGCCCTTCCTTCTCTGAGCTGGCCGCTCAGCTGTCTGCTAATTGCCAGCTCCTATCTCTCCACAGGTACTCACCTGTTGATGATATCCTGCTCGTCAGTCCTGCCTACTTAAGCCGCTCAGTCCAGAGGATCTCTGCCTTCGCCTTGGTCAACATCACAGAGACGCTCTCCTGCGTTCCTGTTAAAAGACTTGCTTGGCTGACATCCCTTCTGGCTCCAGATCCTGCTTGCTGTTTTATTAAGCTCATCTCCGGCTCCCTGGCGTTTGGCTTGTCTGACTATCTGTTCCGGATCCTGTACTCTGGCTATGTTTTGACTACGTTTGTTTTATTTACTTTTTTTATTAAACAAGTGTGATTTAACTATAAGGCCCCTTTCACACTGGGGCGGGAGCCGTGGTGACGGTAAAGCAGCGCTATATTTAGCGCTGCTTTACCGTCGTTTTAACCGCGGTATTCGGCCGCTCGCGGTGCGGTTTTACCCCCCGCGAGCGGCCGAAAAAGGGTTAAGCACCCCCCGCAGAGCGCCGCCGTAGCGGCGCTTTGCGGCGGTATTGCCGCGGTTTTACCGCGGTGTCCCATTCTAATCAATGGGAAGGAGCGGTATAGGAGCGGTGAACACACCGCTCCTATACCGCTCCAAAGATGCTGCTAGCAGGACTTTTTTTGTCATCCTGCTAGCGCACCGCTCCAGTGTAAAAGCCCGCCGGCTTTCACACTGGAGTTAAAGGGGCCGGATTTTTTCAGGCGGTGAACAGGCGCTATTTTTAGCGCTGCACCGCATGAAAAACGCCCCGGTGTGAAAGGGGCCTAAGAAAAAAAAAAAAGTAAATAAAACAAACGTAGTCAAAACATAGCCAGAGTACAGGAACCGGAACGGATAGTCAGACAAGCCAAATGTCAGGGAGCCGGAGATGAGCGTAGTAGAACAGCAAGCAGGATCTGGAGCCAGAAGGGATGTCAGCGTGGCAAGTCTTGAACAGGATCGCAGGAGATAGTCTCTGTGATGTTGACCAAGGCGAAGGGCTGGACGGCTTAAGTAGGCAGGAATGACGAGCAGGATATCATCAACAGGTGAGTACCTGTGGAGAGAGATAGGTGCTGGCAATTAGCCGACACCTGACTGGCCAGCTAAGAGAAGGAAGGGTTGAGCCCAGCCCTGACACTCCCTTCCGTTTTGTTGTTTTTAGAACAGTTAAAGGAAATGTTCTGTAAGGAGTGGGTAGAGGCTCTCTGAAGAAAGAAATCTCAATTCAAATTCTTTAATGTACGGTAATCATATATACAAGCCATTCTCAACCATGGTTCCATGGAACCCTAGGGTTCCACCAGGGGTGGCTAAGGGTTCCCTGAGCTGTGACTTACTTACCTCCAATCTGATGGTGCCTGCATAGTTCCAGGACCAAAGCTACTTGGCAGGGCCAGCATGAATGCAAGGGTGGCATTCTGAGCATAAGAGGGGCAATCTTTGCACTGACCACAACCAATGTAAGGGGCATTAACCCAATGACCCCCATTTGCCTAATCTGAACAGGGGTTCCCTGAGACCTGAAACATCTTTCAAGGGTTCCTCTGGGATACGAAGGTTGGTAAAGGCTGATATATACAAACTCTGATACCCAGCAATCGATAGGCAATTGTTTCCGCCATACCCAATAGTGTCTAACCAAACCACTTGCCACCAATGCCCCAATTATTCTTTCACTTTCTGAGATGACCACACCTAACAATTGTTCTGCCTGAGGCTTCCTTGACCCTGGAAACTAAACTAAAGCAGGCCATAGACAGTTCAAACTTCTTTCCTGCAACCACGGGTGGCACAGCTGAACCGGCTGAGTTTCGAACTGTCTATGGCCAGCCCAAGTAACTGACCATCACACGCTTTCTATTAATAGCTTTCTTCTTGGGCTAGTCATAGAACAGATTTATTGATTATCTGTATAACTGATAGAACACGTCTTATGCTCCGTACACACGGTCGGAAATTCCGACGACAAATGTCCGATCGGACCATGTTGTCGGAAAATCCGCCCGTGTGTGGGCTCCATCGGACTTTTTTCCGTCGGAAAAAATTTGAGATCCTGCTCTCAAATTTTCCGACAACAAAATCCGATCTGACTTTTTCCGATCGCGTGTAGAGAATTTCCGACGGACAAAGTGCCACGCATGCTCAGATCAAATTACGAGACCAAAGCTATTGGCTACTAGCCTCTACGTAGTTCCGTCGTACGCAACTAACGTCACCACGTTCAGAATGATCGTATTTTCCGACAACTTTGTCCGACCGTGTGTATGCAACACCAGCGTCAGACAAAATCCGTCGGAAAAAAAACAACGGATTTTGTCGTCGGAATTTCCGACCGTGTGTACGGGGGCTTACTCATTGTACTCCTCTCTATTTATGTTGCTAGGTGTTGCTACAACTTCAAGTTCTTACTTAAAGTGGTTGTAAACCCTTTACAACCACTTTAACCTACAGGTAAGCCTAGATTAAGGCTTACCTGTAGGGGCTTGAAATATCTCCCAGACCTGCACAGTCTAGGAGATATTTGCAAATCGCCGTAGTGCTATTTCTTCTGCGCATGCGCCGGAGTTAGAAAGGGCACGCTGTGCCGTTTCTAGCTCCGGTCATGCCGTTAAAAGGCGGCTCTCGCGCATGCGCGGGAGTGACGTCACGCGACTACGGCCAGTCACAGAGCCAGAGTTTGCGGCCCCGGGAGGAAGAGGGGTGAAGAATGGACGCTCGCTACTAGCAAGGAAACGGGGACATCGCGGGCTTCTCCTGCAGGTAAGTGTCACATCATGGGCTACTATGCGATGCACAGTAGGCCATTATGGTTTACCTTTGCAGGGAAACAAAGAGGAAGTAAAACCCATCAGGGTTTACTTCCTCTTTAATAAAGGGGGGAAAAAAACGCGCTAATGTATCAATAAAATGAGATATACACAAATAAAACATAGAAAGGAGAAGCTGCGCTAATAAAGCCCAATATGAAAGCATTTGATTGTAGAAAAGATCATCATCTCTCTATAGACAAAAATTTATGGAATACTAGACCAAGTTCTTCTAATATTACCACCACCGTGAGTTCGTATAACAAAGTGTGCCACCACCTTTAGAAAAACTCGCTTACCAGATGGCAAGCAAAACCAGGCATGTGGCTATAGCCCAGCCAAGGCCTTTGCTTGCACAGAAGATCGTGGGGATGAACTCTGGATGGATGGATGGCTGCATGGATATCTCAAACCGATGACACCGCTCAACCAGGACCTTTAGTTCAGCAACCCGCTCTCACCCAGAACCTCCTGCTTCTACCTCTTACTTGCCGGCTATAATGGCTGCTATGTAGATTCCAGCCACATGAAACCTGAAGAATGCCAACCTTCTCTGGCCAAACGCTGTACCTGCCTGCTTGTTTATAGCATTCTCACTTAATAATTATGAATACAATAATAAATTGTTGTTGTCATCCAATAGTTCCATGTTGCCGGTAGTGCACGGGAGGAGACTTGCGCATGACCCAACATCTTGCTGTTCTATGTGGACTTTTCCATCCTCTTCTTCTTACCTTGAGTAATTGATCTCCAGTGCATAATAGCATCAAACACACGAGGTCAGTTTTTGATAATAACATAATACATATGGTTCTATAAAAATGATTGAACTGTTGTATGTACTTGCATGGTGTTACATGTATATATCATTTATTATATTTTGTATCAACTTTATAGATTGTTTGTATTTTTATGGAAGCCTTTCAGCCCTCTCCCTTTTTCCTTGAAGAAGACCCTTACTTCTCATGTCGAAACGCGTTGGGTTTTATCTGTCTAGTTGGCAGTTAGTTTGGGCTCTTCCATCCTCTTTTATATGCTGCAACTCTATCGCCGCGTACACACGGTCATAATTTCCGACAACAAATGTTCGATGTGAGCTTGTTGTTGGAAATTCCAACCGTGTGTATGCTCCATCGGACATTTTCTGTCGGATTTTCCGACAACAAAATCCGTTGTCGTAAATTCCGAAACGTGTGTAGACAATTCCGACACACAAAATTCCACGCATGCTCGGAATCAAGCAGAAGAGCCGCCCTGGCTCTTGAACTTCATTTTTCTCAGCTTGTCATACGTCTTGTACGTCACCGCGTTCTTGACGTTCGGAATTTCCGACAACATTTGTGTGACTGTGTGTGTGCAAGACAAAGTTTGAGCCAACATCCGTTGGAAAACAATCCAGGATTTTGTTGTCGGAATGTCCGATCGTGTGTACGCTGCATTCGTGTATTTCAATGTCATTATGTGTTTTATGATGTGATGTTAAATAAATTAAAATTTTATTTTTTACTAATATATATTTTTTTCTGGGTGTTCATGGTCCTTCAAAGTTCCACCTTTTGAGGAACTTTTCTTTTACGATGTTGCCTGTAGGTGATCAGGCTATTAGGCTGGCAACTTCTACACTCTGGAGGATTTCCACAGTCACTTTGCATTGTGAAGAAGATGAATATGTATGAAATTAAAATTCCACACCATAACATAAGAGGACTAGGGGCTGGACCAACATCCCTGTGTACAATATACAGAGAGCAAGGTTCCCCCTTGTGGGATTTTAAAGGCCCTAGTGGTGATATAACCCCAAAAACCAGTATAAATGATAAATATAGAAACATTTAAATTTATTGTAGTATATACAGTTTGCAATTTTAGCTCACAAATAAATAACAATGAAAAGATTTATGAAAAAAGACGTGGCTGATACAATTACAAATCCATATGATACACTTGTTAGATGCTGTAGGGGGTCAGAAGACACCACATGGAGTGCAGACTCCACACCCAAAGTCCAAAGCCAAATTTTATTACAAAACCCAACACGTTTCGGGAACTAAGCTCAACCCATTTGATCAGGGCTTGAACAAGCAAGAAACAATGTATGAAGACTTAAATGTCAATAAACAATTGGGTGTTCTGATCATTGTTGGATTTACACAGCATATGTAATTAGCTGGTAGACATGTGCACAACAGAAAAATTTGTTTATTTTTCGTTTCGTTTCTGTTCGTTTCCGTTGATTCGTAACGATTCGTAAATTCGTAAGTCGTCGGTGTTTGTATTCGTAACGATTCGTATTTTCGTAAGAGTTATTTTTTCGTTGATTCGTTTTTCCGTTAGTTTAATTTTCGTTTATTCGAAATTCGGACTCATTCGTATTTTCGTAGATTTAGTTACATTCGTACTTTCGTAAGATTGATTTATTCGTACTTTCGTAACATTGTTTTCGTAGATTCGTAATCGGAGCATAATTCATAATTTATGTAATGTGTATGCTATTATTACATTGTAAGAGACGCGGAAAATTACGAATCGAAAAAAAAAGTTACAAATGTACAAATTTTTTCGTTCAATCCATTCGAAGCACGTTAAGCAGCGCCATTGTAAGAGACACGGAAAATTGCAAATCGGAAAAAAAAAAAAAAAAGTTACGAATGTACAAATTTTTTAGTTCAATCCATTCGAAGCACGTTAAGCAGCGCCATTGTAAGGGACACGGAAAATTACCAATTCAACAAAAAAAAAAAAGTTACGAATGTACGAATTTTTTTCGTTCATTTTGATTTTCGTTGTTCCTGTTTTCGTTTTTCGGATTTTCTTCTTTCGTAGATTCGTTGTTTCTAATTTGGTTATTTAGGATTTTCGTTGTTTTTCATATTCATATAAAATTTTTAGCGAATCATACGATAACGAATGAACGAATATAACGAATTTTAAGGGAAAACGAAAAAAAAAAAACGAAACGAATTGCACATGTCTATTAGCTGGTCCAAGCAGCCTTTTTGTTTCTTCAAACCCTGATGAAGGGGGTAGAGCTTAGCCCCCTGAAATAAGTTGGTTTATGTAAAATAAATTCTTTAGAATAAATTTATATCTGGACTTAAATATTACTGTGTGCTTTGATTCTAGATTAATAATATTTCTATTGCTGTCTGCTTCTCCATAGGGGAGGCTCAACCTTTTTTCTTGTGCTGGTGACCATTGTCACCTCTACAGAGAGTGATGGAAAAAAATAAAATTCTCACCGAAACAAGAATAGAGGGGAAACCTTCCAATGGGAAAACCTGTTTTGGTGAAAGCTGTCTTCTCACTTCGAAGAGGTTTCCTCACTTCCAGGGGTGTAGCTACAGGGGTCGCAGGGGTTGCAATTGCGATCCGAACAAATGCTCCAGGGTACCTGTGTGGCCCACCTGTATACCTGGATAGGAGGGGTGGCAGCGTATAGAGGAACCGATCCCCTTTATTTTCCTCCTGCAGCCAATGATTGCCTGCTTCTTCTCCTTCCTCCCTCATCCATTCAGCAGCTGCAGGAGGTAAATGGAGGGGATCGATTCCTCTATATTCCGCCGCTGCTGCCACCCTTCCTATTCAGCTTCTTTCTGCTGTCCCCAGCCCCCCTCATCCCCCGCAGCTCTACGGGTTTCCTCCCTCCCCCGTCGGCTGCTGAGGGGTATACTGTTGGGATGGAGAGGGGAAGGGGTCAATAAATGTGTCATTTACTGGCTCCTTCCTTGTCTGAATAAATAGAGTCAGTGATCCTTACTGATCGCTCCTGTGCCTGTGGATGGAGAGGGGAAGGGGTCAGTAAATGTGTCATTTACTGGCTCCTTCCTTGTCTGAATAAATAGAGTCAGTGATCCTTACTGATCGCTCCTGTGCCTGTGGATGGAGAGGGGAAGGGGTCAGTAAATGTGTCATTTACTGGCTCCTTCCTTGTCTGAATAAATAGAGTGAGTGATCCATACTGATCGCTCCTGTGCCTGTGGATGGAGAGGGGAAGGGGTCAGTAAATGTGTCATTTACTGGCCCCTTCCTTGTCTGAATGAATAGAGTCAGTGATCCATACTGATCGCTCCTGTGCCCATTCATAACTGAAGCATTGTAAACTGTGTCTGTACAGAGCTATTCTTGTCCATCCATTCAGTGCTCTCGATCAACCAGGGATCATTTTCAACCCATAAAACACGTTTTTTCCAACTCTTCTTTTGATTTTCCTCACCTTACAGTCCTGATCCCAGAATGATGGAGGAAGAACGTGTACCGGGAGGTGGGTCTTTAAAATCCGCGGTGGCTTCATGCTTTGTGCGAGCTGCAGCCCTTAAACATAATGAAGTCCAAAGAAAAAAAAACTTATACAGTGTTTTTCTTAGCTCTTGATGAATTCTCAAAGAAAAACTCACCTGACGGAACAGGTTTTGGGGCTACGGCCTCAATGAAGGGGTGTCTGTCATAGGTTGGTGCTCTATGACACTTCTCTACATCGCCATCCATGAATATCATGTCCACGATCTCCTGCAGCCAGGTGATACCTAGGAGGCAATGGCACAAAGAGAAGAATTTGTGGTGTTATATAAAAATAATATTAAAGTGGACCTAGAATCAAAAATATATTATTGATTATTAAGTCAATGCTAGGTACTTTGTAAGTGCAAAACCTAGAGGTCTATTTATGGAAAAAAAAAAATTGTTCTAAGAATTTCCCATCATTCACAGCCATTATGAATAATCCCCATAATGTGCCTAATATGTTCATTTCCTATGATCCTCAGCTCCATCTAGTGGCCACAATGCAGTATTTCCCTGGCTGAGATATTACAGGAAAATACTGCATTATGGCCACTAGATGGAGCTGAGATCATAGGAAATACAAATATTAACCACATTACAGGGATTATCTGCGATGATTGTGCAAATGCTGTGACATTCATATAGAAACATGTTTATAAAAAGCCAGAGAATCACCCCACCCATATAAAGAATAATTCCCTCCCTCTTTTAGCTAATTACCAAGTTAAAAAAAAAATAAAAAAATACCCACATACTGATCACATGACATATTGGGGGTGATTTACTAAAACTGGAGAGTGCAAAATCTGGTGCAGCTTTGCACAGAAACCAATCAGCTTCCAGTTTTTATTGTCAAAAGCTAATTGAACAAGTTGAAGATAGAAGCTGACTACCATGCACAGCTGCACCAGATTTTGCACTCTCCAGTTTCAGATAATCAACTCTATTGGGACACAAGTCTTCTCTCTTTGGTCCTTCTGGTGCCTACATCGCTTTCTGCTGATATAGGCACTACCCACTGTGCTGGTGTGCTGACAGGGTCCTCAAATGGGCCTGAAGACTCCAGTGGTGGTACCACAATAAGGGGTGGCGACAAGACCGGTTGACAACAGACCCAAACTGCAGTGGTGGATCAACAACATACATTGCCAGGAGAAGCCCCATACAGGGTCACATGGTGGCACATTCAGGTAAGCTAAAGGGGGCTTAGGATGTGTTTTATTTAAAACAGGATTGGTTGAGAGTGGGATGGTTGGGGGGGGGGGGGATTAACGTTTTGCCTGAAGATTGACTTTGAGGGTATTTAATAATTCTCACAGTCAATGCCTTTAGCTGTTCTTCTTTCCAGAAGGGTGACAACATGTTTATAGCACAATCTAAGGTCGACATCTACTTCCTGGTTGAAGGAGGCAGAAGAGGACACTGATGTGGGGAGGTAAAGGGGGCAGAGGAGGACACTGTTGTGGGGAGTAAAGGGGGGAAAGGGAGGACACTGCTGTGAGAGGGTGAAGGGGGCAAAGAAGGGCACCAATGTGTTCAGTGTATGAAGGACACTACTGTGGGGGGGGGGGGTGAAAGGGGCAAAAAAGGAAGGGAGGACACTACTGTGGGGAGGGGGGTGATGTCAAGGAAGGCAAATCAAGAAACCACTGTGCAGGGAGGCAAAGGGGGCAAATGAGGACACAACTGTGGGGCAGGGGATGATGTGAAGGGGCAGAGGAAGACAATGTTGTGGGGCAGTGAATAGGGGCACTGATGTGGGAGGAGGCTGAAAGCGGTAGAGGAGGACACTGATGTGAGGAGGTGAAGGGGGCAAAGGAGGACACCACTGTGTTGGGGGGTATGAAGGACACTACTGTGAGGGGGGAGTGAAAGGGGCAAAAGAGGAAGGGAGGACACTACTGTGGGGAGGGGGGTGATGTCAAATTAGGAAACAACTGTATGAGGAGCTGAAGGGGGCAAAGGAGGACACTACTGTGTGGGGGTGAAGGGGGGGCAAATAAGAACACTATTGTGGGGGGGTGAAGGGGGCAAAGGTGGACATTACTGTTGGGGAGGTGATGTGAAGGGGTGCAAAAGAGGACATTACTGTGGGGCAGGGGGTGATGTGAAGGGAGGCAGAGGTAGACACTGATGGTGGGGAGTGAAGGGGGGCAAAGGAGGACACTGATGTGGGGGGTGAAGGGGGGCAGAGGAGAACACTGCTGAAGGAGGGCAGATGAGAACACTGATGTGAAGGGTGATGTGATGGGGGGGGGCGGAGGAAGACACTGTTGTGGGGGTGAAGAGAGGCAGAGGAGGACACTGCTATGGGGGGTAAAGGGGGGCAGAGAAGGGCAGTTCTGTGAGGGGGGGAGAAGGGGGAAGAGGAGCACACTGTTCTGGGAAAAGGGGTAAAGGGGGGAAGAGGAGGACACTGCTCTAGGGGGGTGAAGAGGGGCCGAGGAGGACACTGCTATGGGGCAAATAAGAACACTATTGTGGGGGGTGAAGGGGGCGGAGGACAGTGCTGTGGGGGGGATGAAGGGGGCAGAGGAGGACACTACTGTGGGGAAGGGGTGATGTGAAGGGGGCAGAGGAGGACACTGCTCTGGTGGAAGGGAAGGTGGGACAAAGGAGGACACTGCTCTTGGGGGGATAAAGGGGGCAGAGGAGGACACAGCCCGGAGTGGAGGGTGAAAGGGGCAGAGGAGGACACTGCCGTGGAGGGTTGAAGGGAGTCAGAAGAGAACACTGATGTGGGGGAGGTAAAGGGGGCAGAGAATAACACTGATGAGGGTGGTGATATGAAGGGGAGCAGAGGAGGATACTGCTGGGGCGGAGGGAGCAGAGGAGGTCACTGCTCTGAGGGGGTAAAAGGGGGCAGAGAATAACACTGATGAGGGTGGTGATATGAAGGGGAGCAGAGGAGGATACTGCTGGGGCGGAGGGAGCAGAGGAGGTCACTGCTCTGAGGGAGCAGAGGAGGATACTGCTGGGGCGGAGGGAGCAGAGGAGGACACTGCTGTGGGGGGTAAAGGGGGGCAGAGAAGAACACTAATGTGAAAGGGGCAAAGGAGGATACTCCTGTGGGCGGAGGGTGATGTGAATTGCGGCAGAGGATGGCACGGCTGTGGGGGGTGATGCAAAAGGGGGCTGAAGGGGAAACTGTGGTGTTAAGTAAAGGGTGTGTAAATGTAAAGGGGGGACTGGAGAAAATGATGTAAGAATTGGGTTTTTATATAAGAGGAGGGGGGCTGTGATGTGAAGGATCATTGCGCAAACATACAATTCAGACCTCTGCTGTAAGAAAATGTTCTGACCAGACCGAGAATTTTTCGTGAATTTTTTCGTAAATTTTTCGTGAATTTTTTTCAACTTGCTGTAGCCTTCCATCTTGTGAGGTGTTGCTACAAAGTTACAATGATGCAGTGTGATTAGACCATTGACATTGTACAACAGGAAGTGCTTTCATGGCAGGGTCAGCCCTCTTATAATTTAAAAGACATACCTGCTTTTGGGTAGGCAGCCACCAGGATGTCCTCAGGGTGCGCCTGGAAATTCAAAATATCGCTCCATGTGTCACATGTCCTTTGGACCAGCGGAACCCCTGAGACGTAGCCAAGTAATGGTCTCTGCATGACGTATCCCTCAAAGTGCTCTGCGTTTTGCTCAAAAGCCATGACGATGGAGTGAAGAGAAGAGAAGGACAGAAGGAGCTGACTTAGAGGAAGGCGGAGGTGGTGAAAACTTTCGATGACTAACGCAAAGAAAAGACACAGAGGTTAATATGGCACCGGGGGGGGGGGGGTACTCTTTTCTCCAAGAGCTCTTGATTTGGTTTCTATGGTGAGACTCCAAACCCAAATTAATAGAAATTCCTCCACGTGTCTCTCTTCTTCTTGCCTGTGCACAACCCCTGACGCCTAATCCTACAACACATGCCAATTTGTACACCTGTACAGGGCAGGGTAAAGAGCATGTGATGTGAGAAGCTGTGATAACCCACTATAACACATCACATTTTTGGCTTTCAGCAATTCTGGGCAGCCAAGATAAACAGAAGTGTTTTCTCATTTCCCTGGGTTACTAGTATTTGTCAAATGAAAAAGAAAAATACATATAAGCTATTGAAATTATCGCTTGCGTGAAGAAATTTATAATATACAGCAATAGTATCACAAAAAAAAAAATCCACCTTTTATCATTAAAGCCTGAGTATTGTTAACACTTTGTTTTAGATTTGAATAGAGTAGAGAAGCATTTGTGTAGAGAATGGGCCGACTAATCCCCCCCCCCCCCCCCCCCCCCCCCCGATTCGGTTTGTGACAGAACTCTCGAACATCGCAAATAGCGAACACCATTAAAGGCTATGGGACCCAAACTGGAAAAATTAAAAGTGCCCATTTAAAAGGGGTTAGATGCAAGGTATTGGGCATACAAAGGTATGGGGTACTGCCCTAGGGGAACATGTATCAAGGCAAGAAAAGTTTGTAAAAAACATAATTTTTGAATGAGCAGCGTTTACTGATGCTTAAAGTGAAACAACAAAAATTAAAAATACCTTTAAATATAGTGCCGGGGGTCCCCTTAGTCTGCCTGTAAAGTGGCACATTTGTACCATGTATAGAACCTGCTGCAGCAAAAATTACATTTATAAAGGCAACAAAATTTAATTTTCCCTGCAAGCTTCCTTTATTTTAGAAACAGTGGCTTGTGGAGCCAGTCTGTATGATGAGGCCACAATTTAGTGCACTTGGAACAAAATTTGAGATTTTTTGGGGATTAAAATCTGGTTTCTGCTTCGCAGACTTTGGATAGAAGTAACAGGTGCGAAAGAGTTGGGCTTTGGGTTCCGGAGGTGCCTTCACGCCGTAAACCAATAGAGGTACACTTGATGAAAGCAAGAATTGGCCTTGCTGTCAAAAATTTAAATGATATGCCCTGGTCAAACAGTGGCGGAAAAATTGGGCTTTGTGCGTTCCTGGTGCCTTCACACCGTACCCCTTATGGAGGTACTATTGATGAAAACAAGGATTGGCCTTGCTGTAAAAATTTTTAATTATATGCACCTGTCAAACAGGTGCGGAAAAATTCATCCTTGGGTGTTAATTGTGCCCGTGAAGCCTATACCAAACCATTTCTTCCAGATGAAATCAACACCCACAAAGCTAGAAAGCTTAGATCATTTTTCAGAGATTCCACATCCCAAAAACAGTTAATCCCAAAAACAGTTAATCTGCGACATCAATTACCAATGCCAAATGGCTGCTTACATTGGTGGAGCCTTAGCCTAAACAAAAACATTCTTTAAGGAGACTGACCGGAATGGATTTGTGCCAATTCAGAGTTGCTACCACCCCCAATAGTTGGGAGCAATCCCAAAGGGACAATATATGCAAATTAGGCACAATTGTGATAACTTCAATGACTTTTATATTCAAGCAGAAGTATTCACAAATAGATTCCACGAAAAAGGATACCCATTGAGTATACTGAATAAAGCTAAAGATCAAGTTTTGACTATGGATAGGGAATCACTTTTGATCACTAAGAAAAAAACCTCCTTTAGAGGACTTTTATATCAGGGTTTCACAGACAATGCAAACAAGTTGAATTTGTTTTTTAAAAATATTGGCCCATTCTCCTAAAAGATAAGAAACTCCAACAAACCTTACCCCAAAGACCTCAATGCATCTACCAGAGAGCTCCAGGGTTGAGGAACTTAATTGCTCCCAACAAAACTTTTGTTGATGGTTCAGGCTTCCATTATTGTACAAAGTGCAAGGCATGCCGGACTACCAAGAGAACAGGCAAAAAAAATCTGCAATTTTCACTCTACAGTGACACAACAAGAATTTACCATGAAACCGCTAATTACATGCAATTCTGACCTATGTGTTGGAGTGTCCTTGCCCACTCCAATATGTGGGTAGAACCACACGTCAATTGAGGGTCAGAATTAATGAACACCTTGCCAACATCAAAAAAGGTTTTCTAAACCACAGTGTATCCTAATGCCCTGTACACACGAGCGGATTTTCATTATCGCACACCACCATTCCTGGCTCCAGCTGGCGTGGGGTGAACCATCTCTGGGCTTGCCCCTGCAGAGCTGAAAGAATCTCTGCTCCAGTGTGACTTTTCACACTTACCAGACGTTCCGAAAAGTCCTGCAAGCAGCATCTTTGGGGCGGTTTGGGAGTGCTGTATTTCCCAGACCTCCCCATTCTTGAAAAGAAAAGTGGTGTAACCCTTTAAAGAAGCCCTTCTGGAAGAAGTAAAGAGACCAGGTGGTATCAGCTTTGTAAGAGCTGAAATTTTTTCCGCAGACTCTGTGGCAGATCGTGTCAGTAGACGTCAATTGATGCTTTTCAAGAGCGGTGTTCCCGGAAAGAGGGGCATAAAAATAAAAAAAAAATCAACAGCACAGGAAGTTAGAGTAGTGCAAGATAGAAAACCTCCAATCAATTATATTATTGATAAATCTGGGAGACTGAATGCTCTGTAGGTTTATCAGACACCTACTTGTTCAATTCATCCACCAGTTTCAGTGCCTCCCCTTCGGCCTGTAAAAACAAAGGTCTTACTGTCTGCAATAGCGACGGGAAAAATTCAGTAGAACTTCCACAAGGGAATATCCGTCCTCTGATAAAGTCAAAGGTGCTTTGGGAGTGAAGTCTCTTCCAGCAGAACAGTGCCGGAGTATCCTTTGTTCTTCGTAACTGACCAATTGTTTTCGAATGGAACATTATCATATCAGACCCCAGCTAGAAAGGTTGGGGAACGCACTTCAAAGAGTAGGCTGCTCAAGGTCATGGGATGTTCAGTTTATGAGGCATAGTATTGAATTCTCTTGAACCGAGTAGTGTTTAAAGCAGGACCATTTTTAAGGCAGGGCAAAAGGGGCAGCTGCCCTGGGCCCTGTCATTGTTGTGTTGCCAACTATCCTAGTTTTAATTCCCCTCGTCCCTTGAGGTTTTAGTCCTGTGCGGTGTCCCAATATCTCAGTGTGAAGTGCTGCTACTAATGCTGCCCAGCTCTGTCCCATTGTTGTGTACAGATGACTCTCACCTGCAGACCCTGTGTTTACATGTACATTACCAGCATTCATATGTAAATAGCGGTGGCATCCATATGTAAATAGCGGTGGCTGGCGGCATTGATATGTGTATCATGATCCCCTGAGGTCAAATCCACAGTAATCTCTAGCAACCAATCAACGAGCAGAAATCATGTGCTGTAACTTCTAGCAAATAATCAGTGAGCCGTAATGTGTGGTGTAACCTCTAGCAACCAGTCAGTGAGCGGTATTGATACACTGTAACCTCTGGCAACCAATCGCAATCACTGCCTGATCTGATACAGTAAACTGATTTTGAGTCTAGCTGCTATTTATTGTATGTCTCAGAGCAGGTGGAGAGCAAAACTGCATGGGAGGGGGCCCCAAGAAAAGTTTTGCCCAGGGTCCAATCAATATTAAAGACGGCCCTGGTTCAAAGCCCTTCTGTCATTCACTCCTTTTAGAAGAGGAGCAAGATTTTTACTCCACCTAGACAGCAGTGGAAGGATAGAATTCTAATGCCGCGTACACACGGTCGGAATTTCCGATGGAAACAGTCCGATGGGAGCTTTTCATCGGATTTTCCGACCGTGTGTATGCCCATCGGTCTTTTTCTGTCAGAATTTCCGACGGACTTTGGATTGAGAACCTGTTCTTAATTTTTCCGACGGAAAACCTTTCTATCGGATTTTCCGATCGTGTGTATGCAATTCCGACACACAAAATTCCGACGCATGCTCGGAAACAATTCGACGCATGCTCGGAAGCATTAAACTTCCCTTTCATAGTGCAGTCGAACGTTTTTTAAGGCGTGGTGTTATTGACCGTCGGAATTTGGTGTGACCGTGTGTAGGCAAGACAGTTTGAGCGAAATTCCGTCGGAATTCCGACGGGAAAATCATCAGAGCTTTTTCCGACGAGAATTCCGACCGTGTGTATGTAAAGGATCTCCAGACTAAAATGTCTGAGCCGAGTTATCTGCACCTAGTCTAATTTCAAAGTCTTCATGCATGCATGGTACAAAGAAGCACACTGACACGCTGTTCAGAGTGAAACTTCCTCTTTATTGCCCTGGGCTCATAGCCCCCTTTATAACAAGAAGATGACTCATTGTTTGCAAAGACATATTCAAAGTCTAAATTGTGTTGTCGTCTGTGGATTGGAAGACTCTCATCAAGGTGTTTCATGGTCCAGTAATATCGCTCCAGGTCTGTCTGGTGTTGCTATCTGTGTCTTGGGCAGTTCCAGTAGGTTTTTCTGCTGATGTGAGGTTGTGGACTCCTGAACCCACTCGATGGGAGGGGGTCTCTGGTTACTTCATTTTGAGTAAGGAGATGTCAGCATTATATGTATACAATAGAAATAGTCATTTTATCAAAGCATTAATAAATCCACAACAGTCCCCCCTTAAAATGTCTATTTGCTATTCTGTCCCTAGTAGGCGGTCTCACTCATCTGTCCTCATGTGCCTTGGAACTTTTTTCTTGCTGTACGTTAGACGAGTGATGGCTAGCCCATCACCCCCCTTGCCACAGTCTTTGCTCATGTGGAAGTCAGATGCTATCCCTATGGCTAAATGACCTTATAATTTGTAGATATGGGGAGGGACTGAAATGGGGCGTAGGGCTTTTCAAAGTCCTCATCTTCTGCGTCCTGTTGCATCATTACTGGGGTCGCTTGGTCAACTGTTTTGCCTAGAAACTTCTTTACACACGGGATAACACAACATACTATAATAGCTAGAAAGATCAGAAAAGTGGGATTTGCCACTGCTACCATATCACCGAGGGTGCGGATGGAGGGTCTGAGAAGGTTAGTGATTGACTGGGTCGATTGCCTGTCTGTCAAGTTATACATGTCCTTTAGTTGGAACTTTCCCAGCGGCCCTCCCATACCCCCTGACATCCATGCTCCTAACACATATATACCAGTGTCACCGGGGCTAGGGTTCTCTATAGTCAGGGTAAGGGGCATGTTGTAGCCTGTTCTCCCAGTGGATTTACATGTACCTGGTTTCAACAGGGTCATTCTTTTTAACAAGGATTTCCCATTTTTATCTGTTCTATTCCGTGCACTCTGTGGTTCGTACCCCCAGTCTGCTCCTGTATTCCAACCTACTGACCCCCAATAGTCACAATTCTGTCCCCAGTAACTATCTGTGACACATATATATATGGATGCAAACTGAGGTCCGCGTCCAAGGGTGTTATACCAGTGACATTGCCAGAAAACATCTAAGGGACAGGAGGCTATATTGCAGTAATCAAAAGCAAAAGTGGCCACGTGTATTGGATGAATTGTACCAAAATTGTATAATACCCTCTTTTTTTATAATGGCCACTTGTTGAGTTCCCACCAGCCCCACCAAAAAAAAGGATATGTAGCGCTGTCATCCTGGTGTACCCTGGGACTTGTCTTCAGGGGTTGGAACCTTCTTGCAATGGGAAGCGTGGATCCAGGAGTTCTTTCCTGCGACTTTAACGGAGGTGGCAGTAGTTATCAGGACCTGGGATGGTCTGTCGAATCTTGGTTCCAGTGAGTGTTTTCTTATAAACTTTTTATTAGTACCCAGTCTCCGGGCCACAGCTTGTGGGTTCCTGTGTCGGAGTCTGGGTCTGGAATTGAAGAAAACACTTGTGCATGGATATGGGTTAATTCACGAGACAATGTGGTCACATATTTAGTCAATACATCAGATTGCAGTTATAACTTTTTTAAATAATAACAACCAAGTCTAGGGGCTAAACCAAACAAAATCTCATAAGGGGGTAGTGGAGTGTTCTCCCCTTGGTGTGTATCTGATGCTGAACAGGGCACTGAGCAGGCTGTCTGGCCAATGCATACCAGTCTCATTTTTGACATTCGAGTCTTTAATGCGTCATTCATTCTTTCTACCTTCCCGCTACTCTGGGGGTGGTAGGCTGTGTGAAACTACTAGGGCGTACTCAAATCGTCCACTCTTTGGCATTTGGATGTGGTTAATTTGGATCCGCTGGAAAGGGTACAAGGGCTTTCTCTGTATCCCGGGTTACACTCCTCACACAGAAGTTGCTAGTCAGTGGACTGATTCCTACAGCTACCTAGAATTTGTTAATGAGGGAATTCATAAGAGTCTTTGACAGATGGGCAGCTCCATATGCCCATTGTACCACCGCAGAGTACATATTCCTGGGTAAGCAAGGTTTCTTGTTGCACTCAAATAGTTCATCCTTGAGGGTTGCTCCCCTCTGCTTCCAGCTTTCCTTTTCATCCGGACTTGCTGCTTCCTGTAGTTCTTTCGGATAAAACTCTGTCCTTTGGAAAAGTCTGTAGGGCAAACACGGGGTGGTCTTCTTCCACTCTACTTTCCACTTCACGCTGGCTGCCTATTTGACAGTTGAATCGGCTGGATGATTGTCTCGGGCTTCCTTCGAGTTCAGTTTGCTGTGTGCTTTTATCTTTAGAATAGCCACTTGGGTTGGGAGAAGTAGGGCGTCCATCAGGTCTTTGATAGCTGAACTGTGTTTTCTGAAGCTGTCAGGAACACCAAAGTCATTGGCAATGCTGAAAGAATGTTAGCTCTTTTTCCCTCCTGCCAGTTTCCATGCCGCAGTGAGTGCTTGCAGCTCTGTCTCCTGTGCAGACATCCCTGGTGGTAAGGCTTCAGAGAACCATGTTAGGTCTGGATTCTGCAGGGGTATTTCACTCACGTTGGGGAGATGTGCGATTTCCAGCCGCATTAAACAATCATGGGGTAGAATCCTGGGGTAGACCCGGCTCCTTTTCTTTTCCCCCCTCGGGAAGTGGAAAAAGGGTTGAAGGAGGGAACGTTGGAATCTCAAATGTCTGGTTCTCCCTTAGGGGTTCTCTTCTTTGCAGGTAACAGAGGCGTGGGTATCAGGGCTCCATTTGACACGAGCGCCTTGACATGCTGTGAAATAGCTGCAGATTGGGCTAACTTTTAGAGGGTATTGTGGCTTCCGGGGCAGGGGAGCTCCAAGTTTTCAACCGCACCATGACTGGTGGCATCTTTAAGTGTCCTTCATCCTCAGCTAAAGCCCAGTGGAGAAGAGACGGTAACAGATCCATCTTCAGAGAAGACAATAGAAGCCTGAAGTCTGGACAGTACATCTGCTTCCAAGAGATTGAGTGGACAGGTGAAAGAGACAACAAATCGAGCCAGAAGATCTCAGTACTTTCCAACTTGTAGGGGGCGGGTCAACGAGTTAGTTCTGAGAGTTCCATCTGTGTCGCTTAAGAAAGTGGTTGATGTCCCTCAATGGGTAGGGTCACCCTCACTAATGGGCCTTCTGAGTTCTTTGAAGCGGTTGCCCCCTGACATGGGCTAGTGACACAGGCTTGCCAAATTCCTAGCATAGGAGATCCAGGTGTTCCGGGGTGGGACGTCCAGGGTTTTGATATTGTTGCTGCTGCACACGGTACTCTGGTTGGGCCATGGTGAGGCCTTTTCGGGTTAAAGCGGTTCTACACTGTCTTAGATGTTTTTTTTTTTTTTTTGGGCCTAATGTGCAGTAATGCGCTTTGCATATTCATCACTCACTTGTTTTACTTCTTGATGTTAATGCTGCCGTTTCTCTTCCGCAATATGAAGTTTTAAAACGAGTTCATGCCGGCTTTCATCTTCCCTGTGGGCACCTGAAACCACACAGGCCCCTTTCTTCCGGGTTGCTGGCCCACAATGCACCTCTGTATTTGCGCCGATCTCGCGCGTGCGCAGTAACGGCGCCGACAACAGCTCAGGTTGCCATCACAACGGGCGGCGTCGTAGGAAGTCCCGCCCCGTTGTGATGGCAACCCACAGAAATCCAGGAAGAAACTCAATCGGTGAGTCAGAGGAGAGCGCGGCGCTGGAGGAAAGGTAAGTAAAACCTATTGCCGTGCTGAATTATATTTTTTTCCATATATGTAATGCCTGGTATGTGACATAAGTGACAGGTATGCAGTGCAGCATGAATGTATAGGTGCATGCCCATACCTATAACAGCCTCCCAAACCTTCCTGCCATGGCAAGCAATGCTCCCACACTTTAGGGTAGTGTTAGCTATGTAGTTATGTAGGTAGCTACATAACTTATCATCATTTCCTTTTCTTGCCCTGACATTTAACTGGATACAACCTTTCAGAGAAAGCAATAAATTGAGATAGTGACATGAAGTTTATTTTTCTTATGCCTTCCCACAGTCCACTGTGCATGATTTGTGACTGCTTTCCAGCTAAACAACTTTATTATATACAAG